>VDFB02271358.1:732747988-733025700 GCA_007258455.2 Sequoia sempervirens | reverse complement strand
TTATTTAATTTAGAGAGGAAAGGGGATAAGGGGTAAAGTATTTAATTATTTTGATCAAATACCTTAGGAACATTAGAAGAAGTGGAATATTAATTAAATAATAAATGTGGATAAAGGGTGTGGGATAGAGAAATAAAGGGGTGAATTTGACCATATGGAGGTGGTCAAATTCAGGTGTCTACAATTAGTGATGAAAAAAAAAATTCCTAAGAAACCATTTGACATAAGGAAATATGTAGTAAATTTAAAGATTTATATAATAATGAACATAGACAATGCTTCATACTTGACATCAAATCTAAGTTAAAGCCTAAATGCATCCCAATGAATCACCTACCTAAATCGCACACATATATAAACTAGCTTTCTTGCACAATTGTGCAATATGAGGACGATCATAGTGACTGAAAATTCTATTTTCCAATATTGCATTGGCAACATTGGGGAAAGTGACCAAATTAATCTCAAGAGCCTACAGAACAAATAAAATCAATAAAGCTAAAATCACAATAATTTCTACAATCAACAATGTATAAATAGTTCATTTTCACTCTTACCGTACTTTGCATGAAAGCATGTTTTAAACTAGGTCTAAGAAAATTTAAAAGCTAGATGCTTCGTGATCATATGAACACTTATCAGTGGATGAGCATTTGGAAGTCTTTCTTCCATAAGAAAGTTTTTGTCTTTTCAGCATCATAGAATTTTGACTCTCTAGTTACACGTTCCACCTCCTTGATTAATCTAGTTTTGGTTGTTGCTTCAATGTATTTGAAGTGAATGCCGAGATCCTCACTGCCAATGACATTGAAAATACAGTCTACCATATAAGTACAAGGTTCCCAAGCTACTATAAAATTACCTCCTCAAATAGATTAATGAATATTAGTGACAAAATGATACAAGTGACAATCCAAAGTCAAATCACCTGGAACTCAAATATGCACCCAAGAAGAAATATAACCCTTCATAAGACATGAATCTACACTCAATTTTTTAGAATATTCCTTAACACCCTGTGTGACATGAAAGAAGTTAACATCAAAAATAAGAGAGAAATTGTCAATGTCATCTAGATCCAACATTATTAATTTGAAATAAATAAAAGGTGCACAATTTTTACCTAGATAATTATTTGGATATTTCCCCTCAGCTTGACAAGAAGATATTTTATGCACTCCAATTTCCACTCTCTAGAAAGGGTACCAAATAACTCAATAAGGGCCATTATCATTAGGCCAATTGGAATCTTCTCTTGAGCATCCATTCTAAGAATTTGACTCAAGGAAAAATAGGTTCTCTTAAAATATATTTGAAAATCTTCTAGAGGAAATGGCTCAATCCAGGAAGAGTAGATAGTTATTCTTCTGTTATTTTCACCCTTCCTCATGTCCGTAGGGATTTCATCAATCCTATAAGTTTTCCTCAACCTATTGTACTCCTCCTCACTTGTCTGTAAGTTGATTTTAGCAAGGCTTGGTTTATTCAAGTTGAAACACTCTACAATGGTAGACTTGGTTAATACCACTAGTGGTGAACCATCTATCATCCTTATGATTCTAGTGGTTGGATGATAGTTTTGTGCCAATACTCTAATGAATTCAACATCTATAAAGACACTCAAGACTACCAACTTGGCTAGGTCTAGAGTACAAGGGTTCGACGCTGGGATTTTTCCATCTCTTTTATCATAAAAATAACCAAAACAAATTGGGAATGATTACATCTCAACACCCATGAGCTATGTCTCTAAAAAATTTCTTAAATCCTCTATCTGTTGAATCAGGTAAAATGTCTAGTATGGATTGTTGCAAAGGCCTTTTCTTCACCTTGGGTTCTTCCTTCTTACTCATAGGTTCACTCTTCATAGGTGGAATAGTGTAAAATTTTTACTTCCTTTTGAATTTTCTAAGCCCTTATTACATATCCTAGTCGACCAAATTCTTTAGAATTGCTTACAAAGAGTGTTTGTGCATTTACCTGGTGATACAATAGTTGTAGATATTTTCTTCCTCAAACTCCTTAGCTCCTGCCATGACGATAATTTTGCAAATGATTACAAAAAATGACATTGAATTCTAGATATAATTGCTTCTGAACTTAGTCATTTCGACATTGAAGTCTACTTCATTCAAAATATTTCATAATTTGCGCCAATTTTGATTTTGAATATATGTCGTTGATCCTAGAAGATCAAATGGTTCATGATTATCAAATAATTACTATCATAGTTGACATAAATGCTTTTTCCAAACTATACCACAGTACCGTTGTCACTTCTCTTAACCGTTGTGGGATGGTGGTGTCACGTAATATACTCATTTTGGTTATCTCGCTATACCACAAGCTTTATTTATGTTATCACTTTTCTACTACAAGACTGTGGTTCTCATACCACCATATCACACACTTCTTTTATGTTGTAGTTTGTTCAATGCGGGACGACAGGTTATACATCCTTATACCGCCATACCGCAAGTCCCTTTTAATTTTAAAATATGTTTATTGTGGGGTGGCGGGTTATATAGCTTCATACCACCATACCATGCACTTAGTTTTTCTTTACAGATTGTTGATCATGGGATAGTGGGTTACATAACTTAACACTGCCATACTGCATGTTATTTTAATGTCATTGCTTTTTTGTTGTGGGACAGTGGGTTAACCTTTGATAGTTAAGTTGAGATCATACTGCCATACTCAAGTTTTTATTTTAAATAGTCACTACTTGCCGCGGGGTAGCGGTATACTTCTATACTCAAGAGACCTGTCACCATCATGCCGCACACATCTTTTATGATTCCTGCAGTATAGTGGTATATGATTACATATTATTTTCTACCCCACCATACCGCTTAAGGCCCTTATAACTAAACAACTACTCTCAAGGGGGTGCGGTAATAGATTTTTATGAATGTAAAGGGGCTAGACACATCTTATTTAAGCATATGTGATGATTTTTTAAATCTTTAGAACTATATGGGAATTTTTAATGTCATTCAAACTTAATCTTAAGATATCTATATGTATTATTAAATCACAAATGTTCGTTATTGTTTCCTTCACACAAGCATATTCAATGCATGTGGAAGCTAGAAGTTGTATTACAAACTAAATCTATCCAAATATCAGAGAAATGACTATAATTTATTGCTAGGATTTTAAAGAGTTTTTTACTTTCACAGGTATCTTGTTGCATTATTTGATATCTTTAGACCTTGCTTGCTTGTTTTCATATCTAGAAGTTCTAGAGAAGTTAGAAAAGTCTAGCATCTAGAAAACATATAGGAAATACAAGAAATAATATTCTAACTAAACAAAATTAATTTCAACCAAAGTAAGAAAACTAAGAAGAATGATTGAACCTAACTTTAAATTCACTTCAAATCAGCAGTGAACATCTCAGGTTTTGTGTACAATGTACCAACAGAATAATGATGATTACGTTCAAAAATGTATCAGTAAAACAACACTGAATAAGTAGACCTATAGTCAGATCTTTGTTACATTCAATAATAAATTACACCATAAATATAACCAAAGTTTAGGTGACAAGCTTACAAGTTAACGTGACATTCTAGTTAAGGTGACAAAACATCATCATAATCATCTACATTGCTAGAAAGATTAGAATCTCAGTCACTCATGTTTGCATCTACTTTATTTTCTTCCTCATCCTCATCTATGACATGGAATACATTCTATCTCCCAATATCTTCATTGGTAATCAAAATATATTCTTCAAACACTCCATCATCGTCTTCATCCACTTCTTTGAATGTTTCTTGTAAATTAACATATTGTGCATTAGGCACTATATCGATAAATTCCATGAATTTTTGTTTCAAACAAGACTCTGTTTGAATGACATATGACCATCCTGGGCTTCTTACATCATCAATTAGAAATGATTGGTTAATTTGAATAGGGGAAACAAACAACTCATCCATCTCTGATAAAAATTGTCTTGTATTTGCGCCTACAAATCCATACTCATCAAATTGTACTATGGATGATTGGATCCACTTACATTTTAATAATATAGGACTATTTTCACCAAAATCCACTTGAATAATTTCTTGGATGAATATAGCATAAAATTCTTCTCAATTTCATGAAGAAATTCAACACTAATTGATGAGCCTAGTTTTTGGTCTAGTTTTGGGTAGAATCTATAGTCTATTTGCTCATAGATGTCATGAACTTTAATGCTTAAGTGTTGGTATTGGCATAATGTTTCTCTCAAACCATTGACATTTGATATTATCCTATCTCTACAAGTTTCAACGACATTTGGAATAATATGTGAACTATCTATATCGATATTGCATTTGGTTAATGAATGTTTCTTAGAGTGGTTATAGATGTGCAGTTATTATGTGTACTGACCTTGCCATGTAGATTTAATGTGCTAATTTGAGGAAGACACTACCAACTGGGCATGCTCCATAATGTCTAGCTGAGGAATCGCTCCAAGTCAAAGGCAACCAACAACAAAGATTCTTCATGCAACTGAATGTAATCGCCTTGTAGTGGGCCTTAATGATCAAGCATGCATGGGCGTTACTGTTGTGTTGGGTCTACATCTGACTTGCATGTCTGACTAGATTCCATGCATGCGTAATTTCCATCACTCCAGTTTCCCCTATTTTACCTAAATGGCGTCCTCCCAGTCGTGGATTTGACTGCCTTATTTAGTTGTAGTATAAATAATGATTTGATACTCCTTTAGAGGTTGTATAATTTGACATTATACTCTCATTCTCTAGATTCAGTAGTACAGATACATTACTCTTTGTATGCATGATTTATAGTGAATGAAATAAAGTTATGAGTTTGAGCATTTGAGTTCTTGTTAGTTTAGAGGATACTTATCCAAGGGGGGCCACTTGGTGAGTAATCTGTCTTATTAGTTTAGCATTAGTTTAGTCTTACTCATTGTTTAGTACATAGTTAGGAATCTGACATCAACTGTTCCTATAGCCACTAGAAGTCCATTCTGTATTTGTTCCTGCAACCAAAGTAGACAGAGTAGTTTCTTGTTTGTTGCTTAGATATTTTATTCTTTTACATTTCAGCTTAGCATAGTTGTTGGTTGTGTTGGAAATAAGCAACATTGAGAGGGGGGGTGAATTAGTGTTCTACAAAAATTAACTTTATTATTCTATTTTTTAATCCACTTAAAACATTCAACCAAGGTAATATGGAGAAACAAAAAGAAAATAACCACAACACCATAACACCAACACAAGGATTTTTATGTGGAAACCATGTTGGGGAAAAACCATGGTGGATGGCCAATCCACAATAAGTTCTGAGTATACCCAAAAGAAAGATTATAAAATGGGAATGCACTTGTATTCAGGCACCTGCCTAGAGCTCACTGCTCAAAATAAGAAGGCTCACTACCTTATAGAGATTTGGATTAAATCCAAGATAATGAACTAAAAGATTAGCATCTACAAATGCTTGATTATAGTTCCAATTAGGGTCTAATGATGATCTATGTCCTTTTGATCAATACTAACTTCTGCTCACTCTACTCTGATTCGCACCACAAAATATTTATGCGCAAGTGAAACTATGCATAAAATCGCTCTAACACCCTTTAGATATTTGTAACACAAAACACACACCATCTTCCCATATCAAAATGATATAACCAATCATTTTATGTATCCGTGACTAAGAATTCAATCGCTACAAGTCGACTTCAATAAAACCTAAAAAATGTTTAAAACTGTTGGCTCAAATCATAAAAAAAAATTCAATGCACATCCACAACGGTCAGCTACAACTTAGCTTGGACCCAAAAGATAATGATCAACCACAAAAATATTTGAATAAAAATTCCTCGAATATGCGCAATACATTTTATCAACTGAGTCGGCCCCAAAATACTGATAGACATAAAATTTCCAACCGGATCTTCAAACTTACACAAGGCTTGGTACAAGGCACTGAGATTTCTGGGATAACATAAGAATCCATAACAACTAGAATGTGTGTGAGTCAATGATCACCAAGTTGCCAAATACACTGTTCATCTTGACTGTTCACACTCTGCCTGCCGGTAGGAGCAAATGGTGTTATGCGGATCTAGGTATCGACTAGGGTTGCCATCAATGACAACACCAAAGCATAACTACAGTGTCTCTTTCCAACAATCTCCCCCTTTGGCATTGATGGCAACACTTAGTGAAAAATGACTAAGTGTCGGATTAAAACCAACATGAATTACATTGCTACTTCAAAACTCCAAAAAGAAACTTCAATCGGCTCAGAAACACAACTCCCCCTATGATGACTATACATTTTTCACTGTACAATTCTCCCCCTTTGACATCAATGGAAAAAATTGGGAAAACTGAATCAAAATTTGAAAATTGTACAAGAAAAAACTTGTAACTTACAAAAGTTTGAAAATATCTTCAAAATCTTGCTTCAACGCCAATTGATTTTCAAGCTCCTTCACCTTTTTCTCATTTCCTTCAGTAAATTTGGATAGAACCAAACATGCTTTATAGGCCTTTCCAGCTTCAGATATAGAATCTTGAATGTTCTTCATGCAAGTGGCTAACAAAATCTTATCTTTTGCAATCACTTCCTTTAACCAACTTAGCCTCTTATCATTAAACTCTTTTTGTATTTTATCCTTAGTAGATTTCTCAAGAGACTCAAATTGAGTACTTACAACATTTATGAGCTTCTTTAGCTCACTGGAAGAGGAACCAGACGGATCCATGACATGAGTAGGCATTATCTTCTATAAGACTCCAGATGCAAGATTTAGCAATTCACTATCCTCTATGTGAGACTTCAGAATCTTCTCACTGGACTTAACTTGAGCAATTTATGTGACCTTAATTATCTAATTGGGGACAAAGCAGACAAATTGATTGAGCTTTCATCCAATTCAGGATCAAAAACTTCCTATTGCTCTACCAAAGATCTCTTCACTGCCTTGGCAGTGTCTCTTGCTTCCATTCTGATTTCCTTGACTTGAACCTTTATTGCTTCAACCTTGGGTTCTTCAGAGACTGATTCCAGATTTCCTTCAGTCACTTTAACCTCTTCATTCTGCAAATCCTTCTCCTTACCTATCACCACCTTAGGAACTTCAGTTTCCATAGGGGTTTTTGTATTCTCTACATTAGGAGGGATTTGAAAGTCCTCAACATCTACATTCATTTCCTCATACTTCAGAACATTTTCATCATTCACTTCTTCAAAATTTATCTTATTCTTCGACATAAACTCTTCCAAAATTTTCTTGGTGTCACTAACAACAACACCAGTTTCACCAATCATGAGTTTATTTACCCTTGACTTGCTCTTAAATTCCTTTTTAACTCTTTCAAGGAGTGAATTCATTTCCTCAATTGACATTTTAGGACATAGATCAGCAAGAATTCTCTTCCTCGGATTCTCTTATTCTGTTCTAGCACTTAACCTTCTTGACTCCAAAAGATTATATAGACTCTCAGGTAAGCCAAACATAATCTCAACAAGAACCTTATTGAAAATGTTCATGTGCTTCACTATGGCTTCTTCAAGAACTCTTTTACCGAATTCATCAAAAGATTCATACAATTCATAGAGGGGTTTAAGATTACCATCTTTGATAATTGCATTCTCAACTTCCTCAACTAACATTCTAGGTTTGTCAGCTTTCGCCTTCTTTGCGTTCTCTTCTTTTCCGAAAGATTTTCTTTTTTATAGCTTTACAGCCTATGTTCTGGTAGCCTTTACTTCTCTCAAAGCTTCTTCAGACTCTGTTTCCTCATCTTCTGAAACAGGTTCATAAGTTCTTGAGCTTTTTTTCTTCTTCCTTTTACTGGAACCCTTGTCTTGAGTTATCTTGGCTGTAGGCGAACTCCTGGTAGACCTAGTGCAAACAGAAGATGTTCCCAGACTAGCTGGCTCTTTCTCTTCCTCCTTAATTCTTTCAATCTCTCTATTGGTATGCCTATATCTTCTACAATATTTTCTACCTCTTTCCTTACTCTCCTGGTTATCACTGGCTTTTTCAGTTCCCCATGAACTTGCATAGTTTTCTCTGCATAGCTGCCAAACCTTTCCTCTCCCTAATCCATAGGTGCACTTAGGCAAGTGATCTACATACATCTTCAAGATGTTCTCCTCCACTTTATAACCCATAGGCATGATCCATATAGTTTTGGGATCAATAGCTTCCATATGACATTGGTCAATGTCCACCATGAAGCATATAGTGTCCTTGTATTGCTCCACAATTGAAGTGGGAATTCTTTCCCTGGCATGCATCATATCCTGGAAGTTTTTAAAGTACCCCCATAGGGTAGTGTTTCTCATTTGATGATCACCAAAACCAAACAATATGTTCCTTATTTGAACAACTACTGGTTCATTATTCTGCCAATGAACTTTACCAATGCCCAGAACCTTATTCAAGAAATAGAAAAACAAACACATTCACAGATTACCAAATTTGAATGTATTCTTCTTGTCCTTCTTGATTTCGCTTAGATTCTCCATCAACTAAATTCTGAGTATCTCACACAAATCATATTCTTCATTTTTCTTTACCATTTCATAGGCTGCATAATTGGTCATATCGGATACAAAATTATCCTAGCTAGAGTGGTATATCTTGTAACCGATAACCATTGATGCAAAATTTACATCTATTTTGCAATGTCTTCAATGTTTTCATGAACATAAGCCCTAATATCCTCAGTGTGCAAAATTCTGAACGACACAAATGAAAACACACTGAGAGGATTGGTCTCAATAGACTTATAACGGTGCCATTTAAACTTAGGATGAGAGTGATCCTTCACTTCGACTACCAAAGGAGTGGACATTCTTGCAAATTAAAAAATTTATTGGTTTTTTGATAAATACCTTTTTTGTCGAATTGAAGTTTGATCATAGATTCTCCTTTGCACTCTGAATCTCTCCACAATTCAACAAAGTTCACTCAAGACTCTCCAAACTGCTTTCCTTGCAAATGCAAAGTGACAAATGAAGGATAGGAGTGTCTTTTTATCATTCGCACAACTAACCCTTTCGATGCAATAAATTCCTTAACCCTAGTACATCTGGTTGCTTTGTTTCATGCACAAAGATAGATAAACCTTTTGCGAATCTTTTGTACTGCATAATACCTTCTCAAATCAGTTGAACAACATTTGAAAAGCATTGATCCACCTACTGGACTGGTCTACTTTCCAGTATCAACTTCTTGTAGGGGGTTAAAATATTTTCCTGACAACACCCCCTAAGCCAAAAGCCTAAAATTAATTCCCAGAGGAATTACCAGAAGCAGGTTCTGGTGCAGGGACATTTTCTTCAGCAGAGGGTTCATTCTTCACCCATTTCTTTTGCATCTGCCTTCTGATAATATCTGTAGTAGTTTTACCTTTTCCTTTGACATCTTGCTATCTATTTTAGTTTACCAGACCTCTTCTTCTCTAACATAATCTAGCAGTATGACTGAATTTGTTGCATTGTAACACACAACATTTCTTTGTTCAAACCAACTGTTCCATTGATTTTTCCTTGTCCTACATTGATTAGCAATATATGCCCAATTCTATTGCATGCATAGCATATGATATCTCTATGAAAGTTATTCACCAAATTTTTGCATTCATTGGACTTATGACCATACTTATTACAATTGAAGCACTGACCTGAGAATGATGGTCCACTTTGATTCATTTTGCTTCTACACTGAGAAACCATTTGTCCAAACCTATTGTAGGTAAAACAGTAACCATTGAATCTTTGAGCATTCAGTTGTCTTACTAGATTCCTTCTAGCTCCATTCATTTGATTCATTTGCTGAAATCTTCCTTGTCCAGAATTCCTTTTTCCAGATTTCCTTTGACCAAATCCAGAACTTTCACCTTCCTCATAGCCAAGACCTTGCTTGTCACCATCATCCCTCTATCCCTTAATTAGTTCATCAAGTTTGGTTGAGCTTTCTTTTTAATTTCTCCTTGTACTCATTTGCAACAGTAAGTTCATTTATGAGATCATGAAGTTGTTTTTCAAGTACTTCCTCATTGTTTTTATATTGTTCCAATTCATTGTCCAATCGATTGCATTGCTCAGATTTTTCTTTCAACGATTGAGCAAGATTTTCTTCATTCTTCTTTCTATCTTCAATCTCCTTGGTCATCCCCATCATGATAGATTCCATCTCATGCTTCAGGGCAACATTTTCTCTAGAGAAATTTTCACATTCTTTTGTTTTCACCTTCAAGGCATGACTTAGTTGTTCATCTTTCATGCTTCTATTCTTCTACTTAAGTTGATCACATAGTTCTTTTATTTTCTCCCTTGATTCATTGATTTTGTCTTTCAATGTGTGGATGAATTTTTTTGCATTCTCAAGATTTTCTTGCAATTCTTGATTCCCAGATTTTGACTGGTCAAGATCATCCAAGGCCACCATAAGTTGTTGTTGAAGACTACTTGTATCCATTGAAAATGTAGACACCTAAAAATGGTCTGGAGAATCTAATTAATTAAATATGACTTATTTGATTAATTAATCTTAAATTCATCTACTTAATAAATAAATAGAAATATTTATTTATATTAAGTTCATTTTTAATTCTTCTATTTCATCATATCATTTCTCTCTTAAATTAAATAAACAAAATTAAAAACCTTGTTTTATTTAATTATTATCATTATTACTTCTTTTACACTTCTATCATAAATTAAATACACAAATTACATAATTTGCGTTATTTAAATTACCTCATCACATTTCTTCTTAATTAAATAAAGATATTCTAAAATCTTTTATTTAATTATCATTTTCCTTTTATTTTAATTTAATAAACAAACTCTATAGTTGATTTATTAAATTATTTATTCCTCTTTTGCTAAATTTAAATAAATTAAAAAATGTTTAAATTTATGCATAAATTTTACCACTATTCACTCACCAATAAAATTAAATCTTCAAAAATTTAATTAATGCAACTTCCATTCACGGGAAGAGCTTCGGGGACAAATTTGCAGGAAGTCCTCTCAATCTTCTTCCATCAATCCTCCCTCTCATCTTGCCTGGTGTTTTCATGGGGAGGAACAATCCTCCATGATCAGCTCCATCTTCTCATCCCATGCCCTTCAATTCTCCAGATTGAATCTCAGCCTCTTGTCCTGTATCCCTGTGCAAATGTGCTGCCGTGAAAGCTATAAATACAACTCTTTGGCTACAAGAAATGGATCCCAACTTGTGCAATCTTACTCTGTAGGTTTTTTCAAGCATCCAAGCATCCAAGCAATCAAGCATTCAAGCATTCATCCAGCATTCATCAAGCAGCAATCAAGCATCCAGCCTTTGCAGTCATGGCTGCCATTACAATAGAATTAGTTCATTTTCTCATTCTCTAAGTGTCATTTCAATAGTTTAAGTAGCTTACAAATCTGAGAGCTAAGTAGATTAAATAAATCTTTAGAGTTAGAGAGCAATAGGATAAATTTCTGTAGATTTGTAGTTTAAATTAGTTTAAATTTCTTAATCTTAGATGCAATGTCCTATTTAGAAGCGTAGATGCATTGTTTAACTTGTTTTCCCCATTCTACCACTTACAGATTGGCGCCCACCGTGGGGCATAACCCCGTATTTTGCTAAAATTTTGAAAATTGTGTCCTACAGGTATCGGCGTGAAAGTTTTCGCGGAATCGTGAGTTTTTGTAGTGCGCCGGTGGTCTGTTTCAGCGTGCCAGGTTTCTGTTGCAGCACGCAGGTGGTTTGTTTCAGCGCGTCAGGTTTCTGTTACAGCGCGTCGAGTTACTGTTCCAGCGCACCACATCACTGTTCCAGCGCGTCGGGTTTATATTTTAGTGCGCCGAGTCACTGTTTTAGCGCGCCACTTTCTTATCTTCAAAATCATTTCTTTTATCTGGATCCGATGCGTCCGCAACCAGATTATGTTTCTGTCTACTTTTTTGGTTAAAATTTACCAATCCTAGGATAGAAATAGATAAAATTTACCAATCCTAGGATAGAAATGGATAAAATTGATCAATCCTAGGATAGAAACTTCACAATTTTCTTTTGGGATTAAAATTGAACATCATGTTTTTATGGAGCAATATCTCCATATAGATTAGCTAACTGGTCTTTTGGGTTTTAAAAAGAACAATTTCTCTGCTATGATTGGGTGATAGGTTTATGCTCTCCCCTTAACTGGGTGCATCAAAAAACCAGACTCACCATTACTTTACGCATTTTAAAGCTTTCTTAAAACCTTTAGACAGGCCTGCCGTAGTGGGAAAAAGTACTCACCCTACGGGAACGACCTGAGTGGGGACAGCCAAAAGCCATGGCATTCCAACCCACTTTAAAATTTATGTGAATTTGGGGAAACCCTCTTTCAACGGAAGTGCGCAGGATAACCATCCCCAAAATCTTTGTTCTAAAGATTGGGAGGTCTCTCGAGGGAGTTTATCCATTTGCCGCTCTGAACGGAAACCCTATCTAAGAACCTAGAAATAGAAGCACGCCTGTCAGTTTCTAAACATTGTAATACTCGGTGGTGCAAGGGCGGGGAAGAATCTACCCTCAAGCACTCACCATATAATTGCCAAGGACTATTTGCTCAGGGGATCCGGTATCCACTTCCGTCACTCTGAGTATGCACCTGGAAAAGACAAAAACATGGGCACCCTCTAGGGGGTGACATGGCTGTGTGAGTCAACGCAATTCCAAGTTGTGGGCCGTTCGAGTATATAACGATGACCTTTTGTCTCTAGGAGTGAGTCTATCTGGAGTGTTTTATCTGTTATAAACCAGTGAAAATCAAAAAGAATCATGCTTGATTCTTAAGAACATACACTATTTGTTTAGATTCTAGGGTTTTTGAAAACAACCATTCTATTCTTGCTTGTTGTGTTTTCTCTCATTAAATTCAGATAAGATCATCACAAAAATCTCCAAAATCAAAACACTTGTGGAATTCTCATGATTCGAGATTGGGTATCCACCAAGTTTGTCAAGAAATCTCTTGTCAAATGAATCAGAAAACCAAAGAAAACACATACATACAAAAAACTTCTGAGAAAGCAACGATTTCTATACCAAAGTAGGAAAGTTCTACTCCAACATAGGACTTTTATTCATAGGTATCACGATTTTTCTAGAGGTTATACGGACGACTATGCTGTAGCTCCCTTAGATTCACAAGCATTTTATCAAAGAAGAGCTCTTAGGCAACACCACAACCACAGTCAAAGAATTCATCCAGAATACATCCCACAACCAGCCATCCAATACGACAACAGACCAAGTGAGTTTCATAGAATAAGATAGTTTTTCTGTCTTAAACACCTTAAGGTTCTGTTTTAGCGCTTCCAGTCTCTATTCCAGCACATAGCTCATCTGTTTTAGCGCGTCAGGTATCTGTTCCAGCGCTCCCGGTCTCTGTTTCAGCGCTTTGGGTATCTGCTACAGCGCGCCCGGTCTCTGTTTCAGCACTTTGTGTCTCTGTTTTAGCACGCCATAAAGTTAGAAAAATAGAGAGTTGGTAGGACATTTTGTCAGTTTTCCCATATCGATAACAAGGTTTTCATCAGTCCAGAACATTTTTTTTCACAGTCCAGAACACTTAAGTCACACAAAAGGAAAGCCTTACCCTTACACCTAGATCTTGAAACATCTCGCATAGTGTCACTATCACCAAATCTGAGATTTTCTGTCAAAGTTTCCCTATCAAGGATTTTATCATCCTTCCATCACGAAACTAGACACAACTAAATCATATTTTTAAATCAAAAAAAAAATTCAACACTTATCCAATCAAAACCATCCAAGATCAAAGTCTAGGGTAAAACTTTAACATTTGTATGCCTATTTTCGCATGATCAGCATATCAAAGGCAACAACAAGAAGAAAACGAAAAAATAGCAGCCATGGCTAAAGAAAACCCTTGGGGACGATATAGCAACACTGATCCTCTCACTAATTCACAAGAGAAGGAAATAACTGCAGAAGAAATCGAGAAAGTTCAACAAGACCCTCATTTCCATAAATTTATGGAAAAGATGCTAGAGCAAGATATGGAAAAGTATCTTCTATTATTAGCTGACAAAGGTGCTAAGCTTCCTAAAGACTTTGATGTCAATCAGCTCAAGGAAACAAACACACCCAAGACAACTAGTATGGAAAACCCAAATCAAATAGATGCTTTGACAAAACAAATCCAATAGTTACAATTACAGTTCCAAAATATCCAACAAGGGCCAACAAAGAGATATTCCTTGCAAGACATTTGCCCTTATCCATTCGATCCAAGCATTAACATGATACCATTTCCATGGTATTGTGAATACCCAACATACAACAAATACAATGGGAGAACCGATCCATTTGATCACGTACGGAATTTCGAGCCATGAGCATAGAGTTCGCACACGAGGACTCTTACTACGATTATTTCCAAGAAGCTTAGGAAACACTTGCATGGAGTGGTTTTCTAAATTGGAACCTGGGATTCAATCCTTTGAAGAACTAATCAATAGGTTCATAACACACTTCTCATTCAACATCCAACATGGGGTAACCTTAAAAGAACTCTACAACACCAAACAAGCAAAGGGTGAAAAGTTTCTTTCCTTTCTCCTTGATGGAGAAGGCTATTTGCTAAGTACCCTAGATCTATTCCTGAAGAGGAGAAGATAGAGATGTTCATTGATAACTTAGTGGATGACATGAATTACAGATTGGACTTACAATGTCCATCTACATTTGAACAAGTTATCGAAAAGGGGCTCAAAATCGAAGAGGCTCTAATCAAAAGAGGAACAATCAAACACTTCATTGAAGGTTCGAACAATAACAATTCCTCTAACAACAACAACGAAAAGCCAAGATTTTGGCAAAAGAACAAGAATACTGAGACCATGATTGATACACACACATCTAAACCAGTATTCACCTTAACACCAACCCCTACAAACAAACAAAACAATGGTCTTAATGTCAAACAAAGTAGTGATCTAGGGAATAATCAAAACAATGGAGAGACAAAAACCCAATCATTCCAACGACCATCCAATAAACAAAATTTACGCCGTTAGGACAATCATTGGAATCAGTCCTCAAAGAACTTTTAGACGAAAAACTCATTCAAGTGCAAGAGGCTAGAAATTGGGACCCTCAAGTCAAACCATCATGGTGGAATGACTTACATTACTGTCACTACCATCAAAATAAAGGCCACATGACTGAAAATTGTTGGCAAATAAAACATGCGGTACAAGATCTCATAGATCAAAAGAAAGTATTTGTAGAGGGGCATCAAACAAACAAAGATCACACAACATTCAAAAATCCTCTACCCAATTATCAGAAGGGAGAATCTTCTTCCGCAAACACCAAAGGTAAAAACGTTGGTTATGTTTATGACACAATGATCCTTTGTTTGTCTGCTACTGAGGAGGATGAAGAGTTATGCAACCAAATCAATCAAAACAATGACATTACATCTACCAATTTGGTACAACATATGGACAAATCTGAAAACCAAATCAATGTAATCACACTCAAAGGGAAACAAGAATACCAACCGGTTAATGCCACAACAAGGGTACAATCCAAATTTATATTGAAAGGAGCATCAATATCATCCCCATCTATGGATCCTCCCTCTAATCAATATAATCTCATCGATCAATTACAGAAAATACCGGCACAAATATCCATCTTGGAACTTTTAAAAATTTCCCCATCACACAAAGAGGTTCTTGAACAAGCTCTTGTATCAACCACGGTACCTAACAATTTGGATGTATGCCAATTCCAAGCTATGGTGGGACATCTATCTGCACCTCATTGCCTTTCATTTTCCGAACATGATGATGTGTCACTCACCCATCCACATAATTCCGCTCTTCACATTGAAGTCCTCATCCATAAACACCGTGTAAAGCGTGTCCTGATAGATGGAGGGGTTGGTTTAAATATTTGTACCTTAAAATTGATCCATGCACTGGGATACTCAGATGAAGCCATCGATACAAGAAGAAAAATCACAATCAAAGAATATGATGAGGAAGAAAGATCCTCTAAAGGGTTGATCATATTACCCATTCAAGTGGGACCTATTGTCCAAAAGGTGGTTTGCCAAGTCTTAGATAGGGAACTGACATACAACATACTGTTGGGACACCCTTGGATTCATGATATGCAAGCAGTACCTTCCACCTATCATCAATGCCTGAAATTTCCCGTCAATGGACAAGAGGTAACAATCACAGTAGACTATAACGACACTCAAGCTTCTCATGCATTAAAAACATCTCAGGATACATTGATACCTCACAATAGAGAAGTTAGCACATCAGATGGTGAGCAACAACAAAGCTTCATATCCAAGTGGCTTCCAAAACAACAAAAATCACAAGAGATAAGGGTAGCACAATCTAAACCTTCAAATGTTGAAGAACAATTGGCTCCACTCTCACATCAATTCACCAAGGAAGTACAGATAAGTGATGAAGGAATAAGTGAATATGGTGTCGGGCACTGTTTCCATCTATCACAGATGTTACCCTCCTTACAAACATATGGACAGCCATCTACAAACATCCAAATATCAGAACAATCTACAACAACATTAGATGGTAGATTTGTAAAAGCTGGGAACTTAGAAGAAGAATCAGAAGATAAGGCCATACTAAATTGGCTTTATAGGGATGAGGAAGCTTCCACTTCCACAAGCCATATCATAGAAACAAATCAATATGGAAAAGGAAAAACTATTCTGGAGAAGATGGGATATTCAGGACAGGGACCTCTTGGGTTAAGGAAATAAGGCATAACAGAACCAATCCAGCCTCTTACGCTCCAACATAAGGATAAAACGGGACTAGGATATGCAGCAGAACAAAGATCTCTTGATCAAGGGAAACAAAGTGTAACAGAACCAATCCAAGTCCTCACAATTCAGCAAAATGGCAGAACTGGGCTAGGATACATAGAAGAAGCAAGAGTAGAACTCACCAATAAAACTGTGGAGCATATTCTTCAAATAAGAGATAATTCTGAAACAGATTCAAATGAATATGAGTGGGACAACTTATCAGATGTTTCCTATGAAGATATTCAGATTGATGTTATCAAAAAGTATACCCCCAAACATGAGGAGGGTCAAAGCTCGAGTTTTAATCCTATTGTCTTTGAAACACAAAATTTCGATGACTCAAGTGAAGATGAACAGACATCGATTGAGATAAATGATGTGGAAGAAAATAACTTCATAGGCCTCGACATTACCATTAACAACCTAGACGACATTTCCGTTCGAGCTTTCACAATCGCTGACCTCAACTCGTCTAATGATTCGTTGCCTTTACTACATCCCGAGCTTATCGAATGGGAACCCCAACACCCCATCAATCTCCCTGTTTTTGACAATGACTCCGCTATTATTAACTACCTTTGTTGTGAGGAATCTGACACTTGTTCTAACAATACTTCTTTTAATGATGCTTTTAGGCAGGTGGGTGCCAAGCCTTTCAGTTGCAAAAATATGGAAGTAAAAAATGGATCTAATGGTGAAAACCATTCTATGGCAGTATTTGATCCTAAAATAGTAAAAACAAAGAACGCATCCAATGGTGAAAACCTCATTGAGGCACCAAAGGATGAAAGGCTTGACATCCTCCCACAACATTACCATGAAAGATCATCAGTGTTGATAGAACCCACACAGTCTATTGATATTGGCACAACAGAGAAAGCAAGAATACTCCACCTGGCAGCATCCCTGACAGATACAGAAAAACCAGATTTCATCAAATTCTTTGAAGAAAGATGCATCAATTTTGCTTGGTCATACTCTGACATGCCAGGCTTAGACACAGATCTCATTATGCATCACTTATCATTACCAGTTGGCACAAAACCAGTAAAACAAAAGCTGAGAAAATGCATCCACATGTTGCATTATTAGTCAAAAATGATTTGAAGAAACTACTAGATGCTAGATTTATCAGATCTATTGATTATGCAGAATGGATATCCAACATTGTACCTATTTCAAAGCTAGATAACACCATTAGAATATGTACTAATTTAAGGATTTAAATAAAGCATGTCCAAAGGATGATTTTCCTTTACCAAACATTGACATGATTGTAGATCTCACAGCTGGCCATCAAATGCTATCACTCATGGATGGATTTTCAGGATACAATCAAATCAAAATAGCCCCTGAAGACCAAGAAAAGACAGCATTTACATGTCCATGGGGCACCTTTTGCTGGAATGTCATGCCTTTCGGGTTAAAAAATGCAGGAGCTACATACCAGCGAGCTATGACAACAATCTTCCATGACATGATGCACACCTTCATGGAAGACTATGTGGACGACATCTTAGCCAAATCTTACACCAGAGAAGGACATCTTGAGATACTAGGAAAAATATTTGACAGATTGGAGAAATTTAAAGTTAGATTAAATCCCAAGAAATGTGCCTTTGGAGTAACATCAGCAAAACTCCTTGGATACATAGTTTCTACAAAAGGAATTGAAGGAGATCCAGCAAAAGTTAAAGCCATTATGGAAATTCCACCTCCTAAGAATATCAATACACTAAGATCTCTGCAACGCCAACTACAGTCCATCAGAAGATTCATCTCTCAACTAGCAGATCGGTGTCATCCATTCAACCATCTTTTGCATAAAAATGTTTCTTTTAAATGGGATGAACAATGTGAGAGTACTTTCAATCAAATCAAGCATTATTTGATGACACCACCAATCTTGGTGCCACCCAGTGAAGACAAGCCATTATTGCTATATATTGCAACAACAGATATCTCCTTAGGAGCCTTGCTAGCACAAGAAGATAGAGAAGGGAAGGAACAGGCAATATACTATATCAGCAGGACACTCAATGGACATGAAATAAACTATACCTTCATTGAAAAATCATGCTTAGCAGTAGTATTTG
Source organism: Sequoia sempervirens (assembly GCA_007258455.2). Lineage (NCBI taxonomy): Eukaryota > Viridiplantae > Streptophyta > Pinopsida > Cupressales > Cupressaceae > Sequoia > Sequoia sempervirens. The sequence continues at coordinate 733,006,736 of VDFB02271358.1, read as the reverse complement.
CAACACAAAAATTGCGACACTATATGCTCACTTGCACTATCAAGGTTGTTGCAAAAATTGATCCCCTCAAGTATTTACTGAGCAAAGCAGCTTTAACAGGAAGGTTGGCAAAGTGGGTCATGCTCCTCAGTGAGTTTGACATTCAGTATGTTGAAAGGTGAGCTATCAAAGGACAAGTCAGCGCCGACCAATTAGCAGAAGCTCCATTATCCGACTATCATCCTATGACCATGGAATTTCCTGATACAGATATCCTCAAAATTACAACACAACCATGGCAACTCTACTTCGATGGATCCTACACACAACATGGATCAGGGGCCGGAATTTTATTTGTCACACCTCTTGGGCACAGAATTCCACGATCTTACAGGCTTACCTTCTGTTGCACTAACAATGTGGTAGAATATGAAGCTTTGATCCTTGGAATTAAAGTGGCTATTGACTGGAAAATCGCAGAACTACAGGTGTATGGAGACTCCTAGTTAATCATCTATCAAGTCAACAATGATTACCAAACAAAGGATGACACACTAATTTTATATAAGAGACTGGTAGATGATCTAAGAAAGTACTTCATAGAAATCAAATTTGAGCAGATACCAGGATCAGAGAACAAAGCAGCAGATGCCATGGCCACAATAGCATCTCTTCTACAAATGCCTGAAACGCAAGATCATTATCGATTTATTGTGGAACAAGTGTCAAATCCTGCATACACAAATCCCAAATCCCAAACCATAAGCCTTTTGGATAGTACCCAATCTTCCATTTATGGAGACATTTATACTTATCTGAAAGATAATATCTTACCGCCAGATCTTTCTCGCAACCAAAAGCGCAACTTCATACGCCAATCCGCCAAACATACCATTATTGCCGACACCCTTTACCGTCGAGGCCTAGATGGTACGCTTCTGCATTGTTTAGAACATAACGAATCTGCTTCCGCTTTACATGAGGTCCATGAAGGAATTTGTGGTACACATTCAAGTGGATTATCTTTAGCCAAGAAACTCCTTCATTTGGGGTATTACTGGCCACACATGGAGCAAGAATCTTATAAATTTGTCAAGAGATGTCCAAAATGCCAGATTCATGGCAATCTTATACATGCACTGGCACAGGAGCTCCATCCATTCACAACTACATGGCATTTCTGTCAGTGGGGATTAGACCTGGTAGGGAAAATTAACCCATCTTCATCTAATGGACACAAGTTCATTATTACAGCAACGAAATATTTTACAAAATGGGTGGAGGCAGTTCCCTTAACCACAATCACTGGGAAGCAAATATCATCTTTCATACTTAATTATCTCATTTGTAGATATGGGATACCCCAGTCAATCATCATAGATAGTGGCAGGCCTTTCAAGAACCAAGACGTCCAAGAACTGTGTGAAAAGTTTCACATCCAACATCGCTTTTCAACCCCGTATTACCCTCAAGGTAATGGACAGGCAGAAGCTTCCAACAAAACAATCCTAAAGATTCTCAAGAAGACTGTAAATGAGGTAGGGCGTGATTGGCACGTTCAACTTAACCCTGCTCTCTGGGCTTACAGGACTAGCATCAAAACACCAACAGGAGCTACACCATATGCTCTTGTGTATGGATCAGAAGCAATATTACCTATTGAGGTAGAAATTCCATCCCTTCGTGTTTCACTAAAGGGACTCATTTCAGATGAAGATTATAGGATCTCTAGACTTCAAGAATTAGAGCTACTTGGTGAATGTCAACAACAAGCTGTCAATCATTTGACAGCCTATCAACAAAGGATGTCTAGGAACTATAATCAGAGGGTTAAACCTAGAGTCTTCCAGATCGGAGACTTGGTCCTACGGGAAAACCCTAGAAATCAAGCAGACAGAGAAAAGAAGGGAAAGTTTGAACCTAACTAGATAGGGCCTTATGTTATCATATCAGTCTACGAATCAGGAGCATACTGGCTATCTACACCAGAAGGAGACATGTTGGAGGATCCCATGAACAGCATTCATCTCAGGTGATTCTACACTTGAGGATATATAGTGCACGGTCAATAAAGTTGTCTTGATGAAAACCTGGCAAACAGGCGTCATGATGACAGAAAAGAAGGAAAAACAAAAAATATATAAAAATAAAAATACAAAAGAAAAAGAAAAAGGACATAATAAAAACAAGTGATGAAAACCTGGCAAACAGGCATTACTTGTGATTTTCACCAAACTCCTCTATCTATTGGGTACAGTATTGTTACAATTGTTTCCTTTCATATCATTTCCATCTATCATTTGGGATAATCATTACCACTATCCATGTCATGACAAGGATATCATGTTTTACCCTAGCTTGGGGGCAACATCCTAGTGTTATTTGGTACAATGGACTTTCAGCTTAAATGGAAAGGCAGTCAAACATAACAACATCAAGTGACGATATTTGAAAAAATCCAAAAACATCAGAAAATCAAAATCCAAAAACATTGGAAAATCCATCAAAATCCAAAACATCAGAAAATCAAAATCCAAAAACATCGAAAAATCCATCAAAATCCAAAACATCAGAAAATCAAAATCCAAAAACATCGAAAAATCCATCAAAATCCAAAACATCAAAAAAATCAGAAAATCCATGCGAAAACATTCATAAAATCGAAAACACAAAAAATAGAGTCTACATCAGTCAGAAAATGGAGTCTGTGTCAGTCGAACTACGTGGTCTCTGCATGTATAACGTAGGCAAGACTAATCTTTGATTAGTCCCCAAGACCCCTAGGATAGGTTTTTAGGTTACATCATTTAGTCAAACGTCTGAGAATATCATGCAAACATCCACACACACATTTCAACACTGATGATCTAATCTGAATAATGATTTGAAAATACATTAGGTAGAATTTGATTTGTGGTATCATTTCTTTGGAGCTACTCGATGATGTATTGAACTAGAGAAGCAAGGAAGGAGAATGATACCTTTTCTTTGTTTGCTGTTTGTGAGTTAGTCATTATTATTTTGTGAATTATCGCAGGAAGTGCTCTACCAAGTATCATGGATGACATTCCGATTCACTTAAGAAAATGATAAATTCTTGTCTGTTTATGCAAGAAATGCTCAGGTCATCATTGGTCTATCTCATACCTTGATGCTTGTGTTAGCTTGCAATATCAAATATCATGAAAGAAATACTCAGGTCATCATTGGTCTATCTCATATCATTGATGCTTGTATTCGCTTTCAACATTTTAAAAGCTCAATGATGATACAAAGCAAAATAAGTAGATTATTGAAATGACACTTAGGTTTGCATTAATAAAATAGGTTTGCATGGTAAAAATAGATCGCATTCATAATAATACACCTGCAGAGTATTGGTTGCACAAATTCCAAAGATTCATTTGCAAAAAATGTTATCTTTTTCTTATTACAGATTGAGTATACTTGACACATGCGATTTTCATAATGACATGCATATAGAATCATTTCTTCATCTCATCCTAAATTTCACAATAAACATCTCATTTCGTGGCATCATATACACGTTATGTTACATCTCATCACATTGTCATTTTCATGTAGTTGCAAAATCATCATTCATTTATATTTTCATCATACATTTTCATTACATCTCATCCATATATCATTTCATTCACATTTCATTTTATATATCATTTCATTACATTTTATCCGTTCACATTTCATTAATATCTCATTTCATTTACATCATTCATTACATTTCATTTTATATATCATATATCACATATCATTTTATCTATCACATAACATCTCATAAACGCACCTCAATCATTTATATCTCATTCATACATCATTTACATTTCATTCGTTTACATTACACCACTCATTTACATTACATTTTCATCCATACATCATTCATTTATATATATCATTTCATTACATATTATTCGTACATCATTACATTTTCATCTCAGCATTCATTTATATATATCATTTCATTACATTTTATTCGTACATCATTACATTTTCATCTCATCATTCATTAACATTTATCATTCATTCACATTTTATTCACATCTATCATGTCATTACATGCATCATTTCATTTACATCTCATTTTATACATCATATATCCAATATCCATACATCATTCATTAACATCACATTTTATTTATCATACATTGCATCTCATTAGGAAAAGAAATACATCATCAATATCATATCACATCATCATTAATGCATCCATACAAGCTAGTAAAATAAATCATCATAAAACATAAAAATCTGAAATGCATCCATCACATTTAGAAACATCATAAAATCAAATGCATCCATCACATAAATCATGTGGAATATATCATGGATCAATCGAACCGCTACACATATATATCTCATCAAATGTCAAGTATACAATGAAATCTGAAAAGAATGAAAATAACATCATATCAAAAAGGGCTGTATATATCTCTCAAAAGGTACACAACTGATATCAAGTGGTACTCGCACCAGAAGGAGTAGGTCTCACACCAGTATCAGGACCACCACCAGATGTATCAGGATCTCTCGGATCTCTCGGATCTCTCGGAAGAGGCTGTGTCACGCCTCTACTCACTGTCCTCGAATGAGTCCTCCCTGAACAAGACTGGGCATAACTGACTCTCTGCTCTGCGGGACAAAACTCATGATAGCGGCTCCTGTAGAACTCAATCTCAGCACCTGCTCGCATAGCCTCTCTCATATAATCTGCCACAGATGTCCCATCTGCCACTCTCTGTTGCCTGTCTGATAGTGTCTCGCTCAGCAGTCAAGGCTGTGATCTATGCCTGGGCAGTAGTCAACTGTGCTCGTACACCTGTCAACTGAGCCTGTGCTGTCGCTGCTACCTGTAAGGCCTCATCTCTCTCACCAATCAGAGATGTAATCTGCATCTGTGCAGTAGCTAGCTGTGCCTGCATCTGAGCCTACGTCTATGCTAATAATCTCTGCACCTGTGCTAGCTGTCCCTGCAAAGTCTGCACCTGCACCTGTAAGCCCGTGACCTCTGATGGATCTGTCGACGAGGAAGCAACAGCCAGCCTCTTACGAGGTGCACTAGAAGATGGCTCTGAAGTACCTGCTCTGCTCGGTCTCCCCCCATCTCCACCATCATCATCACTGCTACCGTCACTGCTCTCCTCGCTGCTCTCACTGTCATCATCTCTTCCCCGTCTCTGACCAACCTGAACACCCCCTGCTGGTGCTGCTACTGGTGCTGTTGGTGCTGGTGCTGGTGCTGGTACTGGCTCATCCAGAATAGTGATACGTGGAGGAGGGTGTAGAGCCAAGTACTCTCCGTACTCGGGAGTAACAGGTGCCTTGAAAATATCCCGTCGGACATCCCATGCTGATGGCTGTAGAGCACGGTAACCCTCAACAAGTGCCCCATAAGGCAAACTGGGACCCCAATCACTAACATCTATTCGTCGCCGTCCGTAAAGCGCCACTCCATGTGGCATACACTGCACAATGCCATACTTCCTGTAGACACGACGAAATAGGAATCGCTCCAGGATCCTGGGGCTCTTCCCGATCAAATACATCGAATCGGACAAGAACCCCAACTCAATATCATCATCATCCCAAACATCACAGTCCAAATAGGGACGCCAGGTCACTGCCTCTACGTCATCAATAATCCGCCTCCAATAATCAAGCTTACCCATCATATGCTAGGTAGGCCTGCCTCTATACCGAAACATATAAGGCCTCGTCACTGGTCTGGCTAACACTGGCACAGGACGCATAACAGCAATATGCTCCCATGCCCATACCTGAAGAAGTGTAGTCCCTACCGATAAACTGCTACTGCCAAGATACACAATCCAGTGTAAATCATGGTATAACTGGGCAAGCATACACATGCCCCAAGCATATCTCGTCCTATGGGCCACCAGACCCTCTAACACCCGACCCCATCCAAGAGATAGCCCCTTTGACCTCTTATCAAGACAAAGGAATCCACCAATAAAGCCGGCCAAAACTGAAGGAAGGGGAGCATATGACTCATACATATCTATCCATGGAATCCACACTCTGACAATCTGCGGATCCTGAAAGACTCTCCGCATAGCCTCTACCCCACCAACCTCCTCTGAATCATGCACTACAATCTCTCCAACAAAAGGAATGCGAAGAATACACCATACATCCTCTAGCGTCACGGTCATCTCGCCAGTAGGTAGGTGAAAGGTGTTGTGGTCACTATGCCACCGCTCTGCTAAAGCTGTCAACAAACCCCTATTAAGTCTAATATGGGGCATATCCAATAATGTCGCTAAACCACAATCGGTAATATGCTGTCTCTCGTCTGGCGTAAGTCGTGGTATCATATCAAAGGGCCAGGGGAACTGCTCTTGCACCTGGATAACATCTAAATGCTCCTGTTATCATACAAACAAAACATTTTAATCAAAATATCAAACATTAGGAGATCATCAAATTTTCAAAAATTGTGCTTTACCTATCAAACTATCAATCTATCAAGGAACCCTCATCTATCAATCGGGTTCAATCCTTCAAAAAATTTAATTATTCCTCGCCTATCATGAGGGTAATTATTATCAATCAATAGATCTCGCTCATCATGAGATCGTTTACCATTTATTTAGTCAACATCAAACTAAACTAGATGGAATCACCAACAAATTGACGAAAACCAAAATGCACAATTTTTCATCAATCTATATATCCAAGCGCTACAAAATCAACTTAACGCATGTAAAATCAACCTAACGTGCTAAAAAGACTGGCGCGCTATAAAATCCTACTGACGCGCTACATAATTAACCAGACGCGCTAAAACTTTTCACGCGCTACAAAACTGACCGGACGCGCTACGAAAGTTCATTGACACGCTAAAACTATGGCACGCTACAACAGATCATGGACGCGCTAAACCGCGTCCGCCGCGCGCTAAAACATTAAAAACAAGTGCAAAAATACAAACAAAACGGGTGCAAATTACGAGGAAGATTTGGGGTACATACCGGAGGTCCATAGTCGGCCGGACGCTGATGACGACGCACACGCTCGAGTCGGTGGGTGTGGTATGGGATCGGCATCCTGCAGCTCTAGCACTCTGAGGGTCTCTATCATAAGATTTTCAAAGTCAAATGCACAAATGACTTTTGAGAATGACTTTTTGAGTATTTATAGGCTATTTTTGGGGGATTTTTATTTATTTATTTTCTGAGGAATTAATTATTATCTATCAACAGGGGCATTTTTGGGACAATTTTGTCGGGAGATAAATTGTTTCTTCATCAAATCATCAAATCATCATAAAAATTCAAATTTTTTTGAAAAAAAAAAAATTCAAAATTCATCAATTTATCTCCTAAGGGGGCATATATCGCTATCATTTCAAAATTCAACATCTGGGGCAAATCTGAAGCATGCTTTAAAACTTTTCGTCAATACTGGCAGGTGAGGCAAAATCATTCTTTGAAGCAATGCGTAAACACATCACTTCAAAGAGGGGCAAAATGTAGACACCTAAAAATGGTCTGGAGAATCTAATTAATTAAATACGACTTATTTGATTAATTAATCTTAAATTCATCTACTTAATAAATAAATAGAAATATTTATTTATATTAAGTTCATTTTTAATTCTTCTATTTCATCATATCATTTCTCTCTTAAATTAAATAAACAAAATTAAAAACCTTGTTTTATTTAATTATTATCATTATTACTTCTTTTACACTTCTATCATAAATTAAATACACAAATTACATAATTTGTGTTATTTAAATTACCTCATCACATTTCTTCTTAATTAAATAAAGATATTCTAAAATCTTTTATTTAATTATCATTTTCCTTTTATTTTAATTTAATAAACAAACTCTATAGTTGATTTATTAAATTATTTATTCCTCTTTTGCTAAATTTAAATAAATTAAAAAATATTTAAATTTATGCATAAATTTTACCACTATTCACTCACCAATAAAATTAAATCTTCAAAAATTTAATTAATGCAACTTCCATTCACGGGAAGAGCTTCGGGGACAAATTTGTAGGAAGTCCTCTCAATCTTCTTCCATCAATCCTCCCTCTCATCTTGCCTGGTGTTTTCATGGGGAGGAACAATCCTCCATGATCAGCTCCATCTTCTCATCCCATGCCCTTCAATTCTCCAGATTGAATCTCAGCCTCTTGTCCTATATCCCTGTGCAAATGTGCTGCCGTGAAAGCTATAAATATAGCTCTTTGGCTACAGGAAATGGATCCCAACTTGTGCAATCTTACTCTGCAGGTTTTTCAAGCATCCAAGCATCCAAGCAATCAAGCATTCAAGCATTCATCCAGCATTCATCAAGCAGCAATCAAGCATCCAGCCTTTGCAGTCATGGCTGCCATTACAATAGAATTTGCATATTCAATCACATAGGAATAGAATTAGTTCATTTTCTCATTCTCTAAGTGTCATTTCAATAGTTTAAGTAGCTTACAAATCTGAGAGCTAAGTAGATTAAAGAAATCTTTAGAGTTAGAGAGCAATAGGATAAATTTCTATAGATTTGTAGTTTAAATTAGTTTAAATTTCTTAATCTTAGATGCAATGTCCTATTTAGAAGCGTAGATGCATTTTTTAACTTGTTTTCCCCATTCTACCGCTTACAAAAAACACTTTCCAAGATCTCCCCAAGCTGTTAGACTTCTTTCGAGGAACTAGCTCTGATACCAATTGTTGGAAACAAGCAACACTGAGAGGGGTTGAATCAGTGTTCTACAAAAATTAACTTTATTATTATTTTCTTTAATCCACTTAAAACATTCAACCAAAAGTAATATGCAAAAATATTAAGCAAATAACCACAACACCATAACACAAGGATTTTTTACGTGGAAACCCTGATAGGGGAAAAAGCACAGTGGATGGCCAATCCACAATAAGTTATGAGTATACCTACAAAATGGGAATACACTTGCATTTAGGCACACTAACTAGAGCTCACTGCTCAAAATAAGAAGGCTCACTGTCTTACAGAGATTTGGATTAAATCCAAGATAATGAATTGAAAGATTAGCATCTAAAAATGCTTGATTACAGTTCCAATTAGGGTCTAATGTTGATCATCTATCCTTTTCATCAATACTAAACTTCTGCTCTGATTCACACCAAAAAATATTTATGCGCAAGTGAAACTGTGCATAAAATCACTCTAACACCCTTCATATATTCACAACAAACAACAACACACCTTCTTCCCATATCAAAATGATATAACCAATCATCTATATATATCTGCGACTAAGAATTCAATCGCTACAAGTCGGCTTCAATAAAACTTAAAAAATGTTTACAACTGTCAGCTCAAATCATAAACAAAATTCAATGCACATCCACAACAATCGGCTAAAACTTAGCTTGGACCCAAAAGATAATGATCAACCACCAAAATATTTGAATAAACATTCCTTGAATATGTACAATACATTTGATCAACTGAGTCGGCCCCAAAATACTGATAGACAGAAAATTGCCAACCAGATCTTCAAACTTACACAAGGCTTGGTACGAGGCACTGAGATTTCTGGATAACATAAGAAATATACTCATAAATCTTCCCTGAGATCCACACCTCAAAATAACAACTGGAAATTTATGTGTGATTCAATGATCACCAAATTTCCAGATACACTGTTCATCCTAATTGTTCACACTCTGCCTACCAATAGGAGCAAATGGTGTCATGCGGATCTAGCTACGGACTAGGGTTTCCATCAATGACAACACCAAAGCATAATTGTAATGTCTCTTGCCAACAGGTTGGAATTCAACATTTTCTTTATTTCCTTTTCAAGTAATTTACTTTCAGTATTGTGTTTCTTAGCTATTGAATAGAAATGGCTACTTGAGAGTTCCTAGTGCACATACTGTGCTGGCCCATTTCAAGTTCACGTCCCTGGGTTGACAATTTAAATGCACCTTCATGATGATTGAGATAGTTATTCAGGTTAGATGTCCAATCTTTGAGTCATGGTTGTAAAGGCTTAGTTAATAAAATCATTGTAGGAGGCCAACATTTTTGGCGTCATTACCGGGGATGGAGTCAAACTAGGGAGTCTTTTAGAGTCATTGTTAGTTTTCTTGTTGTAATGTTTCTGGAAATTGTTCTTTTAGGAAGTAATGACCCCCTTATTCGTTACCAATTTTTTGTGTGAGCTGAGTGATAGTGAGTAATATAGCATGCATACAAGAAGGAGAAGGGATGCTTATGGGAGATTCCTTCCTAACAATCCTTATCCATTCTAGCTAGTTGAATATTAGAATCTACCAGAAGAAGAAGAAGAAGATCCACACCCCTTTATTGATGCATATCCTGATCTGACTAGTTCATAAATCTCCTTTGAAGATCAAAATTAGTTTGAGAACCCCCTTGCTTTGGAACCACATCAAGCAGGCATGGGTGATGCAAATGGGAACAAAGCTAACCAACCAAATTTTCCTTTTCCCATTTCCCTTTAGAATGAAGTTGAAAACATTAAAAATATTCTTGCCTCAACACTCCCCAATTTTTATGGACTTGTGATAGAAGATCCTGATACCTTCTTATTTGAGTTTGACATACTCTACATGAGTTATGATTATACTAATGATGCCCATAGGCTTAAGCTATTTCCTACCACTCTGAAGGAAGTTGCATTAAGATGGTTCATGAGCCTAGGCAGAGATACTGTGGAAACTTGGGAAGACATGAAGACAAAATTCCTTGAGAAATACAAGGAATACTGCAGGGGTAGTGACATGAGAGGAGGTGACATTTTCAGGATGCAACAGAAGGAAGATGAGAGCCTGGAAGATTACATTGTAAGATTTTTGTTTTTCCTAAAAAAATCTCCACACCATGCACTTAATTAGGACTCGCAAAATTTGCTTTTCCTGAGAGGAATCAATGAAAGTTGCACTGATGCCTTGGATCTTATGGGAGGAGGAGATATCACCCAAGTTCTCTGGGATGATATCAAGAAAATATGCCAGAACTACTCTAGGGAAGCTTCAAATAAAGGGAGAGCTTATCAATCTTCCATGGGTAAGTCAACTACCGGTGGAGTTTCAAGAATAGAGATTACTCATTTGCTGGAAAACTTCAAGCAAGATATTATAAATAATCTAGCTACTCAGCTAGATACACTTCAGGCCAAGAAGAAGCAAGAGGAGGTAGAGGCAATGTTGACATAGTATTTCCCTCACAAAAGACAAAAGAAGAAGAAATACAGATGTAAGATGGTAGCTAATATTGAAAGAAAGTAGATTTCACCTGAGTTCAAGCCAGTTCAGATTGAAGAAGACCAAGCCTACTATGTTACACAAATGAAGCCTTGGGCTCCAAGACAAGGTATGCCACCAGATCCACTGTCCTATGTTGGGCCATATTTTAACTCTTATTCATCTGGTAACCAATGGTAGCCCCCATATCCATCAAGTTATGGAGGATATCCATCACAGCCTTGGAGTAACCCTACAAATGCTTGGCCCAGTCATTAGAGTTCTCCACCTCAATGGAAGCAACTTCAAGGGAATTGGCAGCAATTTCAAGGGCACTGGCAACCACCTCCAAGAAATTGGTAGCAAACAAATCAATGGAGAGGAGGACAACAATTGCCTACTCAAACAACCAGTTACATGCAGCCACCTTCTCAGCCCTAGCAGACTGCTCTAATGCCTCCACCTACTAATCCAAACTCAAATGCACCTAAACCTACTCAGCTACCAGCTCAACCCACACCCAATCCTAATAACAAACCACAACATCAGCCTGTATACTTTGTTGATTCAAATCAATTCCCTGCATATGTTGTGAGTGTAAGTGATATCCATTTGCATTTAGGAACCACTCTACTAGGCCTTTCCAAGCCCATTATCACTGAGCTTCCTATGGAAGAGGAGGAGGAGCCTCTGAATAATCCCATTCAGCCACACGCACCTAAAAATCCTGAACCAGTTCAAGTCAAGTAGACTGAACAAGAACTACCATTCCCTTAGAGGTTGGAAGTTCTTGTTAGAACTGTAAAATTTTAAAAAAATTATAGTTGTTTATATTCATGAGTTTCCCAAGAAGTCCTTACCATACGCACAAGAATCCTCTCTTCATAACATTTTTTCCCATATTCTATCATGTGGTCCCATAGAATTCATCTAACCCTGAATATTTCAATGTATAATTCATATCGGCAAGAGATGGTTAGGGTTTCCTTGATCCATAAAGCGTTTTATGTTAATGTATATTTTTTGCAGTTTATCGGCAAGAGTTCGGGAATGTCATACTGATATGATTTTATCTAAAGACACATATCGGCAGGACGTAGTTCATTGTCTTAGCGACAGGAGGATCCTATCGGAAAGACAGTATTCATCGGGGAGAGTCATATCGAGCCTATTGGTGTCTTACCGATTGAAAACATAGAGACATATCGGCGAGACAAAAGCCGTCAATGTAATGTCCTAGAGAATTCATCTAGTCTTGCCAAAAAAGCGGAAGGGGAGTCTATAGATGATCAACGGGATGAAGTCAGGGAATCTTGATGACTCATATGTCACACCGACAGGATTGTGTTAATAAAGGACTTGGCAGTAGGTATTTATTATCGGCAAATGTTTTAATGAACATTGGTAACAACCATAATAAAGAGGTCGCCCAAGATTTAAAAATGTCTCACCGACAATATTACATAATGTGACAGTGAGAGTTTCGAAAAAGGACCAGCTACACTCGTGTTTCAGCTAAAACATTAATGGCACGATGAAGCACAAATAACTACATGAATTAAGGAAAATTCAATTGGAAACATTAGTGTGGAATTGATAGTGGAGAAGGTAGAAGAGTGAATGAAGAAACAAGGAATTCTTTCAGTCCAAAGATTCCGAGCGAGATATAGTAAGTTCTTTGCGCCTTAGTTCCTGTAATTTTTGACTTTTGTAACTTTTGTGGAATGGAATCCACTAGCTTAGGAAAATCAAAAGGTAGAAAATATGGTGAAAGCAGTCAGCCTAAAGGGAAGAAATAGAAAACTAAAATAGAACATGAAGGCACTGAACAAAGGCTGAATCAAGATCTCATTGACCAGTTACCTGGCTCTGGACCTAAAGCCAGACGATCTACACAACTTAGGATATAAATAAATAAATTGGATGACAAGTGTAAACTCATAGGAGATGTTTGGAATTCAATAAGAAGTTATGATTTTTTTAGCTTTCATTATTATCAGACAAAATCATTTTGAACCAATATGCAACCCATGGAAGCTTAATTTGGGAAAGCTAGTGTGCCCTAATGTATTTTTTAATGCAAAATTGGTAAAATTGTTGGCTATCCATTATAATACAAAACTCAAAGCTATATGTGACCCATCCGGGAAACCACTAATACATAGATCAGAAGATGCAATAAGTGAGGTTTTCAATTTGGAAGGGGTTTGCAATGAGAAAATCATATGTGAAGAATTAGAAAGGGAGTTCGGGAGAATGGACACAATTTATAAGGGTTGGAGATTTCCAATTCACAAAGTTAGACAAGGTGGCAAACGAGTTCCTTTACAGGATAGCGATGGACCCCCTTTCCATGTTGATCTTTTTGAACCCTATATGAAGTATACTTATTTCTTAGTAGGCCAAGTATTTGGAATGGAAGTCCCTAAATATATGTCAATTGTGCCTATGATAATTTCAGCAGATATTCAGTATCACAATTCTAGACCATTTGATTATGCCTCATACAATTTTAAGGGGCTTGATTCTAGGTTGATGGAAATAAAGGGCGAAGCCTCTATCTTACACCTTAGGAATTACTCATCGTTGATGTACGTAGTGTTGTATTTTGGAAAGGAGTTAGGGTTGTGGCTTCAGGAGATGAGAATTTCCCAATTTGACAAGGAAGGCACGACATTACCTGTTCAATTTTGGACGGTTGTCTGGGAAACTAGGTTTGCTAACTCATGTTTTGTACACTTTGAGGAGTTTTTTGTGAAGACAATGTACAAATTGTATAATCATCCATGTGACTATTCTTTATCTGAAGAGATAAAGAGGTTTCTCAGCCCTAAGGACTTCAATGGGCAATTAATCACAACTCGGGGTATTGGTATTGCTTGGAGGATGCTACCATGATTAGGGTTTATGGATTTGAAGATGCCCCATTCATTTTTCCTAAAACAGTCCCAGACAGAATTGCATACTTGGAAATTTTAAGACAAATGGACTTCTCTAGTGTTATGAATTTGAGCTCCTTTGGAAAGCAGGCTTTCATGCCCAGTACATTATGCTTTGGTGATTTTAGTGTATTGGCCAAGGAAGGATACAATTTGATCCTTGATAAGTTACTGCAGTACGATATGAAGAGAGGACCACCTAGAAAGATTTTTGACCCAGAAGGATACATCAATTCTACTAAAATGAAGATAAACTTTGGAGGGTATCAACATGTGCCCTATAAATTTGATGATATGATCCAAAACCTAGAAGCTAAAGAAGCAGAGATAGTGGTCGGAAGATATAATCAAGGGTTGCAGGATACAGAGTTTTTGTCTTCTGGGGAGGAGGCATCTAAGGATAATGTGCCACAGGAACAACTAGATAAGATGTCAATATTGAGAACTCAACATTACACTTGCCCTGCCAGGGAATTGAGTGTTGAAGAGAATGTAGATGCAGATGCAAGGCACGTGGAGTACAAATCATTTGTAGCAGATGATGAATTTGTAAACTCTCCAGTGTTTAAGGCATTCATGTATAAACAAAAAGGAAAAGAAATAAGAGAAAAGGTTGACAATATCACATCAGGTAATGAAGAACAATTGTTGAATGACCTAAAGGTGTGTGTGGACAGAGAGATGGCAAGTATGACCCCTGAAAAGGGAAGGAAAATGTTGGAAAATGTTGTTGTTATGATTTTTCCAGGGTTGGATCTCAATTCTGCACTGGTTTTTAATAGTTTCTTGAAAGATAGTAATGCTACACACAAGCTCAGCCCAGAAAAGGTGATAGAAGTATATGCAGGGTCGAAGTACAATCCAGATGAAGGGTCACTAATTATTTGGGCTTTATATCCACCTCACAGGAAATTAGTTATCATTGATACTGAGAAAGAATTTGGGCATGTTATGAATTTAAGGATTGAAGAGGTTGATCCTTTGGCAACTGCAGAAATTGGAATCAATGTAGCAAAATTAAAAAAAAGCTCAAATTTAGATGTTAATCAAGGAGAGGGAAATGTACAAAATGAACAAGGAGAGGATGTTGACAGAAAATTACCACCTAAAATATTTGTTAGGTGTCACAATGAAATCAACCAAGCTTCTCACTCATGGTGAAAGTTCACAAGCAAAAGATCATTGGGAAGGATCAAGTGCTTACTCTCAAGGGAGATATGATGCACTTGTACCAATGATTAAGAAAGAAAATACATTCTAGCAACTTGGTTAAATAAGCTTTGGGGAACATACTCACATAACTTTGTTGCGTTGCAAGAACATGAAAGAATGAATGGCAGGATTTTGGAGAAGTTTCAAGAAATAAACCAGAGGGATGTTTATGATAATATAACAATTAAGGTTGTAAATCATTATGTGAATAAACACCGAGAATTATTTGAAGAATTGCGAGGGGATGCACAGGGATTGATAAATGCCACCAGAAAAGGATTGGCTACATTCTTTGATGATAAAGGAGGATTAAAAGAAATGACTAAGTGGAAAAGTGAAAGTGAATCGATGCTGCAAGAAATTCTGAAGATAGCTACCGCAGAAGATACAACACTGGATGAGGCGTGCGAATAGAATGAGAAGATGGTAATAATGGAGATCACGATCCAGAATGCAGTGGGAGATGTAGATACACATAAGCGTCGGGATTACTTGGAACACCTATCGAAGATTCATTTATGGCTTAACAGAGCTTAATTATCTTTTAATCTATTATTGTTTTAACATATGACAATTCTGAAAGGACGCGTCCTTTCAAGTATTAGATGTATAAATATATGTTTTGGTAGCGAAACAAAATATAAGATAGGATATAGAAGAAAGATACAATAGATTACAATGTTTTACAAATATGAGACTATGATGCATGTTTAAAACTATGGAGATATGAATGAAAATCATTTGATGTGGTGGCGTATTTCTGGGATCAGTTCTTTGTTGTGTTCATTGAAAGTATTATTGAAGTTGTCTCCAAGGTTGATGTTTTATAGTTATTTAAATTGATATAACAAGTTTATATTCAATTTATCGGTGCACATTTGTTGTATTTATATGATTGATTAATTGGTTCTTTCAGGAAAAGATTAAATCCTTTTAGTTGATCATAGTAATTAGGGAATCTCATTTGGATCATTAAGAAGAACTTGGTAGTCATATTCTCATGTTTATACAAGTTATAAACTAAAATATATGCCAAACAAATAGAATACTTGCAAGAAAGAAGTTACTCATTTTAGATTTCTCATTTGACTCTGCATACCCAATAAGGCACTAGTCTCTAGATTTTCACCTTTTAGTTTTACTCATTTTTACATCTATTAACTAAACATATTAGGTTTTAGCTTTGATATTGCTATACAATCTATACCAAATCACGTTTTATTTATCCACTCCCATTTGCCACTATGGTAAAGCACTTTAAAATAAATAAGCATAAGTCAAGTCTATCTCATTCATATAGGTATACCCGCCTAGGTCTAGCAGCACCTGAAGAGAAGAAGGTTTGAACCATTTTGACCTTGTCTGTTACATTGAAACGTATCAAGAGGTTGGCAACCTCTTGAGGTATTTTACCTGCGTTTTTTGAGAGCTAACAATTTGGCGACTTCGTTGGGGAGTCAACTCAAAATCAGGGCCTTAGTCATAGAGTCAGAAATCCTGTATAGACTCCGTTGGGAATAAGAAATAACAAACACTTTCTCACTTTTAAGAAAGTGAGTGGAGACTTTGACAAGAACATTGCATCTATTCAGCATGAATGGTAGAAGATCCCAATATAAGGGAGGTCCTCCTAGAGGTCCTGATGGCAATAGTAAGTGGACACGCAAGGATGATAAGGTTGATAAGAGTAAAAGGATAAATGATGACATGTGCATAATAGACAAAGACAAAGCATCGAGAACACATTGTGAAACATATGACCGTTGTGATACATGGAGAGATTATTCAAGTGCAGAACCTTGTACCCCAGAACAACAAAGAAATCCTTTCTATAATCCTTAGAAACAACCAGAGTTCGATGCTAAACTCGAAGCTGAAGGAATTAGATATCAACAGTAAAATGAATAGAGAATGGAGGGTAACCAAAATGAGTTCATAGATCATGTAATTCCTCAAGAAAATTATGAGTTCTCAACTCATGAAGAAGTAGTAGCACAGTTCAAGTTTCATAAACAAGAATTAGAAAGAGAAAAAGTTGAACATGAGAAAGCCCAAATGATATAAGTAATCAAAGACTTCAAATTGTAGAAATCCCAAATTACTACTTAGAAATCTGGTTTTTCAAAGTATATACCGCCTCATAAGTAGGGAAATAATAATGCAGGGCCTTCTGATCCATCAAAGGTTCCTCATAATCATATGGGAAATCAATACAAATAGTCAAACCATTCACTGCATATTCCCTCACAATATACAAATACACAACCACCTCATGGTCACCATTACATGCCACATCTTCATACCCAATATAACAATCCAATGTACCAGTATCAGTATGCAACTAACCCTCCCCCTCATCAATATACATCAATGATCAAACAGTTCGACTTGACAGGGTTTCAATTATACCCTTACCCTATGGATGGCAGTTGGAGGAGTCTTGTTCCTAAGTTTACAGGGAGTAGTGCAATTACTGCTAAAGATCATTTAAGGAGTTTCAATGCTTTCATCCAAGATTTGGATATGCCTTATGAGGATTTACATATGAGACTATTCATGATGTTGCTCGCTGAAGAAGCTAGGGATTGGTTCAATAGCCTACCAACAGCCTCTATTGATTCTGTCCAAGAATTTCAGGATCGATTCCTCGAGCAATATGGGAATCTAAGTGCACCAAATGCTGCTCTTCATGAATTAATGCGGATTCAAAAAAATCAGAATGACTCAATTTATGATTTTAACCGAAGATTCAACAAATTGTAGAATAAGATACCTCCTGGACCAAATTCACCAAACTTTGTAGCATTGAGTGTTTATTTGAATGCGTTCGATCCAAAAATAGGGTATGAATTAAAAAATAGGTTCCCAAGAGATTTTCCTAAAGCCCAAAAGATAGCATTAACAATTGAAAACAATAGGAAAGTTGTTGGGATAATTAGTAAGAGAGACAACCCTAGGGTTCCTCAACAAGCCAATAATTATCAATACAAACAAGAGAACACATACAGAAATGAGAGGCCTAGGTTACATGACATTCCCTATGGTACAAATTGGAAGGATGGAAAACCTGTAATAGATAGGCCTAGAAACAAAGAAACTCCTGATCCATTAAGGAAGAAGGGAGCGTATATGGTCAATAACAATTATTTTTGTGAAAGTTGTGATAAGCCACATTCCCCGGATTAATGTGTTGTGGCTCAAAGAATGCAAGAAGAAGGAATGTTAGTGGATAACAGTGGAGAAGATCACAGTGTATTTGACTTCAAATACATTTCACCGTGTTGAGGAAAAATACTCATCTTCAGAAGATGAAGGCTATGAGTACGATGTTTCAAATCAAAGGTACAATGTCCACATGGTTGAACAATAGGTTTTGTTTGATTCTGAAGAAGATTATACAGAACCACACTCTATTGAGGTGCCTACTTAGTGCAATATGAGGAAACTCACCGAAGAGGAGATAAAGAGGCTAACCATTACTACAGTTGAAGAAGCAAAGAGCAAGTATTGGTTAATAAATAGGAGAGTGAATGAAAAAGAAGGTGTCCCTAGGGGAATATTTATAAAAGATCAAAAGGAGACACAAGGAATTGTGAAGAAAACAGAAAATAAACAACATGATAAAAATGAACAGAAGCTTGTCCAAAAGGAGGAAGTTAAAGAGTTACACAAAGAAATACAATAGACTGATCAATCAAGTAAAAGAGAAAAAGAAGAGAACAAAGGAGAAACATCCGAACAAAAGAAAATGATTAAGGCAGAGGGTTCCACTATTGACTTCACTCAAGCTTTATCCAAGGTAAAAATGTCTATTCCACTACTTGAGATGATGAAAATTAAGGAATATAGAGACAGTGTTGTTCAATTGATAACAAATGGAAATGAAAAACATATAAATTCTGAAAATAAGATGGCCACTAAAACAATTAATAAGCAAGAGAAAGTAAGTATCCCAAAAGTCTGCCTAAATGATGTATTAATAAATTCCCCACAAGTTGATCCATTTTTCAATACGTTACTTATAAATAACAAACTGTTAAGGAACTGCATGATAGACTTTGGTGCTGCTATCAATATTATGCCAGTTGGAGTTATGAAATAACTTGGCATGTGGGTGGATACTAATGAAGGGAAGTGTTATGCAATGGATAGAAGGCTTGTTCCTGTGGTGGGTATTATGAAAGATGTTGAAGTCAAATTAGCTGCTTATCCTCAGGTGGCTTCTATCAAGACAGTGGACGGCAACGGTTGGGGGAAATGTCCAATTTGATTTGTCTTATGCAACAATTACAGTGAATGGTCAAGAAGTTAAGTTGTACAGGGAACCAAGGATGAACCAAGTTGATTATTGTGTACCTCAAGATCAAGTCAATTTTTTTTGTGATGTGGATCTTGGGAATTTTAAGATAGAACCAACCTAGCTAGAATTAGTCAATGTTGATCCAATTGAAAAGCATGTTGCACAAAACTGCAATGGTGTTTGGAAAATGGACTTTGATGGAGCATGTAGCCAAGAATGTAATGGAGCAGGAATAGTATTTGTTTCACCTGAAGGAGTTACATTTAAGTATTCATTTTTTCTAGCATTTGAATGTACAAACAACATGGCAGAGTATGAAGCTTTATTAACAGGTTTGAGTATAGGTGTAAAACATAAAATCAAGTTGCTAGTTGTTCTAGGGGACTCCGAGCTAGTTGTTTCACAAGTTAAATCAAAATATGCAGCAAAACATAAGAGACTGAAGCAATATAGGAATGTTGTATGGGACATGGTCGAGTTGCTTGATGCATTCTCCATTGAATACATAGATCGGTCAAAAAACATAATGGCATATTTTTTAGCAAATGTAGCTCTAAGAAGGGATGACATTACACTGGATGGAGTGTCACAAATTGAGTTCAAAACAAGACCTGTTGTGCCTGATAATATATACAGTTGGCAGGCTTTTAATGATGATACTGGCCTCTTGAAATTCCTTCACTGTATAGATCAATATGAAGGTCAAGAAATTGATTTCAATGCCTTTGTAGAAGAAGTAGATGGGAAGCAGACAGTATTCAAGAAGGAGGTCATACAGCTTAAAACTAATAAGCTTCCCAAAGGACTAGTGGCATTGGAGAGGGTATATGATGGAAGTGATCGGTCCCTCATGAAGAAGACACCAGTCAAGAGGGAGGATATTGAAGATATCAACTTGGGGACTGAGATGGCACCAAGAAAGGTATACATAGGGAAGAAAATAAGCCTGACAATTCGAAGAATGTTGATAGCATTACTGAGAAAATATAAACATGTGTTTGCATGGTCTTATGAGGACCTTAAAGCATATAAGGAGGATTTGTTTCAACATGAAATCCCGTTGAAACCAGATGCAAAGCCATTTAGACAGAAACAAAGGCCCATTAACCCAATATTGGAACCAAAAATGCAGGAAGAATTGGAAAAGCTCAGAGATGGTGGTATCATCAAACCAACCAGGCACTCAACATGGGTCTCAAACCTGGTTCCTGTGAGGAAGAAAAATGGAGATATCAAATTATGTGTGGATTTTAGAAATCTAAATGTGGCGTCCCTTAAGGATAATTACCCTTTACCTAATATGGAAGCTATACTACATAAGGTGGCAGGGTGCGAGTTGTTATCTATGATGGATGGGTTTTCAAGTTATAACCAGGTCAAAGTTAAAGAATCTAAATAGTATAAGATAGCTTTTACAACCCCATGGGGAACATACGTTTATGTGAGAATGACATCCGGTCTCACAAATGCAGGTGCAACCTTTCAAAGAGTTATGGATGTACCATTCACGGACTTGATTAATGCTATCATGGTCGTGTATCAAGATGACCTTACTACTTATTCAAAAAGGGTTGAAGATCATGTAGAACATCTAGAAAAGGTATTTATTAAAGCTTTAGAATATGGTATTAGTATGAACCCTAAAAAATGTCATTTTGTAGTCACATAAGGTAAACTCTTAGGACATATTGTGTCAAAGGAGGTGATTAGAATAGATCCTGAAAGGGTTGAGGCAATAGATAAAGTCCCTATCCCTAAAAATGTCAAGGCCATCTAGTCATTTTTTTGACAGATCAATTTTGTTAGGAGATTTGTTTCTAATTTTGCTGAAATCATTAAGCCCATATCAAAAATGTTAAGGAAGGGACAAAAAATAGATTGGACTGTAGAGGCATTGGAAGCTTTCATATCCATCAAAAGGGCCATCAAGGAAGCTCTTGTCCTTAAATCTCCAGATTTTTCGAAACCCTTTCAAATATTTTCATTTGCTTCGTTGCACACTATAGCTGCTGTCATGTTACGAAAAAATGAGGAAGGTCATGAACAACCTATGTCTTTTTTCAGCAAGTCATTGCAGGGGTCAGAATTGAAATATGATATAATGGAAAAATAAGCATTTGCATTGGTAAAAGCCACAAAGGATTTCAGGCTGTATCTTGTTGGAGCTAACGTGATTGCTTATTTCCCTCATGCAATTGTTAAAGATATCTTGACACAGTTGGAGGTAACATGAAAGAGATGTAGGTTGAATAATAAAATCCAAGAGTTTGATATGGAAATACAAATCACTAAATTGGTGAGAGGTCGAGGCTTTGCTAGGCTAATGGCAGAAGCAAATATCGAAGCAAATCAAATTTGTAATATAGAAGAGGAAGAGAATGCAATTGCAAGTATTGAGCATACTCCTTGGTATGCAGACATCATGCATTACCTCAGATACATGAAGTGTCTAGAAGGATTAAGTGATAGTCAAAAAAGAACTTTAAAGCTACAGGCATCTAAGTATGTGTTCATGGAAGGCAATTTGTTTTGGAAGAATAGGGATGGGATATTGTTGTTATGTCTAGACAAATCACAAGCTAAGCATGTCTTAAGAGAAATACATGAAGGGGTCTGTGGAGGCCATTATTCTGTGAAGACAACTGCACATAAGATTCTCAGGGCGGGTTATTACTGGCCAAAAGTTTATAATGACTCTTTTTCATACGTAAGATGTGAAGCATGCCAGAAATTCTTTGGGAAAATGAAGTATCAGGGAGCTTTACCACTTAAACCTAAGCAAACTGAATCCCCTTTCCATCAGTGGGGGATTGATTTTATTGGGGAGATACAAGAGAAATCGAGTGGACATAAGTGGATATTAGTAGCCATGGATTATTTCACCAAATGGGTAGAAGTAGTCCCAACCGAGCAAGCTACAAGTAAATTTGTAACCAATTTTTTAATGGATAACATCATTACCAGATTTGGTACACCACTAAGACTGATTACAGATAACGGGATGTGTTTTAGATCTGATGAATTCAAATATTTTTGCAGCACATATGGCATTACTATTTCTTATGTAGCTCCCTACCATCCACAAGCTAATGGTCAGGCAGAGTCCAACAACAAAATTCTTCTTAAAATCATAAGGAGAATGCTAGGTCAGAATAAGAGGGCTTGGGATTCAAAATTGAAAATGGTTGTGCGGGTTGATAGGATCACTGTAAAAAAGGCAGTTGGAAAATCCCCATTTGAATTAGTATATGGAACACAAGCTAGGATGCCTCTACAAAATATGTTACCAGTTTACAAGTTTATCCTGCAAGAAGATATAAATATTCCAAAACCTATGGAGGATAGAATGGAGCAACTGGCTGAACTTGATGAGATAAGGAGAGTAGCTCAAAACCAGAACATGAAGTTGTAGGCATAGATGAAGCATTTAGTTGATAGAAAACAAAAAGATAGAAAATTCGAGGAGAATGATCTAGTCCTGATGTGGAATGCAAGGTGTCAGGAGAAGGGTAAGCATGAGAAATTTGAAGCTTTATGGTTGGGACCCTTTGTTGTTGTGGGTAAGAAAGGTGGAGATTCATATTATCTGCAAAACATGACTAGTGAACAACAGGAGTTTCCTGTACATGGGAAATTCTTGAAGCATTTTTTCTCTTGAGCAATACAGAGGATTAAGGGTTGCCAATGCATGGACAACTCTTGACAATCCTCTCAAAAGTTTCTCTTTCATGCACAGTAGTCTAGGAAATAAATGGAACAGGAATTGCCAGTACATGGACAATCCAGATATTCCTTCTTTTAAAATATTTTTTTCCATGTACAGTAGTATAGGGTCATGTTCATTTTCATTTCCATTCATTCCATCTTGCTCACTAGTCCACCACCTTGAGTTTGGTCTGCTCACCCAGAAATATGGATCCTTGCAATGATCTCACAATCATTTATCCCCAGACAGAGCCACTATTAGAACTATAAAATTTTGAAATTTTTACAGTTGTTTATATTCATGAGTTTCCAAAGAAGTCCTTACCATAAGCACAAGAATTCTCTCTTCATAACATTTTTTCCCATATTTTTTCATGTGGTCCCATAGAATTCATCTAACCCTGAATATTTCAATGTATAATTCATATCAGCAAGAATGGTGAGGGTTTCCTCGATCCATAAAGCGTTTTATGTTAATGTATATTTTTTGCAGTCTATCCGCAAGAGTTAGGGAATGTCATACCAATATGATTTCATCTAAAGACACATATCGGCAGGACGTAGTTCATTGTCTCAGCAATAGGAGGATCCTATCAGCAAGAGAGTATGCATCGGGGAGAGTCATATCGAGCCTATTGGTGTCTTACCGATTGAAAAAATAGAGACATATCGGCAAGAAAAAAGTCGTCGGTGTAGTGTCCCAGAGAATTCATTTGGTCTTGCCAACAAAGCGGAAGGGGAGTCTATCGATGATTATCGAGATGAAATCAGGGAGTCTTGTCGACCCATATGTCACATCGACAGCATTGTGTCAGTAAAGGACTTGACGGTAGGTATTGATTATCCATGAGACTAGTTTCATCGGAGAAAGATAGGAGAGTCACGCCAAGTGTGTTCCATTGGCAAGAAAATAATTGTGTCTCAAAAACCAAATAACCGACCAAAGGATATATCTCGGCGAGATATGAAATAGGCAGAGGAACATCTGCCTGACTTGCAAAGTCACAACGATATGTTTTCATAGATGGGAGTTATAGCGATATACTTGAGATTGAAGGGATAACTCTTAGGGAGACTTGAAGTGTCGGGGAAACTATAGGATGTCTTGGCGGATGTTTTAATGAACGTTGGTAACAACCATAATAAAGAGGTCGCCCAAGATTTGAAAATGTCTCACTGACAATATTACATGATGTGACAGTGAGAGTTTCGAAAAAGGACCTGCTAGACTTATGTTTCAACTAAAACATTAATGACACGACGAAGCACAAATAACTACATGAATTAAGGAAAATTCAATTGGAAACATTAGTGTGGAATTGATAGTGGAGAAGGCAGAAGGGCAAACAAAGAAACAAGGAATTCTTCCAGTCCAAAGATTCTGAGTGAGATACAATAAGTTCTTTGTGCCTTAGTTCCTGTAATTTTTTACTTCTGTAACTTTTGAGGAATGTAATCCACTAGCTCAGGAAAATCAAAAGGTAGAAAATATGGTGAAAGCAATCAGCCTAAAGGGAAGAAACATAAAACTGAAATAGAACATGAAGGAACTGAATGGAGGCTAAATCAAGATCTCATTGACCAGTTACCTAGCTCTGGACCTTAATCCAGACGATCTGCACAACTTAGGGCAGAAAGAGATAAATTAGATGACAAGTGTAAACTCATAGGAGATGTTTGGACTTCAATAAGAGGTTATGAATTGTTTAGCTTTCATTACTATCGAAGAAATCATTTTAAACCAGTATGCAACCCATGGAAGCCTAATTTGGGAAAGCTAGTGTGCCCTAATGTATTTGTTAATCCAAAATTGGTAAAATTGTTGGCTTTCCATTATAATTCAAAACTCAAAGCTATATGTGATCCATCTGGGAAACCACTAATACATATATCAGAAGATATAATAGGTGAGGTTTTCAATTTGGAAGGGGTTTGCAATGAGAAAATCATATGTGAAGAATTAGAAAGGGAGTTTGGGAGAATGGACACAATTTATAAGGGTTGGAGGTTGCCAATTCACGGAGTTAGACAAGGTGGAAAACCAGTTCCTCTATAGGATAGCAATGGACCCCCTTTCCATGTTGATCTTTTTGAACCCTATATGAAGTATACTTATTTCTCGGTAGGCCAAGTATTGGGAATGGAAGTCCCTGAATATATGTCAATCGTGCCTATGATAATTTCAGTAGATATTCAGTATCACAATTCTAGACCATTTGATTATGCCTCATACATTTTTAAGGGGCTTGATTCTGGGTTGATGGGAATAAAGGGCGAAGCCTTTATCTTACACCTTAGGCATTACTCATTGTTGATGAACACAGTGTTGTGTTTTGGACAGGAGTTAGGGTTGTGGCCTTAGGAGATGAGAATTTCCCAATTTGACAAGGAAGGCATGACATTACCTGTTCAATTTTGGATGGTTGTCTAGGACAGTAGGTATGCTAACTCATGTTTTGTACAATTTGAGGAGTTTTTTGTGAAGACAATGTACAAATTGTATAATCATCCATGTGACTATTCTTTATCTAAAGAGATAAAGAGGTTTCTCAGGCCTAAGGACTTCAATGGGCCAATTAATCACAACTAGGCGGATTGGTATTGCTTAGAGGATGCTACCATGATTAGGGTTTATGGATTTGAAGATGCCCCATTCATTTTTCCTAAAATAGTCCCTGACATAATTGCATACTTGTAAATTTTCAGACAGATGGACTTCTCTAGTGTTATGAATTTGAGCTCCTTTGGAAAGCAGGCTTTCATGCCCAGTACATTATGCTTTGGTGATTTTAGTGTATTGGCCAAGGAAGGATACAATTTGATCCTTGATAAGTTACTGCAGTACGATATGAAGAGAGGACCACCTAGAAAGATTTTTGACCCAGAAGGATACATCAATTCTGCTAAAATGAAGATAAACTTTGGAGGGTATCAACATGTGCCCTATAAATTTGATGATATGATCCAAAACCTAGAAGCTGAAGAAGTAGAGATAGTGGTCGAAAGATATAATCAAGGGTTGCAGGATACAGAGTTTTTGTCTTCTGGGGAGGAGGCATCTAAGGATAATGTGCCACAGGAACAACCAAATAAGATGTCAATATTGAGAACTCAACATTACACTTGCCCTATGAGGGAATTGAGTGTTGAAGAGAATGTAGATGCAGATGCAAGGCATGTGGAGTACAAATCGTTTGTAGCAGATGATGAATTTGTAAACTCTCCAGTGTTTAAGGCATTCATGTATAAACAAAAAGGAAAAGAAATAAGAGAAAAGGTTGACAATATCACATCAGGTAATGAAGAACAATTGTTGAATGACCTAAAGGTGTGTGTGGACAGAGAGATGGCAAGTATGACCCCTGAAAAGGGAAGGAAAATGTTGGAAAATGTTGTTATGATTTTTCCAGGGTTGGATCTCAATTCTGCACTGGTTTTTAATAGTTTCTTGAAAGATAGTAATGCTACACACAAGCTCAGCCCAGAAAAGGTGACAGAAGTATATGCAGGGTCGAAGTATAATCCAGATGAAGGGTCACTAATTATTTGGGCTTTATATCCACCTCACAGGAAATTAGTTGTCATTGATACTGAGAAAGGATTTGGGCATGTTATGAATTTAAAGATTGAAGAGGCTAATCCTGTGGCATCTGCAAAAATTGGAATCAATGTAGCAAAATCAAACAAAGCTCAAATTCATATGTTAATCAAGGAGAGGGAAATGTACAAAATGAAAAACGAGAGGATGCTGAGAGAAAATGACTACCTAAAATATTTGTTAGGTGTCACAATGAAATCAACCAAGCTGCTTAGTCATGGTGAAAGTTCACAAGCAAAAGATCATTGGGAAGGATCAAGTGCTTACTCTCAAGGGAGATATGATGCACTTGTAGCAATGATTAACAAAAGACAAGCCAGTCTAGCAACTTTGTTAAATAAGCTTTGGGGAACACACTCACATAACTTTTCTGCGTTGCAAGAACATGAAAGAATGAATGGCAGGATTTTGGAGAAGTTTCAAGAAATAAACCAGAGGGATGTTTCTAATAATATAGCAATTGAGACTGCAAATCATTATGTGAATAAACACTGAGAATTCTTTGAAGACACAAGGATTGATAAATTCTACCAAAAAAGGATTGACTACATTCTTTGATGATAAAGGAGGATAAAAGAAATGACTAAGTGGAAAAGTGAAAGTGAATTGATGCTGCAAGAAATTATGAAGATAGCTACTGCAGAAGATACAACACTGGATGAGGCATGTGAACATAATGAGAAGATGGTAATAATGGAGATCACGATCCAGAATGTAGTGGGAGATGTAGATACGCATAAGCGTCGAGATTACTTGGACCACTTATCGAAGATTCATTTATGTCTTAACAGAGCTTAATTATCTTTTAATCTATTATTGTTTAACATATGACATTTCTGAAAGGACGCGTCCTTTCAAGTATTAGATGTATAAATATTTGTTTTGGTAGCAAAACCAAATATAAGATAGGATATAGAAGAAAGATACAGTAGATTACAATGTTTTACAAATATGAGACTATGATGAATGTTTAAAACTATGGAGATATCAATTAAAATCATTTGATGTTGTGGAATATTTCTAGTATCAGTTGTTTGTTGTGTTCATTGAAAGTATTATTGAAGTTGTCTCCAAGGTTGATGTTTTCTAGTTATTTAAATTGATATAACATGTTTATATTCAGTTTATCGGTGCACATTTTTTTATCTGTATGATTGATTAATTGGTTCTTTCAGGAAAAGATTAAATCCTTTTAGTTGATCATAGTAATTAGGGAATCTCATTTGGATCATTAAGAAGAACTTGGTAGTCATATTCTTGCATGTTTATACAAGTTATAAACTAAAATATATGCCGAACAATTAGAATACTCTCTGGAAAGAAGTTACTCATTTTAGATTTCTCATTTGACTCCGCGTATCCAATAAGGCACTAGTCTATACATTTTCACCTTTTAGTTTTACTAATTTTTACATCTGTTAACTGAACATATTAGGTTTTAGCTTTGATATTGCTATACAATCTATACCAAATCACGTTTTATTTATCCACTCCCATTTTCCACTGTGGGTAAAGCACTTTAAAAGAAAGAAGCATAAGTCAAGTCTATCTCATTCATATAGGTATACCCGCCTAGGTCTAGCAGCACCTAAAGAGAAGAAGGTTTGAACCATTTTGACCTTGTCTGTTACCCTGAAACGTATCCAGAGATTGGAAACCTCTTGAGGTATTTTACCTGCATTTTTGAGAGCTAACTATTCCCAAGAAGAAAGAAGAAAAGGAGGATACTACTTTTGACATCCTAGATCATCTAAAGCATATATGTGTTTAGATATCCCTATTTTAGGCCATAAAGGATGTTCCAATCTACGACAAAGCAATCAAAGAATCCTGTCTTAAGAATCTAGGAAGGAAGAAGAAAGACCCGACTATAGTTCATGTGGTCAGCCAACAAGCTGATATCATGTTGGGAAAAGTGACTATTCCCAAGTATAATGACCCAGGCAGTTCTATGGTAGCAGTTGTCATAAACGGGATCCAAGTAAAGAATGATCTGATTGATTTAGGGACAACAATAAATATAATGACCAAGGACCTCCTGCAATAACTAAATATTGCAAGTATGAGATCTATTCCTATTGTCCTACAGCTTGTTGATAGCTCTACTATTGAGCCTAATGGTGTAATGGAGGATCTAGTGGTAGTTCTAGATTCCTGGGAATATCCAACATATTTTATGATTCTTTCTCCTAAGGCTACACTAGCCAGGTATCCCATCATTCTTGGAAGGCCTTGGTTGGAAACTACAGATGCATACATTAGATGTCGTTCTGGTGATATGACTATTTTAGATGGAAGAAGTATTAAATTTTTTGTTATTTATCCTCCTGCTTAGCCATCTCATGATGAAGATAATCTCGTTTGGGCCCATGTTGGTGAAGAGGCCGAGGAAGTTAATTATGTGGCACAACTTATGATGCTAGGTACAAGCTCTTTCATGTACCTCTAAGATGAGGATGAAGTGTTGGATAATTTCATTCAGAACCATTATGAAGTGGAGGAAGCATCATCTTCTACTTTATTCAGGACACTTATGTCTTCTCTTCCTGCATCCACTGTTCCTACAGACAATCTTCCTATAGCCACTCTTCTTGTAGCCATTGTTCCTGTAGATAGACTTCCTGCAGCAACAGGTATGTTCCATACATTGCTATTGTATAAACTAAAGGTACCATGTATTAATGAAGCAGCCATGATAGAGTTAACTACACAAGTTCAGGTGTGAGAGGGAAAATATTTGAATGTTAATAGTAAATTGAATGAAGAGCAGCAATTGTTATTAGCGAGCCTATTAAGGACCCATCAACATGCATTTGCATGGGATTATCATGATATGAAGGGACTAGATCCTAAACTTTGTACATGCAGAATTTATATCAGAGATGATTGCACTCTAGTAAGACAGCCACAAAGAAGAATTAACCCCGCACTAAGAGAGATTGTGAAAGGAGAACTACAGAAATTGCTAGATGCGAGATTTATCTACCCCATTTCAGATAGTCAATGGGTGTCTCCATTAGTGATTGTGCCCAAGAAATAATGGAAATGGCGAGTTTATGTTGATTACAAGGAACTTAATGCTTCCACCAAGAAGGATCACTTTCTTTTACCCTTTATTGATCAAGTTTTGGACACACTTGCAGGAAAGCAATACTTCTCTTTTCTAGATGGATTCAATGGCTACAACTAGATCCAAATTGCACTAGAATACCAAGAGAAGACCACATATACCTATCCATGGGGGACCTATGCCTATTCGGTACTCCCATTTGGCTTGTGCAATGCACCTGCAACTTTCTAGAGGGTAGTCATTAGCATATTCCTAGACATTTCTCATGATTGCCTGGAGATTTATATGGATGACTTCACTTATAGTGTTGATTTTAATCAAGCATTGGAAATTATCAAGAGAGTCCTATAGAGATGTGAAGATCAAAACTTTTCCTTAAATAATGAAAAGTGCTTCATGATGATGCAAGAGGGTGTAGTTCTTGGCCACTACATCTCCCACAAGGGAATTCAAGTAGATCCTGCAAAATTGAAGTAATCACAAATCTTCCTACACCTGCAAAATAGAAGGATGTTAGGATTTTCTTGGATCATGCTGGATATTATAGGTGATTCATCAAGTATTTCAGTAAGGTAGCAGCACCATTGTATACCCTTCTCACTAAAGATGTTGAATTTCAATGGACTGAAGCTTGTGACAAGGCATTTTCCAACTTGAAGGCAGCATTGACTCATACTCATGTACTCAAGGGACCCAATTGGGAGCTTCCTTTCCACATCCAAACTGATGAATCAGATTATGCCATAGGAGCAGTCTTAGGATAGAAAGAGGGAGCTGTTGAAAATGTTATTTACTTTGTCAGAAAAAAATTGCAAGGAGTTGAATTCAATTATACAGTGACAAAGAAAGAGATGCTGGCAGTAATCTATGTACTGAAAAAATTTAGACATTACATAATGGGCTACCAAATCTTTGTGCACATTGATCATGCAGCCATTAGGTATCTCATGAATAAACCTTTGATCATAGGTAGATTGGCAAGATGGTTATTGTTGATGTGGGAGTTTGACATAATCATTATGGATAAGCCAAGGAAGGCCAATGTTGTTGCAGATTTTCTTTCAAGGCTAACTACATCATAAGACAATCAGCCCATAGATGACTCTTTTCCTAATGAGCATCTATTCTCTCGCAGTGTACAAATACCATAGTATGCTGAAATAGCCAATTACTTGGTTTCAGGTAGAGTTCCTTCTCACTTCTCCCAAAAAGAGAAAAGGGCACTCATTGAAAAAAAATTCCCTTTCTCTTGGATTTTTGGATGTTTGTTTTATACTGCACCTAACCATGTCATGAGAAGATGTGTGAGAGAAGATGAGACATATGACATTTTTCATGCATGTCACAATGAACCATGGGCCGATCCCACAAAGCTGGTTTACAATTTCTGGGAGGAACAATTTTTTGCTGAAATCGCATATTTTTAGAAAATATAATGATTTAAGCCTTAAAAAGTTCCATTTAAAGCATTCCAATTGAAGAGGGTTTGATCAAACTACCTTAAATCAAACCCCCTTGGATAGAACCCCTCTAGTTTTAAACCATACCTATAACGAAGTCTCCTTTACACCTATCAAAATGCTGATAAAAACCCACTTTTGATTTACCTTTTGGGGGATCAAATGAATTCATTTAAAATTTATATTTTGAAAGTATGTATTCCTTATTATAAGCTTCCCAAAAAGTATAATTTTAAATAAATTTTATTTTATTATTATATTTATTTTTTATTTCTCATGAATGTAGGTTTTTCACCGAAAATCAAGCTCTCTGTTCTTCACATGTGGAAAAATAGCATATTATAAAAAAAAAATCTGAAAAATATGAATGCATCAAATATTGAAGTCCTTGATCCAACAAAAAGAAAAAAATTGAATTTTGATACATACAAAAAAAGTTACGTGTTATAGAGTCGCGCTATGTCTGAATTATAATTGGTTTGACTTTGAAACTTGATTAAAGAAAAAATATTTAATAAAAAAATATCTAACCAAGTGGAAGCACTAGATATCAGAGTTATGAATCTAAATTCAAAAGAATTATAATTTTATCCTTCATGGAAAAAAAGTTATGCGTTATACAGTGAGCGTCATTTTTTAAAAATGTTGTTTTCTGAAAAAAATTAGTTTTTGAGGGAGATGGAAAAAGAAGTGCAATCTGATTCCAAAAATTTTGAAAAAAATATTTTTAGAATCTATAGAAAAAAATTCATAAAACTCTAGTTTGCATCATCTTCAAATTCCTCACGGTTTAGTCGCTATAGGTGTCCGAAAGTGAAGATTTAGATACAAAAAAATATTTTAGTGTCCAGTTTGGCCAAAAATTGTAAACCACTATTGTGGGATCACTCCATGTGGAGGACACTTTGCAACCAAGAGGACAACAATGAAGGTTTTGAACACAGGGTATTACTTGCCAACACTCCATAAGGATGTAGGAAGGTATACCAGAAAATGTGATAGATGTCAAAGAATGGGCAAACTAACCAGGTCTAATAAGATCCCACTTTTCCCTCAGGTAGTAATCACTCCCTTTGACAAGTGGGGATTGGATTTTTTGGGACCAATTGACCCTCCATTAAATGGTAAGTCTTATATATTGGTATGCACTAATTATGTAACAAAATGGGTAGAAGTTAAGGCCATGAAGCATGCAAGAGATAACAAGGTTGCAAATTTTCTTTATGAGGAGATTTTCACAAGATATGGAGTCCCAATAGAAATAGTGACTGATCAAGGAGCTCAGTTCACATCAACTCTTGTTGCAGCACTAGTTAATGAGTATAACATAAGGCACAGGAAGTCTAATCCTTATCACCCCTAGGCTAATGGCCAAGTTGAGGTGACCAATTGATAAATTTAAGCCATTCTGACTAAAACAGTAGTTGTCCATAGAAATGATTCAACAAATAGATTACCAAAAGTTGTTTGGGCCTATAGGACAACTTGGAAAACAACTACAGGCTTCACCCCATTTGAGTTATTGTATGGAAAGATAGCCATGATGCCAATTGAATTTGAACATAAGACTACGAATTGCAATGGATTTAGTGATGGATATTTCTAAAGCATAGAGAGAAAGAATCTTGTAGCTAAATTCTTTGGATGAGATAAGGAGAGAAGCCCTATAGCATACTAAAGTAGTGAAAAATTAGAGGATCAAGTGGCATGACAAATTTATCAAGGATAAGAAGTTCAAACTAGGAGATTGGGTCTTGCTCTATGATTCAAGATACCAGGACAATGTAGGAAAATTGCAGACAAGGTGGCTAGGACCATACGAAGTTGTTCAGCTCACCACCATTGACCTTGTTAGGTTCAAATTACTTGTCAACAGTTATTGCCTCAGATTATACCATAAGCCAACTTCTAAAGAAGAGTTCCTACAGCAATTCACCCAACACTCAAAGCTTCCTACAACCGAAGGTAGTGGACCTAGTGTCCCTTCTTCAACCTAATTGAGAAAATATTCCACACATTCAGGTATGTGCACATTAATTGCTATCTTTAATCATCTTTTAAGTGTGTTCATTTAATCATTGTACGTTAGTATAGGTGTTCACATAAATTCCATCATTACCTATCAATCACCACTCCCATCTCACATGTGCAGACACATGTCCAAATTTAGGTTGGGGGAGGGGAAAGAAAAGATGCAAATATTTTTTGAATTTATTGCCCATCTATCAAACCATATTAGGCTATGTCAGAAATTTAAAAATGAGATGATTTGAAATCCGAGTGAAAGGATGACTTACATGTGTGAAGTGACAATAACTACAATAGCCATTTCTTCCTATCATAATTTCCCTTATCACTCCTTTTCGTGTCGTTATTTCCCTGTCGTAATCTTGAGTTGCAAGAAAAAAGGAAAAACAAAAGAAAGGAAATTCAGTCGACACTAGCACTAGAAATTTAGCAGGTTGGTCCTAGAATTTAGCAGACACTGTAGGGATGTGCATTTGATTTTCAAAAAGGAATTGCAGGAAAGAAGGGGAATTGCAAGAAAATAAGTTGTTGAGCATTTGTTTGATTGCAGACAATGGGAGGTGGGTTAATTCGAAATGAACCCATGGTGCATGATATTTTACTATAGGATGCACAATGCTTGGACAAATTTCAAAACTGTGGATGGATAGATTACTTTTTGAAGTTGGATGGTTTTGATGAAGGCATTGCCCTCAAATTTTCCCAGACATTTTCAGAAGGAAAAGCCACATTAAAAGGGTTAGAAGTTGTGGCAATAGAGGAAATAATAGTAGAGGTTACAGGGTTACCTGCTGATGGTGAAAATTACCCTACTTCTAGAGATGCCAGGTTAGCTAGGTCTGAATTCACAGAGCCAAACGACCCCCATTGAGCATAGATAAATAGGGTACAAAGAGAATGTCTCTACCCGAGCCATGGAAGCAGATAGTTGTGTATGTTATCAAATACAACACTTGTGAGGTTCGCCAGTCAAATTTGCATTCTGTCCACTTCAAGCTCTTGAACCACATGAGGAACAGAAGGGGGATGAATGTGCCCAATGTGTTGTACAATCTTCTCTCAATCATGGCGGCCAAGACCCAAAATGGTAGGGATAATTATGTTTCCTACCATTGCTTGAATAAATTGCTAGTTGAAAAGTCTCTGCATGATGTATCTGGAATGACTTGGGAAGAGTTTATCAATGTTGATCAAAATTATCATCGAGAAGAGTTTGTCAATGTTGAGGACTTGCCACCTAGGGCTATACATCAATCTCGTCAATCTAGTAGGATAGTAAGCATGACTGAAGCCATTCCTAGTGCTTCCACTTCTGGCCTTGGCTCTAGTGTCAATCCTCCTACAACAGAAGAAGCTATAGAAATTAGTTCTTTTGGAACAAAGCACTCAGAAAAAGAAAGCTCTTCCTTGGATTTTGATGATGAAGTTCCACTTGAAACCCTCATGAAAACTAGGGCACAACAGAGAGAGGTAGAAATGAGAAAAGGGAAGGCTAAAAAACAGCCTGTAGAAATAAAAGTGCCAAGTTTTAAGAAGAGGAAGGTTAATACTATTCATCCTACATCCAAAAGAAATTTTGAGATACCTCCTAGAAAATCAAGACCAGTCAGGCCTGTGATTGGTACGCCTCTATAGGAAATCCCTAAACCTGACGAGTCCTCACATGAGGACCCTGAAGCTCTAATGGAGTAGGAGAATGTTGAAGAAGATGACATATTTAGGAGAGCAACAAATATAACACTGGAAGATCTTGCTAACATTACAGAAGAATTGGAGGAAAATCAAGACTTCTTGCAGCATGAGCAAGAGGTCTTGCAGCATGAGCAAGAAATCTTGCAACAACAGACACAACTGGAGTAGGAGTTCCTACAGCCACAATAAGAACAAGAGTCCCTGCAGCAAAAGGAAAAAGAAGCAACACCCTTGCAGCCAAAGATAACTGGACAGCCTGAGTCCATGCAAATAGTTCCATTTGAGGAGCCGCCATCAACCAAAAGACTGGTAGGCATTCATAATCGTCCTAGTTTTATAGTACATGCAACAATTTTGAATTTATGGAGAGAAATACAAAGAAGGGAGGAAGAATGGAAAAAGGAAAAATGGAAATTGAAGGAGGAAATTCAAAAGAACGATGAAGAAATTGAGGATAAAAATGCAGAAATTTCCACCCTAAAGTAGAGGGTAGATGATATGGAAGCTTTGGCGCCAAAGATTATGGAATGTAGAGATCCTCCAAGGTCTATGCTCTGCTCCTAAAAGAGAAGTATCTCTCTTTTAAGATGTCAAGACTTGCCTCAGGTTTGAATCCATCTATTGACACCCCCATGAAATTCTTCAATGCTTATAGGATTGCCTCACCTAAAATGAAGAATTTGCTATCTGAATTTTATTTACATAATTATGGTATCACAAAAAACCATGATTGGAATCCATTGTTGTATGTTGGGGATGTTCAATTGAGAGCATTTATGTCTTGGGTACAAAATGAGATCAGTTGGGACAGCAACATGGTTCCTATAAACAATTGGAGTCTGATATCCCTTTACATGTTAGAGCTAAATCGAGCAACCCAAGGGACATTTACAAAGAATGGCACAAAATGTTGCTCAGACCAAGTTATGGCAATACGATTATGCCTTGGATTGAGGTATTTTACACTGAGTATGAGGTAAAGACAACAACAAAGGAGGAGACCATGAGGATATGTTTATCCCAGATATGGAATAGTTTGACTAATGAGCTGAAATAGGTTGAGCCTCATTCCATCCACAATCATGTTTCCCGTGCCAAACTTTATATTTTACTAGAATGACATTGCTACAAAGAGGCAGAGATGGAACAGGTTTGACAGAGTGGGAGGATTTTATTGGGATCCTGATTCATGTAATTCAACCACTGATTTTGGACAGCTCTTAGTTGCAAATTTTAGAGCTTTAACCAAGAAAAAGAACAACTCTTCCCCTGCTGGAGGACCAACAAAATGTTAGGTTGGGGGAGTGATGAGCCTAGTTTTTGGTCTAGTTTTGGGTAGAATCTATAGTCTATTTTCTCATAGATGTCATGAACTTTAATGATTAAGTGTTGGTATTGGCATAATATTTCTCTCAAACCATTGACATTTGATATTATCCTATCTCTACAAGTTTTAATGACATTTGGCATAATATGTGAACTATCTATATTGATTTTGCATGTGGTTAATGAATGTTTCTTAGAGTGGTTATAGATGTGCAGTTATTATGCGTACTGACCTTTCCATGCATATTTAATGTGCTAAGTTGAGGAAGACACCACCAGCTGGGCATGCTCCATAACGTCCAGTTGAGGAATCGCTCCAAGTCAAAGGCAACCGACATCAAAGATTCTTCATGCAACTGAATGTAACCGCCTTGTAGTGGGCCTTAATGATCGATCATGCATGGGTGTTATTGCTATATTGGGTCTGCATTTGACTAGATCCCATGCATGTGTAATTGTCATCACTCCACTTTCCCCTGTTTTCCCTAAATGGAGTCCTCCTAGTCGTGGAGTTGACTGCCTTGTTTAGCTATAGTATAAATAATGATTTGATGCTCCTTCTTCAGAGGTTGCATGATTTGACATTGTACTCCCATTCTCTAGTTTCACTAGTATAGATACTTTACTCTTTGTATGCATGATTTACAATGGATGAAATAATTTTTTGAGTTTGAGCATCTGATTTCTTGTTAGTTTAGAGGATACTTATCCAAGGAGCCCACTTGGTGAGTAATTTGTCTTATTAGTTTAGCATTAGTTTAGTATTAATTTTTGTTTAGTACTTAGTTAGAAATCTGGCATCGACTGAACCTGTAGCCACTAGAAGTCTATTATGTGTTTTTTCCTGCAGCCAAAGCAAACAGAGTAGTTTCCTATTTGTTGCTCAGATCTTGTATTCCTGTTATGCATTTCAGCTTAGCATAGTTGTTGGTTGATCTTCAACATTTGCTTTATTTCCTTTTCAAGCAATTTACTTTCAGTATTCTTAGCTATAGAATAGAAATGGCTACTTGAGAGTTCCTAGTGCACATAATTTGATGGCCCATTTCAAATTCACATCCCTGGGTTGACAATTTAAATGCACCCTCATGATGATTGAGATAGTTATTCTGGTTAGATGTCCAATCTCCGAGTCATGGTTGTAATGGCTTAGTTATTAAAATCATTGTAGGAGGCCAACACTAACAACACAATCATAATTTTTATTTCCTTTATCTTTTTCTTCCACTCTTAAATGACTACGATAGGCCCACATTCCACTAAAACACATAGCCCATAAATGTGGATATTGAGAAAGCTCACTTTCCTCCATTGTTATATCTTGACCTTCTTCTTTTACATCACTGACTGCATTAGCAATCAATTCTTCAAATTTTGGAAAACAATCGCCTCCAATCAAATCATGACGTCTGCAATTTTGAGGTCAATGTTGCATCCAAGTTTGATTCTCTTCATATTTTCTATATAGAATATTAACGTACAAATAGAAAGATTATTAATATAAATGTGTAAATGCAATTGAGTATATAAAATATTGTGTAATTTTTTTAGCTATGCCACTTATCGAATGAAGATGTGTTTTTAAGAATATAGGCATGTATCTCACTTCTTTCTTGATGTGATAGCTTGAAGCGACATCCATTTCCTTCTAATACTTCACTTGCAACTCTCTCATCTTTGTCATCATCCTATACATGTCATTTGACATTTTTAAAATCCTTCATATATTTTGTGCAAAATTCCATGGCCTCTTGCATTGAATATCCCTTAGACATGTTTCCTTCTAGTTTTTCCCTAGTATGAACAATATTTTTCAAAACCTTCATATATCATTCTATAGGATACATCCATCTCATTTTTGTTGGGCCACAATGCTCTAGTTCATATTCTAGATGTATCAAAAGATGCATAGAAATGTTAAATATTGTTGGTGGAAATACTCGTTCCAATAGACAAAGGACTTCAACCCAAAGATTTTGACGAATCTTTAGTTCTTGAAAGTCTTTGTTGGATGTTTTAGTTGTGTTGTTGATATGTGGTTTTCATTCATGTCAACACTATTAGCATAAATGCATTAGAAGTTGCATATGTTGAGGATATTGAGAAAATTGTAATAAGAAGTCCTACAGGTTGTTAGTGGTGAAATGAAGTTCAGTTTGTTGGTGAACTCAGTACATTGTTGATTATAGGTTTTGGACTAAAGGGTTTTTTTATGAGTATATCTAGTTTATCCATGTCGAGTTTCAGAGATCTGTGTAAATTTTTGATCAAGTTATGAAGATTTGTATTTTGACATTTTTTCTATTACTTCAGTTTGTGTTCCTGAATGAAGATCATGTGATTTAAGTAAGTTCAGTTTTTTGGATTCTTCTCTAGTGATTCATGATGTTTGTGGATGTTTCTAGTTTGTGCTCTATCTATGTTGCATGTCTGCATTGATCGTTGTGCTCATGATCTGAGATTTTCTCTTGAGTGTTCATGTTTTCCATGTTATTGGTTGACAAGGTGTTGAAGCGTGTTGTGGATCTTCGAGGAGTAATTAATTGAAGTGGTTTGTGTTTGAGGATGTTATTTTCAATCTTCACTATGTTGTGGCCGACCTTGGTTAATTCGCATGAAAAATCTTTATTATTTTGGGCCAATTGTTTATATTCTTTTTGTTATTTTGTTGAAGCCGACTTATAGTGATGTAATTCTTGTTGCAGATATATAAGAGCGATTTTTTTTACCATTTGAAAAAGAAAGTGTGGTGCAAGTGTGAAGTGTGTGAGTCCTTTATGTGAATATTGTTTAGATCATTTGAAGGCAAAGAAGAGAGTGAAGAAGAGTGAAGAAGTGTTCATGTGCTTAACTAGAACTATAATCAGGCATTAGTAAATGTTATTTTTCTCAATTCAAAATCTGATGGATTTAATCAAAACCTTTCTGTAAGACAGTATTTCTTCCTTTGTAATTGAGTAGTGAGCTCTAGGAAGTGTGCCTAAATGCATGTGCATTCCCCATTCATATTTTATTATAATTTTAACAGGGTATAATCTTGTGGACTAACCTCCACCATAGTTTTTCCCCTAACAAGGTTTCCACATAAAAATCTTGGTGTTATGTGTGTTTCTGATGTGTTGTTGATTCATGCTTTCATTGATATTGATCAAATATGAGAATAAGGATTAATAAGTTTAATAAGTTTGAAATTCGGTGACAACTGATTCACCCCCCCTCTTAGTTGTCTGCCCTTGTGTTTCCAACAATTGGTATCAGAGCTAAGTTCCTTGGAAGAAGTTTAATAGCTTGAGGTGATCCAGGATGGAAACTTCTAAGAAGGATAGTCCTAGATTTTATGGAAAAAATTATTGTTTGTGGAAGACTCGAATGGAGTGCCATCTAAGATGCATTGGCGAACCCTACTGGAGCATTACAAGTAATAGGTATGATTCCACCGAATAATACTTATGCTGAGTATAATACCAGGGCTAAGGAGGCATTGTTGAGTGCTTTGAATGATACCGAAATGACAAATGTGATGGATCTGAAGACTACTTATGAAATCTGGAAAAAGTTGGAGACCTTGTCTGAAGGTGATGCTAATGTGAAGATTGCTAAGCTACAAAGTTTGAAAGGGAAATATGAAAAGTTGAGAATGGGTGATGATGAAAATGTTACTACTTTCATGCAAAGAGTGAATGAACTTGTGTGTGGTATCAGATGTGTTGGTGGACAGATAGATGAATCAGAGATTATTGCTAAAGTGCTTAGATCCTTGCCTGATTCTTACAAAGTCAAAGCTAGTGCTATTGAAGAACTACAAACTATGAAAAATGTTACCAGAGATATGTTGATTGGTAAGCTTACTGCTTTTGAGTTGAGTGAATTTAGTGATGCCCTTCCTAAGGTTGAATTTGCATTCAAGGCCACTACTTCTGGAAGAGATAAACAGAGATATGATATGGGTGAAAGTTCATCAAGAAAGACATTAAAGTATGAGGATGAAATGAAACAACTTGATGAAGAAGAAAGAGAGCTAGAAGAGCTTGAAGCACTAATTGTGAAAAGAGAAGCTAGAGAACAAGGTAAGTATAAGGGGAAGTTTCCTATTAAATGTTTCTCTTGCAATAAGATAGGTCATTTTGAATCAAGGTGTCTTGAAAGAGTTTCCAAGCCAAGATATAACAAGCCTAAATTCCAAAAGAA
The DNA here is from genome assembly GCA_007258455.2 of Sequoia sempervirens. Lineage (NCBI taxonomy): Eukaryota > Viridiplantae > Streptophyta > Pinopsida > Cupressales > Cupressaceae > Sequoia > Sequoia sempervirens. Next base: position 732,965,997 of record VDFB02271358.1, on the reverse strand, counting down.
GTGTTACTATGTTGTTGATGAAGGTGTGATAGATGATGAATCTGATAAAGGAAATGCAAGTGAAGATAAATTTGTATTTATTGCTATCAAGGAAAATAATCTTGTGCCTACTGAATCAACTAGTTGTACAAATGTGGAGAAAGCCCTAGCTGCTCGAGTTGAAGAGAAAGATGAATGGGTAATTGACAGTGGTTGCTCTCATCATATGACAGGAGATAAAAGTAAGTTTGTGAGTTTGGAAAAGTATGATGGTGGTGTTGTGAGATTTGGTGATGACAAAGCTGGTGTGATCCATGGAAGAGGTTGCATTTCTCTTAATGGTAAACATAATACTGATGATGTCCTGTATGTGGAAGGTTTGAAGCATAATACAAATGGTTGATAAGGGATACAATCTTCAGTTCATGGATGGTAAGTGCAAAATATTGGGAAATTCTGGAAATGTGATTGCATCAGGTACAAAAACAATAGGTAATATCTTTCACTTGAGTGTTGCTAGTAACAGTTGTTTGATTTCTCAAGTTGATGAAAGTTGGTTGTGGCATAGGAGAATGTGTCATGTTAACTTTGATAATATTGTCAAGATAAGTTCACTAAGGTTGTGAGAGATCTTCCAAAGTTGATGAAACCTACTAATGCCATATGCAAAGAATGTCAATTAGGAAAGAAAACTAGAATTTCATTTTAGAGCAAACAACAAAATTCAAATGGATTATTGGATCTTGTGCATACTGATTTGTGTGGTCCTGCTAAAGCTAGAAGTTTACAAGGCTACAGGTATTTCATGTTGCTTATCGATGACTATTCAAGAATGATGTGGGCTACTTTCTTAAGGGAGAAATCTGAAGCTCTGGAAAAGTTCAAGATCTTTAAGACTATGGTCGAGAGAAAGATAGGTTTGAAGATTAAATGTCTGAGATCAGATAGAGGTGGTGAATTCACTTCTGGTGAGTTTAATTCTTTTTGTGAAGAACATGGAATAAAGAGACAATTATCTACACTGCAGACCCCTCAGCAAAATGGAGTTGTGGAAAGGAAGAACAAAACAGTTCTAGATGCTTCCAGAACCATGATGTTGGAAGGAAATGTACCTCATATCTACTGGAGAGAAGCTATGAGTACTACTGTGTACACACTTAACTAAGTACAAATCAAAGGTGATACTAGTAATACTCCTTTTGAGCTATGGACTGGTGAAAAGCCTACTGTTAGATATTTCAAGATCTTTGGAAGCAAGTGTTATATCGAAAGAGATGAAGATATAGGAAAGTTTGATGCTATGAGTGATGAAGGAATATTTTTGGGTTATTCTACTAAAAGAAAGGCCTACCAGTGTTACAATAAGAGATTGAAGAAAATGGTTGAAAGTGCAAATGTTAAGGTTGATGAAGACATAGTTGCACCATCCAGAACCCGTGGATATGATTCTAATGATTAGAATGGCAGTACAAACAAAGGAAAGCAAGGTCAGACATCAAGTCAACTTCAAATCATTCTGGTGAATCAAGAGGAAGGAGAAACTGGTGAAAGTACAAAAGAGAGATTAGAAGAGCCTGAAGTTGAAGAACATTCTAAGAAGACTCTAACGTATGTAAGGTTGAATCATTCAGAGAATCAAATCATAGGTGATAAGAACAAAGGTTTTTAGACTAGGAGAAAGATTGTAGAAGAATATTATTTGATTTCAAAGACTGAGCCTACCAATGTGAATGAAACATGTAAAGATGAGCATTGGGTTGAAGCAATGAAAGAAGAGTTAAAAAAGATTGAAAAGAATGATACATCGATTCTTGTTCCCAGACCTAAGGATAAAAATGTAATCATAACTAAATGGGTCTTAGAAACAAATTGAATGAGCAAGGTGAAGTGGTTAGAAATAAATCAAGACTGGTATGTAAGGTATATTCACAGATGGAAGGTATTGATTTTGAAGTAACCTTTGCCCCTATTGCTAGAATTGAAGCTATGAGATTGTTTCTTCCTTATGTTGCTTACAAAGACTACAAGGTTTATCATATGGATGTCAAATCAGATTTTCTAAATGGTGAGTTGAAAGAAGAGGTGTATGTTGAACAACCAGATGGATTTCAATTGACTGATCAGGGAGATATGGTTTGTCCATTGAAGAAAGCATTGTATGGACTCAAGCAAGCCCCTAGAGCATGGTATGCCAAATTGGATAAGTACTTGTTGAAGCTTGGATTTAACAAAGGTACTATTGATAGTAATCTATATTTTAAGATTGATCATAATAAAGATTTGAGTGTGGAAGTCTTTGTTGATGATATCATATTTGGAGGAGATGATTGCTTGTGCATGAAGTTTGTTGATGAGATGTATAATGAGTTTAAGATGTCAATGATTGGCGAGATGAAATTCTTCTTGGGATTGCAAATTACTCAGTTAGATAAAGGGATCTTTATATCTCAGTCCAAGTATGTGAAAGAATTGTTGAAGAAATTTGGTATGGAAGATTCAAAGCCAGTTGGTACACCCATGGTGACCGGATGCAAGTTGACAAAAAAAGATGATTCTCTGAAAGAAAATTAGACAAGATACATATCAATGATTGGTGGATTGCTCTACTTAACTCAAACCAGACCTGATATCATGAATTTTGTATGTATTGTTGCAAGAATTCAAGTTGATCCTAAAGAATCCCATGTGACTATAGTGAATAGGATTTTCAGATACTTGAAGGGGATAGTTGATTTTGGGTTGTGGTATCCTAAAGATGATATTACTTTGAGTTCCTTTACTGATGTTGATTGGGTAGGAGATGTAAATGATAGGAAAAGTACTAGTGGTGGAGCATTTTTCTTGGGTAAGAAGCTAATTTCATGGTTAAGCAAAAAGCGGAATGTCATTTCTTTATCTACTGCAGAGGAAAAATACATTGTTGTTGCTAATAATTGTACTCAAGTACTATGGATGAAGCAGATGTTGAAGGATATTAGAGATGTGTATGATGAGCCTATTCTTATATTCTCTAATAACTCAAGTGTTATTAACATTTCTAAGAATCTGGTGTTGCATTCCAAGACCAAGCATATATCTATCAAGTTTCACTTTTTGAGAGAGAAAGTAAGTGAAAAGGAAGTCAGATTAGAGTATGTTCCTACTAAGGAGTAGATTGCAGACATATTTACCAAGTTGTTGCCTAAGGATACTTTTGAGTATCTCAGAGGGAAGTTAGGGGTGATTACCACTCCAAATCAGAACTAAGATGCATTGATTTGCATCAATCTGTGCATTTCATGATCATATTTTGATCTGGATTGATGTTGTGGTGGCTACTACTCAGGGGGAGTAGTCAGATGTTCAGTTGTTCAAGTGTTCAGATATGTGGTTCAAAGCTTGTATAGAAGAGATCTTTGTCATTGATGATAACGGGGGAGAAGAGTAATGTGAAAAATTGGTGATTATATGGGGAGAAGAGCCTTGTGGGGAGAAGATCATGTGTAAGTGTTGAGGAGAAAATGAGTCAGAACCTAAGGGGGAGTAAGTGTCAAGAGTTAGTTGCGTTGATCGTGTTTTTTACATCATATGTTGCCAGCAATGCCAAAGGGGGAGATTGTTGGATTTTTTGGTTATGTTCCTGATATGTGGTTGTCATTGATGTCAACACTATTAGCATAAATGCATTAGAAGTTGTATATGTCGAGGATATTGAGAAAATTGTAATAAGAAGTGCTACAGGTTGTCAATGGTGAAGTGAAGTTTAGTCTATCAGTGAACTCAATACATTGTTGATTAGAGGTTGTGGACTAAAGGGTTTTTTGTTGACTATATCTAGTTTATCCATGTTGAGTTTCAGAGATCCACGTAAAGTTTTGATCATGTTATGAAGATTTGTATTCTAAAAGTTTTTTTGTTACTTCAATTTGTGTTCCTGAATGAAGATCATGTGATTTCAGTAAGTTCACTTGTTGCAGAAGATTGTCTGGAGATTCATGATGTTTGCGGATGTTTCTAGTTCGTGCTCTATCTATGTTACATGTCCACATTGATTGTTGTGCTCATGATCCGAGATTTTTTCTTGAGTGTTCATGTTTTTCATGTTCTTGGCCGACAAGGTGTTGAAGCATGTTGTGGATCTTCGAGGAGTAATTAATTGAATTGGTTTGTGTTTTAGGATGTTATTTTCGGTCTTCACTATGTTGTGGCCAACCTTGGTTGATTCGCATGAAAATATTTATTGTTTTGGGACGACTATATATATTCTTTTTGTTATTTTGTTGAAGCCGACTTATAGCGATTTAATTTCTTGTTGTGGATATATAAGAGTGATCTTTTTTACCATTTGAAAAAGAAATTGTGGTGCAAGTGTGAAGTGTTTGAGTCCTTTATGTGAATATTGTTCAAATCATTTGAAGGCAGAGTAGAGAGTGGAGAAGAGTGAAGAAGTGTTCATGTGCTTAACCGGAACTGTAATCAGGCATTAGCAGATGCTATTTTTCTTAGTTCAAAATCTAATGGATTTAATCATAACATTTCTGTAAGACATTGTATCTTCCTTTGTAATTGAGCAGTGAGCTCTAGGCAGTGTGCCTGAATGCATGTGCATTCCCCATTCATATTCTCTTATACTTTTAATAGGGTATAATCTTGTGGACTGACCTCCAACGTGGTTTTTCCCCTAATAGGGTTTCCATGTAAAAATCTTGGTGTTATGTGTGTTTCTGATGTGTTGTTGATTCATGCTTTCATTGATATTGATCAGATCTGAGAATAAGGATTAATAAGTTTAATAATTTTGAAATTCAGTGATAACTAATTCACCCCCCCCTCTCAGTTGTCTTCCCTTGTGTTGCCAATAGTCTTCACATTATGAAATAGTATCAAAAGCACCAAAAAGAGTTTCTATAATAGAATATGCTATATTTTTATCAGTATGCATAAAGTCAATAGTATGCCTAATGGGTATATCCTTAAAGTATGACAACTTATAGAATATGCACAACCATTTTACACCGCTTTCATTACATGGATCATATCTAATACCGATAATCCCATCCTTTTCAATTATAAATGACATTCTTTTTTGTCCATTCTCAACAATGTAATCACCCATTATTAGCAATGGTGCTTCACAATTCTCTTCTTGACCATTGAAACGTGTTTTTTATCGATAATATGGATGATCCATTTTAAGGTAAGCATGATGTTCACAATAAATACACTTATGCAAACTTCTTGAGTGCCTCAAAAAATCCTTAAAGTTACAAGCAATACATCCATGGTATCCATGAACACTGAGACCAAACAATGTGCCATATGCAGGAAGATCATGAATCATAAACAATAAGGAAGCTCTTAAAGTGAATTTGATTAAATGACCATCCATTAAAGATTGAATTGCTTCAATTCCTTTCCACAATTTCATTAGCTCATCATATAATGGCTCTAGATAAGCATCGATTTTATTTGAAGTCACACTTTTCTTTCCTGGTATAATAAATGATAACATTAAGAAAAATGGTTTAGCTGCTAATCTTGGAGGCAAGTTATAATTTATTAAAAACACTGGCCAAGTTGACCATTTAGTAATTTGATTTGAGAATGGGTTCACCCTATCTAGAGCCAAACCCAACCTTGTATTACAAGGATCTTGAGAAAAATCAGGCCATCTATTATCAAATTCCATCCACATCTTAGAATCAAGCACATGTCATTGTTTTCCATCAATGCTCTTATTTTGGGCATGCCATTGCATAATTCCAACAATGTCTCTATGCCTATACATTCAGAGTAATCGTAGGATTATTAGAAAGTGGCAAAGAACCTTTCTAGGAACCATAGTTGATTTCAACCCTTGTCTATACCTCGCTACATGACATTTCAGACATTCACTCTCACTTGCAAGATTATTGTGAAATAATACACAACCATTCACACATGTGTGGATGTTTTCATACCCTAAGCCTAGCTTAGTGATTTTCTTTTTACATTGAATTTGTTTTATTGGAAATGTGGAATCAGGTGGTAACAACAAACTTAATAATACCAATAACTAATCTACACTCTCATTTGTCCAACCAAACATCACATGCAAGTTAAGAATTTGAAGGATTGTTCTCAAATGACTTAACTTGAAATTAGAATACACAGGCTTTAAAGCATCATCCATCAACTTGGCCCAATCATCGTTTAGACCCTCATTCAACATTCTATAGACTTCAAACTCTTCATCTAACATTACTGCCTCTTCATCTATGTTTGGTGCCACTTCATCTATGTTTGTTGTCTCTTCATCTCTCACACTCTACAATTCTATCATATGTTCATAATAGATGTAATACCAAGGGCTTATACCACTATGCCCATATCTTATCATATGTTGATAAATCACATTTCTTTTTTCACCTTTCCACCAAGACGATCATTACATGGACATGGATATGTGTCCATATCCCTCTCATCAGTTACTCTCTCATCATATGCATGGTATTGATCCATAGTCAACCTTCAACGTTGATCCATCTGTAATGCTTTGCATTAATCCAATATCAATTTACTTTCATATTTCAACAAAAAATAGAAATCTAAAAAACTCAACTTACTCGGGATCTAATACATGTAAAATCATTCTCTTCAACACTTTGCAGCAATTCAAATTCAAGAAATACCATAGCTTGTTCCTTACTATTATGCTTAGATAGATTTTTTCCAAGCATTTATAACTTGTTCAAAAGTACTTGTTTTAGGCTTTTAGCCATAGCAGTAAGGTAGTGAACTATTTGATAAAATTCTTTGGTCTGACATGTATGAAAAATGTGGTAGCATAGACAAGGTAGTGAACTATTTGAAAAAATGCCTCAAAGAAACATGGTATCATGGTGATGGAATGCCATGACAATCCATAGCAATTTTCTTGTCATGGCATTCCATCATCATGCGAGCACATTTCTTTGAGGAAATTTTTCAACTAGTTCACTGCCTTGTCTATGGCTTGTCATGGCATTCCATCACCATGAGACAACATTTCTTTGAGGAATTTTCAAACATTTCATTGTCTTGTCTATGCTACCACATTTTTCGAACATGTTGATTCTTTCCCCCAAAAGTTTTTTTTTCTAAGGTATTGATTATACAATGAATAAAAGCATCTAATTCTTTCACAATCTCAAGAACTCTGAATTGTTACATGGTAGTCAATGTCTTATGAAAAGATACCCTCATATTTATGTAACTCATCTCTTATAATACACAAAGAAGTATATTTCTTTTTGTCCCAATACAATACAATAGGATTTCTTTCTCCTTAGCTATCTATGGATTTGATTTATAGTTGCAGGCCCTATGAATAATTTTACAAGCACTCTTTCAACATTTCAACTAGAATAACCTAGAAATAAAATAGCATAAAGAGGAACTTCAACCAAATTCAAAGTTCAAACCCAACATAGAAAGCCTTTGATATGACATTCATTCATACATATGATTTTAGAATTTCCATTTGAAGTAGATAGCTACTTTTCACCCTTTTGTAGAAATATCTCAAACCCTCAAACACTTGGGGTATACACAATCCTTCGAATAGAGTTATTTTATATAGATTTTTGCAATGATAGGAAGAAACTAGTATTCCTACTATACAAAATGTGTCAAGTACTTTTAAAGGAGAAACTCTAGCTAAATTTTGAAACATGTTCACAAAGAAAGAAAGGGAGAGCAGGCTAGTTTCCACCCAACCGTTAATGGGTCATCAAGCCCTTATGGTTCTCACCATTACCCCCTGGCCAAGAGAGCCTATGAGGACCCTAATGACTACATTTTATACACACAAATATTTACACCAGTTTCATCACAACATCACACTCAAGGATTTCCTTTTTTTTATGGCTATAACATTCAACATGAGACACAAAATAATAACTAAATAAATAAACAAGATTTATACAGATAATGGATGCACTGATGCTCAAGCAGGACCCACAAACACTCATACTTGGCACATTCAAATAAACACCCATACTTGGCACATTCAAATTTACAATCGTTCATGAACTTCACAAGGAGCAATAAATAACTGTTTAATGTAGTAAGGGTTTTGAATTACCTCTGAATCTCTTATAATACACAAGGAAGGATATTTCTTTTTGTCCCAATTCAATACAATAGGATTTTTTTCTCCCTAGCTATCTATGGCTTTGATTTATAGTTATAGGCCCCATGAATAATTTTACAAACACTCTTTCAACATTTCAACCAAAATAACCTAGAAATAAAATAGCATAAAGAGGAAGTTGACCCAAATTAAAAGTTCAAACCCAACATAGAAATCCTTTGATATGACATTCATCCATATTTATGATTTTAGAATTTCCATTTGAAGCAAACAACTACTTTTCACCCATTTGCAGAAATATCTCAAACCCTTGAACACTTGGGGTATACATAATCCTACAAATAGAGTTATTTTATACATATTTTTGCAATGATAGGAAGAAACTAGTATTTCCTACTATACGAAGTTTGTCAAGTACTTTTAAACGAGAAACTCCGGCTAAATTTGAAACCCATTCACAAAGAAAAGAAAGGGAGAGCATGCTAGTTTCCACCCAACTGTTAATGGGTCATCAAGCCCTTATGGCTCTCACCATTACTCCCTAGCCAAGAGAGCCTATGAGGACCCTAATGATTGCATTTTATGCACACAAAGCTTTACACCAGTTTCATCACAACATCACACACAGGGATTACCTTTTTTTATGGCTGTAACATTCAACATAAGACACAAACTAATAACTAAAAAAATAAACAAGATTTATACAAATAATTGACGCATTGATGCTCAAGAAGGACCCACAAACACTCATACTTGGCACATTCAAATTTACAGCCATTCATGAACTTCACAAGGAGACATACAATAACTATTTAATGTAATGAGGCTTTCAAATTACCTCTGAATCTCTTATAATACACAAGGAAGTACATTTATTTTTGTCCCAATACAATACAATAGGATTTCTTTCTCCCTAACTACCTATGGCTTTGATTTATAGTTACAGGCCCCATGGCAACCTTTCAACATTGCAACTGGAATAACTCAAAAATAAAATAGCATAAAGAAGAACTTGACCCAAATTCAAAGTTCAAACCCAACATATAAAGCCTTTGATATGACATTCATTCATACATATGATTTTAGAATTTCCATTTGAAGTAGACAACTACTTTTCACCCCTTTTCAGAAATATCTCAAACCCTCAAACACTTGGGGTAAACATAATCCTACGAATAGAGTTATTTTATACAAATTTTTGCAATGAGAGGAAGAAACTAGTATTTCCTACTATATGAAAATTTTCAAGTACTTTTAAAGGAGAAACCCCAACTGAATTTTGAAACCTATTCACAAAGAAAAGAAAACACAAAATAGAGGGAGATCAGGCTAGTTTCCACCCAACTATTAATGGGTCATCAAGCCCTTATGGCTCTCACCATTACCCCTTGGCCAAGAGAGCCTATGAGGACCCTAATGACTACATTTTATACACACAGCTTTACACTAGTTTCATCACAACATCACACAAGGGATTACACAAAATAATAACTAAATAAATAAACAGGATCTATACATAGAGTGGATGCATTGATGCTCAAGTAGGACCCACAAACACTTATACTTGGCACATTCAAATTTACAGCCCTTCATGAACTTCCCAAGGAGCTATATGATAACTGTTTAATGTAATGAGGGTTTTGAATTACCTTTGAATCTCTTATAATACACAAGGAAGTATATTTATTTTTTTCCTAATATAATACAATAGGTTTTATTTCTCCCTAGCTATCTATGGCTTTGATTTATAGTTGTAGGCCCCATGAATAATTTTACAAGCATTCTTTCAACATTTCAACTAGAATAACCCAGAAATAAAATAGTATAAAGAGGAACATGACCCAAATTTAAAGTTCAAACCCAACATAGAAAGCCTTTGATACATGACATTCATTCATACATATGATTTTAGAATTCCCATTTGAAGTAGACAATTACTTTTCACCCTTTTGGTGAAATATCTCAAACCCTCGAACACTTGGGGTATACATAATCCTACAAATAGAGTTATTTTATATAGATTTTTGCAACGATAGGAAGAAACTAGTATTTCCTACTATACGAAATTTTTCAAGTAATTTTAAAGGAGAAACTCTAGCTAAATTTTGAACTTGTTCACAAAGAAAATAAAACACAAAAGAAAGGGATAGAACACTAGTTTCCACCCAACCATTAATGGATCATCAAGCCCTTCTGGCTCTCACCATTACCCCCTGGCCAAGAGAGCCTATGAGGACCCTAATGACTACATTTTATACACACAAATCTTTACATTAGTTTCATCACAACATCACACACAGGGATTACATTTTTTTATTGTTGTAACATTCAACATGAGACACAAAATAATAAATAAATAAATAAACATGATTTATATAGATAATGGATGCATTGATGCTCAAGCAAGACCCATAAACACTCATACTTGGCACATTCAAATAACCACTCATACTTGGCACATTCAAATTTACTGTCGTTCATGAACTTCACAAGGAGCCATACAATAAGTGTTTAATGTAATGAGGGTTTCAAATTACCTCTAAATTTGTTGTGGAGGGCATCCCCAAATTTGACTTTGCTATAGAGGGCCTCGCCAAATTCAAATTTGTTGCAACAAACTCTGAATTCCTTGCCCACCTTTTTAGAAGTCTCTAGGTCCTCTCCAATTCTACACTCTATTGTACTCCCCACTCCTGCCACCAATTTTTCAATTCGCTAGTGGCCTTGCGCGCAATGCAACCCACTCCCGCCAATAATTTCCCAAAAGTTCATATTTTTTTAATTACCCACTTTAATATCATATTGTCTAATCTTTATTTGTGTGACTAATTATTTAGTCATTTATAGCTTTAATTTTACTTGATGATCAAATTAGTCATTTATAGTTGTGTTGCAAAAAATGACTAGAACTTAGTCATTTTTAGTTGTCGTGACTAAAATTTTTAGTCACGTAGTCATTTATTTTCCAAATTCTACTAGTGATGTAAGAACATAATTTGTAGAAAATTGAATGTAGATTCTAAGATACTATTTCATTTTTGTAAAAAAGTAAATCTATTTGGTGAAAATTTGAAATTTCAATGCAATAGTACTAATTTTTTAGGAAAAAATAAAAAGTAGGTGTATGTCTAACCAACCTAAGTACAAGAAAAAATAATATATATATTTGAAACTTTCAATATAAGTAGAGGACACATGCCTAAATGTGCTACATTTTTTTTGTAATTTTTTTGCAAGTAAATAATTAGTTATTAAATTTTTATTAAAATTTTAAAAAAATATTAAAACTTGTTTGTTTGACCACCATAACTTGCTCAAAATTTTATGGAATTTAATTTTTATTTTTTTATCCTATAGTGTGGGAAGCATAGAATGTGCCACATCTTTTGGATTCAAAAAATGTGAAATCCTTTAAGAATTATAGAATTTTTTCAATCATCCTATCAATCAGGACTTTAGTTAGAATGTATGTAGAAAATCAATAATAATTATCTATTTAATTCCAAATAGGGCATATCTTATATTTTTGGAAGGTCGACAATTTTCTCAATAAACCCTTTTTCGTTTCATCAATTTTGGATTAAAAAAATGTCATCAACCACTTTTTTGTCATATTTCCACCTTTTAGACCCCCATGATCCTGCACTCACCCTCTACTTTTGTACATTTCTTTATTTTTCTCATTTCAAATGCAATCAAAGTACTAATCAACTAATCTCTAGGATATTTTTCAAAATCAACCGTTTCCTCAATAGCAAATACCTTTTCACTATAACAATCCAGAAGAGATCTGATAATTTTCTTCACCAATTCAGATTCTTCAACTATTGCACCAAGACCTCTCATATCACTCACCAATTCATCAATCCTCTAAATGCAGCCTTTAATCGTTTCATCCTTAGACATATGCATCATTTCAAACTATGCCTTCAAGTTCTGCAACTTTGCTTGCTTGACCTTCATATCTCCTTCATAAATGCTTTCTAACTTATCCCAAACTTCTTTAGTAGTCTTCAAACTCATAACTTTAACTAAATCGATTTTTGAAAGACTATTCACAATAATAAATCTTTCCTTATCATTGATCTCATGCACCTTAATTTTTGTACTTATACTTGGACCATTTAGAGGTGGAGTATATGCATTCTGATAAGCCTTCTCAATCTCATATCCCCAAGCAGAAAAATATCCTTCCATCTTTGTCTTCTAGAAAGCATAATATGAGCCATCAAATCTAGCATATTCCAAAGGAATCTTGTTCACCATTCTGGAACTACCTTAAGCGGTTAAGCTCTTCTTTAAGGAACCTCGCTCTAATACCAATTGTTGAAATGAACAAGACAAATGAGAGGGTGGGTGAATCAATTATAGCAAATTAAACCTTAAAAAAACCTCAACAATAATTAGATCCACAAGCATTCATTAAGTACTTATTCTATTAGATTGTTTAAACATGAAATGTAAATAATAGAAACTGAAATCACAACACCATACACATGAGAACACCAGATTTATGTGAAAAACCTAATGAGGGAAAAGCCACATTTAGGATTAGCTCACAATATAATTAATAGCAAAACTGGTACAAACGTGCTCATTGCCATAATAGGACACACTATCCAAAAAGGCTCACAACTAGGGTTCACTGCCACATAAAGAATACAAGAAGATAGAAGAAGAATGTTACAAAGAGAAACACTTCTCAATGCAACAAGGAGTCCACCACAATTGCTCATACAATTTTGCAGTCTCACATGGAATATTTTGGATGCCTTCAACTCACCACCTTCAAGAACCCTAACATGAATTTCACACTACTTTGCTCAAATTCACATCACTCGCATCAATCTCTCATCTATATTGCTTCTTACTCTTTCATACACCATCTTGCATCAACACCATACATATTTATTATAGTGTAAGAAAATGTATCCCTTTACATTTTCACACTTGTTTGTGCCCTCACTGCTAAAATTGGGCTTCTTTATGCCTTATTTGGTCCTATTTTGCATCCACAAGCCTTATTTAATGCATCTTTTTGAGGATAATCTCGACACATATCAAATGACCAATCATAATTTAATGATTAAGGGTTATGTGTCCCAGATTTAGTGATTTGGGACTCATACACCACCATGGGTGTATGGGTCCCACCTAAGTTTCAGGACCTGATCTTGAATTTGGCATTAAACTTAGCATTTCTTAAAATGTGTGTCCCAAGCCTAAGCTACTGGACTCATACGCCCCAACTAGCATATGAGTCCCTCCTAGCTTGGACCTATTTTAAATTCAAATTCTTGGTGAGATTTTATTCTCCTAGTTATAATGTCGTCTTGTAATGTAATTTCAGGAAATTGGCATAAACATGTATAAATACAAGGTTATTTCACATATTTCTCCTAACAAGACCTAAGCTTTCAAGTATTCAAGCACTATAGAAAATTTATGATCAAGAGAGTTTACAAGATCATTTAAGAGCATTCAAGAGCTGATTATCAAGAATTTTGGAGCTACAATCAAGGATCAAGCATCATGTCAAAGTCATCATGCATCATGCTTGTTTTTGAGCTAGCATTTGTGATGTAGGTTCTTATGATTCAAGCAAGAATTCAATTCAAAATCCATAACATACAATCAAGAGTCAAGATCTAAATTCATGCTAGCCATTTCATATAAGTTTGTAACATTTACTTCAAGGGCTTAGTGAGTTACAACATAGCTTACTTTTTCAGTCATCATTCCTTCATTCTATTTGATTTCATTTCAAGTTTTGATTACCAAAACGGGGTTTAACCAAGGAAAACCCCTATCCACTAACAAAACAATATTTTTTCCCTCTCTTTGATGTGTGATTTTCCAATTTAGGTTGGAGATCCATTGAAGAGAAAAATTGGAGAAAGTTGTCAAGGTTGCAAAGTTGTCAAAGTTGTCACCTTTCTTACAAGATTATAGAAAGTCACCTACAAATTAGAATTCAGAGCTTTAGACTCGGAGATCAGAAGAGAGAGAAGCTACAAAAGATCACTAGAGGATATCATAGTTTCACATCAACCCTGATACTTGGACTAAATCACCACAACTGGCATATGAGTTCCAGTATACCAGTTTTCAAACATTTTCTATAGATCTTGATTTATCAGTTGTAGATTCCAGATTCAGCTCGAAACCCTAAACTAGGACTAAATCACCCCAACAGGCGTATGAGTCCTAATGTGCATCAAGAGTCATAATTTTGAGATTGTAGGCCTTATTTTAGACATCTTCAGCTTTCTAGGTGCACCTTTGTTCATTCTTAGTTTATTATTCACATTTTGAGTTTCATTTCCTAGGTTACTTTACTAGATTTGCATATCATTTGCATTTCCTTCTTTCTAAGCCTTTGCTTAGTGGTGAACCCCCTTTTTGTCTTTAATCACACCCAAGGAGACCTCCTAGTAGTCCTTCCCTCAATTAATTCAATTGGTTGAGGGATCTATAGGGTTTTCTTGAATGAACTAAGAGTGAAATAGGTCCTCAAAGTTACATCTCCCAAAAGGTGGAAAACCCTATTTCCTTGTGTTCATTTATATCAAGTTCTATCTCAAAAAAATTCTCCAATTTCATCCACTAACCGTTATACATTCAAATTTGAAATAGGTCAACACCCAAATATTCTCACGGTGGATAGGAACGAAAGGTGTCCTACATAAATCCTTAATTAGGACCCAAATAGATCCCAAAAAACTTCAACACGCTTCTACAAGCCTCACATGTAGTGTTAAACACAAGGTCGACCAACACCCATGCAAAACACCATATACATTAAGTACATGCTTCCATAAATCAAGCCGAAAGTTCTGAATAACGTAATTTCATTCTAGGTCATTAAGTTTGTATAGATTACTTTTTACAAATGTTAGTATCTTTCTTTTCCAAGTTTGCAAAGAAAAAGTTAGTCAATAAGCAGGTTAGTCATTCATTCAATGCATTTCCTAGTTATGAGAGTCTCTTAGTGCAAGTGAGTGAAAATGTTGACACCTTCCTTAATTCCACACCCCCTCATATCTCTCCTATTTGTGGGTGTGATGTGATAGAAGAAGATACAAGCATAGACAATCATGAAGATCATAACTTTTCTTCTCTGGATACCTCTCCTATTAGTGATGAAGGTATCTTGGTGAAAGAAGTTGCAGTCATTGAGAATCATGAAAGTCTTATTTGTCCTTCTCCTCCTCCACCTTGGGTATATATTATGACACAAGACAATGAGATCATTTCCACTATTTTACTTAGTCTACATTCACCTCTCAACACCTCCCCTACTTGTGATAATTCTTTAGTGAAAGAAGATACAATCGAGAATGATCATGAAAATCACATTTGTGAGGAGGACATGTTGGTGATAAAACATCCAATGATTAAAAGTTATAGCATTATTTCACTCCTTCCTAATTTCCCTAAAATTTGGAAAGACGAATTCGAACAAAAGGATCTAATCATTCATAAGAATGAAAACCATAGTTGTCCTTCTCCTGATACCTCCCCTATTTGTGATGAAGCTAATTTACAAAATGTAACCATGAATGTAATGAACCTCTTGTTTGCTCCTCTCCTAAAACCTCTCCTACTAGGTTAGATGTTATGGCACAAGAGAATGAGACCTTAGTGAACAAGGATGAAATCATGGACAATCATAACAACCACATTAGACCTTCTCCTAATATCTCTACTGTTGGTAAAGAAGATATTTTGATGTTAGAAAATACAACCAATGAAATTAATGAGAATATTATTTACCTCTCTCCCCCTAGGGAAAAAATTATTGAACAAGAGAATATCATCATTGATAACCAAGAGAATCCAACCATGGATAACTCCCTTACTTGTGGTGAAGTCATTTTAGAAGAACCAGCCTTTGAATGTCATGAACATCTAGTTTGTAGTTCTCCTAAAAACTCTCCTAATAGGGAGGACATCATGGTGCAAGAAAATGAGAACATTGACATGTCTTTCAAACAATGGTGATGTGACTTCCTTAGATGAAGATGATGGAGTGACATTAGACTCTCCTTCACTAAGAGAATTTAATGTGATCCAACCTTAACTCATCCTATACCAACCTTCAAACAAACCTCAAACTCAAAACAAACCCGTTTTCATCCTTGAACCACCTAAGAATAATGTTTCACATCAATTGAATTATAATACCACTGCCCATACATATAACACTAGAAACAATCCACAGCCAAGAAAAACACCTTCAACATCCCTCCCATTTCCCAACCCTATCTTTCCTAGTCCTCTTCATTTGCCTTCATAAAGTGGAAAGGAGTATGACCTTGTTGAACAACTTAAGAACACTCCAGCTAAGATATCATTATGGGACATTATTCAAGCCTCCCTCATTATCATAACATGATTCAAAATTCCTTACAACAAGTTCCTACCCCTCCTAATTTGCAACCGAATGACATAGCAACCATGATTCAAGGAATGAATGTTGACATTGTTTTCCACCAAAGTGAGCTCCCTCCTTTGGAAGTGCAAAAACAATATGAAGCTTTCATGATAATAGCTATTTACAATAGGACAGGGATAAATCAAACCCTTGTTGACAATGGCTCAACCCTTAATGTATGTAGTGTAACCCTTTTGGATAGGCTTGGCGAGGATAAATCAAGAATTCAACCTGCCCCTTTATCTATTTGAGGGTTTGACAATGTATGAAAACAATCACTTGGAGTGATCACATTTCCTATTACAATTGGAAATGCCACATTACAAACTCCTATTCATGTTATGCCTCATGATCTTTCATACAACCTCATTTTAGGAGGACCATGGATTCATGAGATGCATGTCGTTCCTTCTGCCCTTCATCGTAATATAAAGTATGTCTACAACAACAAAGTGTATACAATCGATGTCAACCTTGAACCAAACAGTTGTTTGAACATTTAGAAAAACAAGGAAAAACCTTTGAAAACATTGACACCAACTACACAAGTAGAATCCATGCAAGAGAAAGATAAATAAATGTATATTGAAGAAGTTACGAAGTTATTGGAAGATGATTGAGATTCCTTAGATTTCACATTTACATTCATGGGCAAATACAAGATCATAAACAAATTCTAAAAAGGGAAAATAAAAAAAGTGGTAATGTCAACACAAGATTTGAAAGCATCCACCTCAACCACTTTAGAAGAAGAAATGAATTACACAACAAACTTTGACAAAGTTAATTATGAGCAAATTTCAAATCCGAAAGAAATGAAAAAGCTTTATGGAAAAGATTATGAACTTATGAAAAAACTTGGATATAGTGGAAAAGGATATGGTGCTAGAAAACAAGGTAATTATGTCCCTATAGAGCCTAACACACAAGAAATGACTAGTGGTATTAGTTATTGTCCCTTGAAAGAAACAAACAAGCATTGACTTAATATCAACACTCTTACAAAAGATCCTTCTAAGTCAACTTTAACATTAGTGCATCCTGAACTGATAGACACTAGTGGTATTGATTATTATCCTTTGAAAGAAATGAAAGAAACAAAGAAATATTTGCTTAATATCAATGTCATCACACAAAACAATAATGATTCAAATTTGATATATTTTACACCATCCTGTAAAGGAGAGTACAAAATTTCGCAATCTAAAGAGCCTTGTGTAAGTATGACACCTAATACTAAGAAAGAGATATCTTTGTCACAAAATAAAGGAACACCTTCTACTATTGATCAAGAGAGTATCTTGTGGAGACTCCTACAAGATCGTTTGATATCCCTCCCTCCAAGAACACGAAAGAAATTTTACTACAAGAGTTCATTTTGTGCATATCATGATAGAACTCATGGTCATTCTACTAATGAATATAAAGCTTTGGGTAGCAAAACTCAACATATTAAGGATTGTGGTGCTCTTCCTTGTGTTGAAGCACCTTGTTCCTTTAATTGATACTAATTTTCATTCTATTATGTTTCTCATCAATTATCTCAACTCATCCTTGTCTTGCACTAAGTTGGGGCAAGGGGTTAGGTAGCCTTGTCCTCGTATGTCACTTGTCATTGTCTCTTTGGGCTATTTAACCACCTTCCATGTATATATAAGAGCAAGCTTTTAATGTGGATAACATGCCTTAAGTTGGCTCGCATGTACTGAGTTATCTTTAATTTTTTCATTTTGGGAGAATTCCCTTATCCATGATGTAGTTTCATTCGGGAACATATGACTTGGCATAGGGATTTTTGAGTAAGCTCTCATGTCTTCCTCTACTTTAAAGAAATTTCTCACAACAATGGTGTTAGAAACCACTTTAAAGTGGGGGCATACATTGACACTCATATTTCACTGTGTGGTATTCTTTATTCTTGTGATGCATCCTTTTCTTGGTGATGCAATTGGGCTTGATATTCTCCAAGAGCATGATATTTATTTGACTTGTCCTCTCTTGGAGACATTAAGCATGATTTTCCCTAAGAAGAAACCTTACATAAACTAAGAAAAATACCTTTGAACATATCTTACACTACTTTGCATTTACAATAACTGTTATATGGCCACCTTGCATCACACACTTTGCTTTCGTGTGGAGCCATCCTATTTGTTCATGAGTATCAAGAATACAAAGTTTTTCTTGCCTCGTGAACCCTGCTATTCGTGTTGTGTGGCACCTTATCAAATTTATCAGGAGGTATATCTTTGGTATGGTTAGTGTATGCGAGCCGAACTTAGGCATGAATTTCCCATAGCCACTTGCTTTTCTGTGTGAGCGCATACTGGTTGCATGCATATGTGTCTCATCGGGGGCTCACCTTGTGGATGACTTAAGGTTTCACTAGCCCTTGTGAACGTGCGTTTAGTTTTCATATTGGACATCACATTCCACTTGTAAAATTTTTTAGACAAACAGCTTAGATTTGATCCACATCGCGTTGGACAAATAGTTGAGGCTTGATCCATCCCTTTTGTTTTTATTTTTCTTTATGTCATTGGCATTATATGTTTGTGTATCTTGATGCTACATATTATACACCTTGTGTGTGTTCCTTTGTGCCTATGTTTGTTTGCCATAGGATCTTGATTCTAGGGGCTTGCACAACCCTCTTGATCATTGTTGTCCTATCTCACTAGCATTGGTACACTTGGACCCCTCTTCATGCAAGTTTGTTTACTTTAGTGTGATTTTGAAGCAAGATCCTCCTCTCACTAAAGTGGGGGCTAAATGTAGTGTAGGAAAATGTATCCCTTTACATTTTCACATATGTTTGGGCCCTCCATGCGAAAATTGGGCTTCTTTATGCCTTATTTTGTCCTATTTTGCATCCACGAGCCTTATTTAATGCATCCTTTTGAGGATAATCCCGACACATATCAAATGACCAATCATAATTTGATGATTTCAAGTTATGTCCTAGATTTAGTGATTTCAGACTCATACACCACCTTGGGCATATGGGTCCCACCTAAGTTTCGGGGCCGAATCTTGAATTTGGCATGAAACTTAGCATTTCTTGAAATTTTTGTCCCAAGCCTAGGCTACTGGGACTCATACGCCCCAACTGGTGTATGAGTCCCGCTTAGCTTGGACCTATTTTAATTCAAATTCTTGGCAGGATTTTATTCTCCTAGATTAATGTCAGCTTGTAATGTTGTAATTTTGGGAGATTTGGCATAAACAAGTATAAATATAAGGTTATTTCACACATTTTCTCCTAACAAGACCTAATCTTTCAAGTATTCAAGAACTATAGCAAATTAATGAACAAGAGAGTTTACAAGAGCATTCAAGAGTTGATTATCAAGTATTTTGGAGCTACAATCAAGAATCAAGCTTCATGTCAAAGTCATCATGCATCATGTTTGTTTTTTCAGCTAACATTTGTGATGTAGGTTCTTATGATTCAAGCAAGCATTCAATTCAAGATCCATAACATACAATAAAGAGTCAAGATTTGCATTCATGCTAGCCATTTCATACAAGTTTGCAGAATTTACTTCAAGGGTTTGGTGAGTTGCAACATAGCTTATTTTTTTGTTCATCATTCCTTCATTCCATTTGATTTGATTTCAAGGTTTGATTACCAAAACGAGGTTTGACCAAGGAAAACCCATATCCACTAACAAAACAACATTTTTTCCCTCTCTTTGATGTGTGATATATAGATTTAGGTTGGAGATCCATTGAAGAGCAAGATTGGAGAAAGTTGTCACCTTTCTTGTAAGATTATGAAAAGTCACCTACAAATTGGAATTTAGAGTTTCAGACTCGAAGATCAGAAGGGAGAGAATCTATAGAAGATCACTAGAGGATATCAGAGTTTCAGATCAACCCTGATACTGGGACTAAATCATCACAACTAGTGTATGAATCCTAATATAGCAATTTTTAGATTTTTTCTATAGATCTTGCTTTACCAGCTGCAAATTCTGGATTCAACCTGAAACCCTATGTAGACACTCAAATTTGGTCTAAGCCCGCAACTTCAATTTCTTCATAATTTGTATTTTCATGGTCATGATTAAATAATGTTAATTATTTAATTATTCTCTAAAGTCATTTCTCATCTATTAATTAAATAGCTTTTAATTATTTAATTAAGTCATTTTAACATTTATTCTTCTATTAATTAAATAAACTTAATTATTTAATTAATTCATATTATCTTAAGTCAAATCCTGATTAATTAAATAAATGTTCTTTATTTAATTACATCACTAATTAACTTTATCCACTTTCTAAAATTAAATAAATCCTTATTTAATTTATTCCTATCACACCTTTGACTATAATTAAATAAATACTTTAATTATTTAATTATTCACTAATCTTTTCTTCAGTCATTTACATAAATTATCTTAATTTATTTAATCTTCTAATTTTGAATGTTGAATTGGGGATTGGAAAAAGAACTTGAATTGGATTGGTTTTTTGGGCGATGGGGTCTGCAACTTCGTGGGCTGAGCTAGGGCATCTGAGCCTGAGCTCGTGACTGGTCTTCTTCTGCTCCTGCACGGTTTGGGTGGGGCCTTGGTGTGCGTTCGGGGGGACTGGCTCTTTTTTCAGGTGTCTGCTTTGCTTTCTGGGGTGTGTGGTCGGCATTTTTCTGGGTCTGTGTTTCTTTGTGCACTCGGGGGTCTCTTTGGTACCTTGTGTCATGGATTTTTCTGTAGAGCTTCTATAGTGGTGCATGTGGTGGTGCACGGGGTGTTGAGAGCAAGGTGTGGTGCTCAATCTCCTTGCTTGGTGTGGATGTGAGTGGGCTCATGTGAAAGGTGCTTGTGCTGAGCGTATTTTGGGGGTGTGGTGTGGGTTTCTCCCAGCCAATACCGTTTAGCATTTTTGCATACCCGTCTAGGGCTTGATGGAATTTTCAAAGGGTGAAACATCTAGGGTGTCTCCTAATTTGGACTTTCGCATGGCGATTGGATCGAAGTCTCCGACTCAAGGCATGAAATATTTTGATAATAATTTATTTTCTCTGAATCTAGGGTTTGTTGGAGTAGGTTTGTCTAATGGTTCGAGGCTCAAGAAGATTAACGGTTGTCTCGAGCGTTGCCAAGAGAGGCCTAAATTGGTGATCCCTCCTGAGATGATTGCCGAAGATGTTGAATATTATATGAACCACTCTTTATATTGCAAATTTTTGGGGATGACGGTTTCTCTACAGTTTTTGGAATCTTGGGCCCTGAGGACTTGGGCGCCAGAGGGAGAAATGGAGATCATGTTGTTGGCCAATAGTTACTTCATGGCTACCTTTAATTCCATGGCTGATCGCACTAGGGTCTTTGAGGGAGGTCCTTATTTCCATAACCAGGTGGGGTTGTTTATCAAACCATGGCATGCTGGCTTTATCCCGTCAGAGGAGCTCCCAAATCGTGTTCTCGTGTGGGTTTTTTTCCTCAGTTTCTAGTGGAATGTTTTCGGGAGGATGCTTTGCACCTGTTGGCATCGATGCTTGGAAAACTAGTTGGATCCTCATTGCAAACCTTGGGTAAAAAGGTAATGACTTTTGCTTGTATTTGTGTTGAAATTGATCTTAGTAAGCCTTTGCCCGATGTTGTAGATATGTGTGTGGGACCCTTCTCTTGGGTGCAACAGTTGGATTACGAGACTCTTCCTTTTTGTTGTCGTCTATGTCATGAATATGGGCATTTGCAACGTAGATGTCCAAGATATAAGCCGGTGGAGTCTCATCCTACACAACCTCCCCGAAACCATCCTACGGTTGATAAGGGGAAGGGCCTTGCCTCTGGAGAGGTTGTTGGTGCTGATGGTTTTGTTCAGGTTAAGGCTCGTAATAAGAATCGGGGCCAGAAGAGAACCTTTAAGGAATGACAAGATGATGATACTTTTAATAGGTTTGAGGTACTGGATGATCTCAGCCAGCAAGAAGTGAACCCGGGCTTGCTGAGTTTGGTTCAAGAGGTTGAGGATTCTGCAAAAGTGGACAATATTTATGATGCTTCATTGATTCCACCGAGCGGAGATAATTTACACATGGATACAGATCAACAATTAGTGGTCTCGAAGGTTTCGGTTCTTTTAGCCATGGCACCAAAAGATGTTGGGGATTCTTCTCCTTCTGGATGAATCGTATGTCTGAATGTGACTAAGTGCAACAAACCCTCCCCTTAGTTGGGCCTTTTACAGAGAGATCTTAAAAAAGGTGGGGCGGAGAAACATGCCAAACTTGGTAGAAAGGAGGATCTAGAAAAGATCAAGTTGATAGGTGAGACTTTGGTGGAGTCAGGGTCGGTAAAGACTTTGGATTGTCATTTTTAGAACCCCTCGAAATGACTATATTATCACGGAATGTAAGGGGCTTGAATAGCAGCCCTCGACAAAAAGCAGTTCATGATTTGGTTAGGAAACATGGTCCTGATATTCTTTTTCTGCAGGAGACCAAGCTATCAGTGGAGAATATGTTTAGTTTGGCACCTAAGTTGTGGTGGAAGGGGGAGTGTCAGTGCATTGGTGCTCATGGGTCTTCTGGGGGCATAGCTTGTTTATGGAACCCGCGAAAGATCTGTCCTCTTTGGTGGGTGTCCTCTAAATTTTCTATGTCTATGATTGCTTCTAGCTTTGAGATAGGGGAGATGATGCTGCTTTCTAATATCTATGCTCCTATTGATCTCTGGGGTAAGCAATCTTTATGGTCCCATATTTGGTTTGTCCGTAGTTTGGCTCCTTTCCATCCTTGGATCCTGGCCAGAGATTTTAATGCTATCACTGAGTTGGCTGAGAAGCATGGTGGTATTATGCGGCTGGAGCCCTCTGCGATGCTCCTGTGTGATAACATTGATGCTTTGAATTTAGTGGATATTAAGCCCAGTAATGGTCAGTTTACTTGGAACAATTGCAGGGTTGGGGATAATTGTATTGCGGAGAGATTGGACCGCTTCTTGGTTTCCTATTACTGGATTGGTGGTATGTGGTCTTCTTATTTTGAAATTTTGGATTGGAGAGGATCCGGCCACTGACCTATCAAGCTGGCTATTGTGTCAAGTCATGTGCCTTGTTCTCCTTCTTTTAGATTTCAGCTCATGTGGTTGCGGGACCAATCTTTGTATGATCATGTGGCTGACTGGTGGAGACGTGGTAGACCTGCTTTTGGTACAAAAATGTACACCTTTGCTAAACTTCTTTAGTATGTGAAATATCAGCTCAAGCAATGGAATATTCATTGCTTTGGGAACATCTTTCATGCTAAGGCGGCTGCTCAAAATGAATTGGATGGTATCACAAGACTGATAAGGGAGGGTGGGGTGACTGAGGATTTTCTTTAGGAGGAGGCTCAGGATTTGAAAGCTCTGGAGGAGTGAGAGCTGCGGGAGGAAATGTATTGCAAACAAAAGGTGCAGATAGAATGGCTTCAGGAAGGGGATAAAAACACTACTTTTTTCTTCAAATCAGTGAAATCCAAGAGGCAAGGAAACTCTATTTTGGTTCTGGTGAATGACTGGGGTGAGCAGCTTTCCTCCTTTCCTGAGATCTCGATAGAGGTGGTGCATTAATTTCCTCTCTTTTTCAGGAGGATTCACAAGGGGGGTCTCCTGAAGAAGCCCAGGCTCTTTCTTGTATCCCCCCATTAGTTTCTAGAGAAATGAATGAGCTTCTTATGAGTAATATCACACTGGAGGAGCTTGAGGGGACTGTTTTCTAGATGAAGAAAGGGAAAGCTCCTAGCCCAGATGGCTTCCCGGTGGATTTTTTCCAATAATTCTGGGATATTATCAAGCTGGACCTTTTGGCTGTTGTTTAGGAATCTCAGTGGAACAAGAAGTTGCTAAGGGCTTTAAATTCTACCATTCTTTCCCTCATTCCCAAGTGTGATGGGGCTGATAGGTTAAGTCAATTTCATCCCATTTCTCTTTTCAATGTCATTTATAAAGTTATCTCTAAGTTAATTGCTGATAGGTTAAAAAAGGGGCTTAAGGAGCTGATTTGGTGCAGGAGCACCCAAGCTCATTAGGAGTCAGTTGAAGAGTCAGGAGAGTGCAAGAGACATGAAGGTTTTTCCATCATTCCAAATCATCAATTATGATGTCTTGAAGCCTATAATGGCATTTGGCATGGATGAGAGAAATTGGAATATCAAAAGTCCTAAGGGTCCTGATAAGGACCCTAGGACCAAAATGCTTTCTAAATGGAAAAATAATGTTCTAGGAAGTTAGGTAGGTTTATTATGATTTAATTTTTTCAAATAATATTGGATAGTAAGGATCCAATAGTTTTTGGATAGTAGAGTTTAATAAATTGTAAATTGGAAATTCAAATTTTTGAATTCCAACATTGGGCGAGAAAGTAGTTTTTTGATGTTTTAATCACTTTAATGTAAACTAATCAATCAAAAATGGTTTGAGAAGTTGGGGAAAGGTTATTCAAGGCCATAGAAGTCATTTTTATGGAGGTTGGGTTGCTGGTACGGATTTTGTACGGACTGCTATAGGAAAAAGCAAAAAAATAGCAATTTCTTGCATTTTTCTTGTGCTCTTTTGATGTTTTATTGATTTCTATTGAAGATTTGATTAGTAGGATGGTTTAGGGACTTGTATCAACTTTTTTTGAAGTCATTTGAATGTCCTGAAAGCAACAACAATCAATTCTTTGTATATTATTTCTGACTATCCTCAAGAAAGTGCAGATTTTTCACTAATTTTGAGGTTTTTCATGGATGATTGATCCATTTCAAGGTAAAATGCCACTGTGACCTGTGAGATGGATCATTCCTAACATGTATCATATATATTTGAAAAAATAATGTGCAAGAAAGAGGAATATTAAGGTGTACACCAAGATTGGACAATGCAAAGTGCATGAGGATGGGGGCTAAGGTATAGCAGCAGAAGATCTGCCTTAATGAGGGGAATTTTTTTGAGTTGGGATAGACTAAATATGTTGTCCTAATGGTGTAGAGTCAATGAGAAAGTTCTGGAAGTGATTGGAAGGTTAGTTTTCAAGAAGCCCTAGTTTTTTAGGCAAGTTAAGGAGGGTTTTGTGTTTGAGCATGTTAGAGGTGTCATAGAGGCCTAAAAAATTGGAATCCTTGGTTTTGAGTCATTTTAAGGGACTTTTGAAAGTCTCATGGTCATGGGTTGAGTTTAAAGGGGGGTTTCTTTGAAAAAGTGGGCTAATTAGGCCTAGTTTTTGAGGAGACAACAGATTTTGGAAGGGTTTGTCTGAAGCAAGTGATATCAAGGTTTGGATATGTTGTTTTTCATCACAAACCACACTTGAAATAGTCATTAGATTGGGGGTTCCTTTGTAAATTTTGAGTGCAAAGTCAAAAATCCTTCGCTAGAGGCCTAGTTGGGCTAGTAGCCTAGTTAAGGTGAAAATTTGGTTTTGTGTCTAAGTCAAAGGGTTGGGCTTTGAAATCATTCAAAACAAGTTTTTTTGGGTTTCTTAAGAGTGTTCCTAGGGTTTGGGTCCATAAGGAAGGAAAATAAGTCATTTGGTCCATTATTGAGGTTTGTCTCCACCAGGGTGCCTGAAGAAGGGTTGAGATTGCATCATTAAGTTCCTTGAAATCTTTGTGTTTCTTTCAAAGTCCCAGACCCTCTGCATCATGATCTCTGAGGAGCAAAGTAGTTTTGTGGCAGGTAGGAAAATTCTAGATGGGATTGTTATTGCAACTAAGACCATTCATTTTATGGCCAACTCCAAAGAAAAGGCGATGTTCATTAAGCTGGATATGGCTAAGGCTTATGAAAGGGTCAAATGGTCCTTCCTTCGAAAGGTTCTCGATGTCTTTGGTTTCGGGGAAGATTGGATACATTGGGTTATGAGTTGCGTTACTTCAATTTCTTTCTCTGTGATTATTAATGGAGAGAACTCTGAGTTATTTGGTGCTTCTAGGGGGCTTCGTCAGGGGGATCTCCTCTCTCTGTATCTGTTTCTTCTCTTTGCTGAAGGTTTGGGGCAGTTGATTAGAAGAAATGTGGAGGTTGGTCTAATTCAGGGTTGGCAGTGGGGTGGTGACTTGCCTCCACAGTCGCACCTTTAGTTTGTGGATGATACTGCTCTTATGGGAAAGGCTACAATGCGAGAAGCTGCTAATATTCGTAGGGTGTTGGATTTCTACCTAACTGCCTCGGGACAATTGATTAATGAAGATAAATATTCCATCTTCTTTTTTAATACTCTAGGCCTCATCCAACAGAGGATAGCTCAGACCTTGAGATTTCAGATTGGGAATCTTCCTTTGACCTATCTTGGTATCCCTATCTCGGATGGGCAATTGCCTAGGGAGTCCTGGAGGAGTATTTTGGATAAATTTATGGTAAAATTTAATCACTGGACTCATAGGTGGTTATCTTTTGTTGGGCGTGTTTAGTCAATCAAGTCTATGGTGCAGGCTTTGCCCATTTATAGATGCATGCTCCAGGTTGCCCCTGTGAGCTTTGTTAAGCAATTTGATTCTATGGCTAGGCAGTTCTTATGGGCTGGTAGCTTGATGTCTTATAAATGGAGTTTGGTTAGATGGGAGGTTGTTTGTAGCTCGAAGTAGTATGGGGGTCTTGGATTACGACAGTCAGCTTTGACTAGGGTGGCGCTTGCTGTGAAGCTGTATTGGCGGTGGTGCATTGAGCAGGATAAGATTTGGGCCAGGGTCTTGTCCCAAAAGTACTTCTTGGGGATACCTCAGACTAATATTCCTCGACATCCCCTTGTTGGGAAGGGTTCGGTGATTTGGGGGACCCTCAAAAAGGGGGTTGGTCTTATTAAGGATGGTCTTTTTTGGATTTGCAAGCAAGGGACCGAAGCCCAATTCGGGTTTGATTCCTGGGATGGCTCTCCTCCTCTCATCTCTTAGTATCTTGATTTACTGAATCTTTGCCAGAGGTTTCTTGAGGTTGGTTGGTCATGGGTGAGTGACTTTAAATCATTCTCTTCTTGCGGGCAGCTTGAGGTGGCTAGATGGAAGTCTCCTGATGTTTGGTCGGATGTTGGTTTGCAAGAGGAATGTGTTGTGTTGCAAAGTGTTCTTTCCAGTCGACGATGTAGTTCTCTCTGGGAGGAAGATGTGCTTGCTTGGGATCCTCATCCTATGGGTGTCTATACTATTTCCTCTGGATATAAGGTGTTATCTTCCCATAGGGTGATTGGGGAGGAAGCTCAGTGGTGGAAGAAGGTCTGGAGCAAGTTCTCCTGGCCAAAGTGTAATTGCTTTGTCTAGTTGTTGACCTGGAATAAGTGTTTGACTTGGGACAATATCAAGAAGAGGGGTTTCCAAGGCCCTTTTGTTTGTGTTTTGTGTGGGGTTGCTAAAGAGGAGTCTTCTCACTTTTTTTTTCGTTGTCCTTTTGCTATCCAAATCTGGCATTTTTGGTGGGGTGTTTGGCGAAGGCCCTGTGTTCATGCTTCCTCCTTGATTGAATTTTGGAAGTGTTGGTAGACCTCCCTCTATGACCTCTTTCTTACAGGAAGTGTGGTTCATGGGGCCTATCTTTCTGCTATGGCAGATATGGTTGGAACAAAATAGGCATATTTTTCATGGTGAGAAGAAGCTTGTGCAGCAAGTTTGGCAGATAATTTTGAGCATGATTCAGGAGATGGTGGAGGCTAAGTGTGCTGTGAGCTTTCCGCTGGAGAAAAGGGATGCTGAGGTGGTGGAGAGATTGGGGATTCAAGGGTTGTCTGTGACTTCTGCTTGTGTCAAGACAGGGTGCAAGGTGAAGCAAAAAATTCATAGGATGGGCAGTTGGCAGTTCCCTCCTGATGGGGTTCTGAAGATTAATATTGATGGCTCTTCTAGGGGAAATCCGGGACCTATTGGTATTGGGGGGATTGGCAGGGATTCTTTAGGTTCAATGGTTTTCCTCTTTTCAATCCATGAGGGGTCGAAGAATATCAACGTTATGGAAGGTTTGGCAATCCTTTGTGCCTTTGAGAGGGCTCATGCTTTGGGGTGGAGAAGGATTATTTGTGAATCTGATTCCTAGGTCTTGATCAATTTTCTCATTGAGCGAAAAGTGGAGGGGGTCAGTTGGCAATTGGCTATAATTGTGCAGCAAATTCTGTAGGTTAGTTTGTTGATGGAAATGGTGACTTTTGTTCATATTCTGAGGGAGTGGAATAGAGTTGTTGATTGCTTGGAAAAATGGGCTTCTGAGCGTGTCGATGGTTGGAGAATCGAGGAGTGGGGGTTTATTCCTCATGAGCTTTGCTCTGAGCTGGAAGGAGTTTTTGCTGAGGATAGGGCTGGTTTAGGAGTTGGCTGACTTTGGTTGTGCTCTATTTTTCTATTTTTGTTGTTTCTGGGGACTTTGGTCCTTTACTTTCTTTGTAATGTTCCTTTCTAATTTTCAATAAATTTTTTACCCCTTTTATTTAGAAAAATTTTGAATGTTGAATTAAATAATCATTTAATTCATAAAAGAATCATTCTTGGCATATTCTCCTATAATTAGATACTCGCTTTGTTATCTAATTATTCATTTCTACTTCACTTGAGATCTATTTGAATCAGTCAGTCATCTTCTAATTTAATATATGGTTGTTTCTAACGAAGAGACTTTCTATCTTAATCAATCAGTTATCTTGTTTTAATTCTTTTTCATGCACACATTTATTAATTAAATAACTTTATTTAATTAATTCAATTCATTTGTGTATTCGAATAGACCGTTTCCTCCATGTTAATCCTGATCTTTGCATGTAATCTTTATTCTTCAAATTTTTGAATACTTTCAACTAGAGATTAAATCATTATTTAATCTTGATCTCTATCTTCTAGGTTTTATCACTCACATCAGTACTAACACTTATCTTAATGCATGTTGAATCCTTTAATCTAAATCGTCTATCTATCTTTCAATCTTGGCCTCTCATTCGAATGATCAATTTTCTATAAATTGACTTGACTCATCATTTCATCTCTCCCAAAATCGTATGACTTTTGGAAGCACTTCTTAATCTTTGATATTTTGCTATAATCACATGCATCAAGGCTATACTTGCACACATACTAAAAATCTGAGGGCAAGAATACCATCACAACGAAATGGAGAAGGACAATCAAGGCTAATCATGGAAGGATGTAGATACTGGGTGTGATCACTCTTTGTTTATGTTTATGCTTTCTTTGTGATTTGTTGTTTAGCTTTATATTACATTAGAATTTTTATTGCATGTGTTGTGTGCTTTAATCTTTCATGTTTTCATTATGTTACATTGGTGAACCCAACGTGAAGACACGTTCTTTGCAAATTCGTAGACATTTTATTCAATTTTTGTAGGTATCATATGGAACAGCTCATCTGACAGACGAAACAATGTAATTGATATTACGAACTGCATCTGATGAATATAGCGATGCATCTGACAAAATTTGATGCATCTGTGGCTTTTCGCGATGCAATTGACTAGTGAAAAATCTGTGATGCATCTACTATTATGAACGATGCATATAACTGGTGAAATTTCTAGGTTTAATTTCCGATTTACAGTTTCTCATTGTGTTTTCAGTTTAGCTAATTTTTGGTTTGTAGCATGTGTTTTAAGGAGTTAACATAGTGTTTGCAGGACGTAACATAGAAGACAATTTTTTGAAACCCCTTTTGCAGGACGATCACCGAAGATAAATTGCAAACTACTGATGAATTTTTTTGTAGGACGTGTTTCGAAGACTATTTTGAAACAAACTATTTGGTAGATTAGAAAATTTTCATTTGGGTTTAAAATTTACTACGGTCTATTATGTTTGGTAAAAAAAATTCTTTGTTATTACCCTTATGATTCGGTATATAGAAGTATCCTCTCCCTTTGTGCATTCGTGTGATCCTGGGTGCAAAATAACATGTTATTGACTCTAGAAATTGGGCTTGTCTTGGTGGGAAAAAGTACTCAACCCAAGATGACTCAGACTGGTAGCACGTTGAACTCAAGCAACTTCCAGCCAATATATAAAAGTGGGTTCTTGAAGAAAACTCAAGAATCACGAGTATGGTTCTAACGAGAAGGGAAACAACGGTCTCTCGTGACATGGATTATACCCCATGAGCAGAATGCCCAAATTAAACACCATTGTTTGTAGTATCCAAAATCTTTTTATTTATTGGTGCAACAGGTCGAACCTATGAAGTCAGCTCACATTTTTACGGTTCCTAGTAGAGATGAGAAGTATTCCATGGGAGTTTCATGGGTATTGTAGCTTGGTTGCCCCGAAGAAGTGAAAGCCATGGAGGGGAGACAATGGGGTCAAGCTACTAGTCATCTGGTTTGAATAAGCGTAGCTAGGGAAACCCAAGTGAGAACTCATAAATATTGTCCTACCCAGCCTAGGATTGTGCTTGTCTGGATTAAACATTCTTTGTGTCAAAATCAAACTAAAATATTGTGTTTTCTATGTTTGTTATTTTCCAAAACTTGATCACGAAACAAAGTCAGTTTACACTGCAATTCACTGGAAAACCAAAACTATTCACCATAAAGACGCAATTGTTACTTAGAGTCGCATCTGTCAAAAACTGAGTCTAATTTGTATGTCCCAGAATCTTAGTCGCATCTATTTAATTTTAAGTCACATCTACCAGATTAGCTCCATCTGATATCCCAGTCACGTCTGTCATTACCTCTATTACTGGAATACCTACAATTGTTACCTTTTGTGACGCATCTGAATAGGTGAGCCACATCTATAGTTTGGAACGACACATATGCTCCTATCACAGAACCAACCTACTTTTACCAGTGCACATTCAGAGTCTAGAAAATTGCAACTGATCAGTCCTGAGTTGCAATTGATACACTGAGTTGCATCTGCTTGATACAGAACTGCATGTGTCTGATACCCAAGACTAAATTTACTAGTAGACCACAACTAACAAAACAAACAGCAACTGTTAAATTTTGTGACACATCTGTTATCCTGCAACGCATCTATCTGATTACTAGAAAACCAAAATTAACTGTCACAGTCCAGTCCACACTGTCATACCAGTCTCTGATCTATCTTTTCACAGTGGTCCTTGAATAGAAACCTAAAATGATTTGCTCAATTTTGCATCCTTTAGGTATCATTTAGTCATAGCTATAGTCATCTTAGTTCCAAGTTTTAGTTTCATCTTAGAGTACATATTACCTTTAGATCAAACTCCTAGGAAGGTATTTTTTACAAACTTTAGAATAGGTCCACTTTCCACACGTTGGAAAAACCATAGCTTCAACGAAAACTGTCATTGAACCTAGTCACATCATCATATCTTTTTTCCTACAGTGAATCCTCCCAGCTCATCAGTCTAGTTAGGGAACTCACCTTATCTTTGGTCCTAGTCCTACATAGGTTCCCTAACATAACTAAATTGATGCCTTGGTTAGACTTTAGGTGGTTGGTAATCTCATCTCAGGTTCACAAAATCGATTACCTTAGAAGTTTTCTTAGACTTTGCATACTTAGACACTATCATCCTAGAATAGCATCATTTTAGACATACCTTATTTGTAGAGAAAATACCAAAAAAAAAAAAAAATGCCTACATTCCTTATTTGCATCCAAAAAATCCCAAAAACATAGACTAGAGTCATACTATCCATAGACATAGTTTTGCATTCCTTGCATATTGAGATTATCTTACATGGTTGAAACGAGGTCAAAGAGAAAACAAAGAGAAAAGATGTCAGACCCAAATGACTTCATCAATCTATTCTCAAACCCCTTTCAAGGGACGTCCTCATCGAGATCTGATAGAACTTTTTTAGATAAATTCACCACTAGAGACCCATAAGGACACATTTTGGTGGAAGACATAGAGGTTGCTCCACAGGACCCTGAGTTTTCCTCTTTTATAGATGAGTACCTGGCAAATGATTGTCAACGATACTTAGCCAAATTTCTAGTTGAAGGTGCTACCTTACCTATAGGATTTGACATCAGTACCTTACAAACTCAACCTACACAAGGAACAAACACCACTACCACTAGTGCTACCACACCTCAAGTTATTACTGCTATACCATCTGGAGGACCTACACAGAGTGACTCAACAATACACACATCTCCATTTGGTATGACTACCTTGACACAGGGGCTAAATTTCACCATAGGGGAATCATCATCCAATCCCTTTGGTCCTCTTGTTGGGAGAAAAAAATCTAGAACATCAGCTCCTATACTAAGTGTCAATGTCACTAGCACTATTCCACAGACAACATCTATACCCAATGTTAATGTCGCTAGTACTATACCACAAATTGGGGTTTCAAAAATAGGAGGTACACCCTCTTTCCAATATGGAAACTAACCCATCACTTCACAGATTCTAAATCAAAACCATTTACACAAACCCCAAATCAAAATCCATTTTCACAAATTCCAAATCAAAACTCGTTCATTAACACTCCAAATCAAAATCCACCTTACATACTGACATTTAACCAAAACCCATCACAAAACATTGGATTTCAAAACACGTACATAGATCCAAATAATCCAACCAACACATCATTAACTCAAGTTGACATCCTGCAGACACAAATGCATGCACTTCAAACACAGATGGATAACATGGCAGTGTCTAACAAGAAAACCTTTTCGGAAAAGTATTTATGCCCATTTTCATTTGATAAATCATTGTACATGATACCTTTCCCTCATGGTAATGTCATACCAAATTTTCCCAAGTACAATGGAAAGCGGAATCCAATCGAACACATAAGGGAATTTTCCACAATGTCCATAGATGTTGCCTACAACCCCACCTATCTTATGAAACTCTTTCCGAGAAGTCTTATTGGAATTACACTAGAGTGGTTTTCAGGTCTTGACTACGACATAAAATCATGGGGCGAACTAGCTGAGAAATTCATTGAACAATTTTCCTTTAACATAGACCATGAGATTAACATAGCAACCTTGTGTCATACTACACAAGATGAAGGAGAAAATTTTATAACCTTCTCCCAGAGGTGGAGAACTATAGCCAGTCGATGTCTTGTCAAGATACCTGAGAAACAAAAGGTCACTATGTTCCAAGAAAACCTCAACCCAAAATTGAGAGGAGACTTAAGGGTACATTGTTGCACATCCTTTACAAAACTAGTGGAAAAGGAGCTCATACTAGAAAAATCTCTCATTGACAAAGGAGAACTTAAGACATAGAAACCCAACAGAAATCCAAATGTGCAGAACACACCCAATGACAGAAACAAGTTTTGGTCTCGGAATAAAAACGTTACCAATGATGGGGTAGTTCATGCTAAGACTTTACAAGCAAGACCGATCATCACACTTAGAGGAAATTTACCCTCTACCAACACACTTAATGTCATCAACCAAACCCCGAACACTACTCAAAACACCCAACGACTACAACAACAGAGATGATTTCCAAAACGTGAGTTCACTCCCCTTGGGGAACCCATCGAGTCAGTCTTCAAACAACTGTTGCAACACAATCTTATACAGCTTCAAGATCCAAGACAATACAATCCAAGGAAATTCAAACCATCTTGGTGGGATGATAATTCCTTTTGTGATTTCCATCGGACCAAAGGACATAGCCTACAAAATTTTCGTCAACTGAAAAACATCATACAAGACTTTGTCGATAATAGAATTATTGAATTCAGTGGACATAAACTTACATCTAAGAACACTGATCAAAAGGTCTTTTTAGATCCATTACATGACCATGGGAAAGGAAATGTCCCCAGTTTGAGTAACAAGACCAACACTTAGGCCAACTATGCTAATATCAAGCATGATTATAGTGGCCCAATCATACATCACCTTCAAGTCGCTGATAAGAATGTCAATATGATTACCATAAAGAGAACTCTCGAGTGTGTTGTCAACACTCGGCGAACCAAAATCACCATCCAAGGACCTCCATCATAGCAACCAGCACAGACTTTCAAGCATGAGTATAACTTACTTGACTAGTTGGGGAAGACCCCAGCACAAATCTCTATCTTGGAACTCTTGCGTATCTCCCCTGAACATCGATCCATTTTAGATAAGGCTTTACAAAGCACGATTGTTCCTAATGATCTTGATGCCAATCGTTTCGAGGAAATGGTAGGCTACTTGACCAATAATCATCATGCCACATTCTTTGAACAAGACTATGCAACTAAGAAGACAAATCATAATGACCTGTTACATCTTGAAGTCCCTGATGACAAAACCAAAGTTAGACGAGTTTTGGTAGACGGAGGATCAGGGTTAAATCTTTGCACTTTAAAATTGATTTAAGGCATTAGGTTTCTTAGAAGCATGTGTCGAGACAACCAAAAGCATTGTCATTAAGGATTATGATGATGAGGAATGAAAATCAAAGGGGGTGCTAACACTTCCTATCAGAATTGGCCCCGCAGTTATGGAGACAAAGTTCCAAGTCTTGGATCTCACTCTTCCATACAATCTTCTACTAGGTAGACCATGGATTCATGCCATGAAGGTAGTCCCTTCCACATATCATCAATGTCTAAAATTCCCTTACAATGGCACTGAAATAACAATAGATGGTGACCTAGATCCATTCCAATATTGCACCAGTCTACGAGAGACACCCCAATGCCAAGTGCCTGTAAACTAGGAAGCCTCATCATCCAAGTCATCTCATTATGTGATCCATCCACTCTCACTAAAACATCCACTCCATCATCACTACCTTCCACTCCTAGGTTCGAGATCCAAGACAAGGGTTGTGGAGAATATCACATGAAGACATCTTATTGTGTTAGTCACTTGGTTCCTTCTAAATCCTATGGTTTACCTATACCAAATAGGAGATAGTCAATGGTCACTATACATATCCCTCCCACAACAAATTTCACAAAATGGGGAGAATTAAGCAAAGAAGCCATCAATGAAGATGATGTCACCTCCTAGATATACAAAGATGACAATGAAGAACCTCCCTCACTTGCTCACATTCCTACAGATCAATATGGAAAAGGTTTCATAATTATGCAGAGAAAGGGATATAATGGACATAGTAGCTTAGGCTTACATCAAGATGGGAGGATTGAACCAATCATTGTTTCAAAGTGGTTGAAAGGCTTAGGGCTTGGGTTTCAACTGATTTAGATTGGCATTCCTAGTACCACATCACCTTTACTCGAGGAAGTAAGTGCTTCAGAAAATATTGAGACATCCAACGAACCATCTGACCAATCCTACTATGACTCCCCTGACTCTAATGAATATGAGTGGGATTCCCTATCCTCCACCTCTGCCATGGACCTTGATAAGCTATTTGGAGAACTTGACTTAATGTTGAAATCTTCACCAAATTCATTAAATTCCTATCCACCTAAGAATTTGACAAAGGAGCAATGGTTTAAACATTACTACTGGGAATCTCTTGATCCTACCTCTTGGGAACCTGATAAATCCGTTTCAGATAACCAAACCTTAGCAATAGGCCCACCTTTGAATCTACCTAGCTCCAAGCAAAAGAGCAAAGATGACTTGGTAAGAAACCTTTGTGACTATATGAACAACTTAGCTTTTACCTTGACCCCGTTGAACTTTGACAACTATGATGATGACATGCCTTTAGTTTATCCCTAGCCCATTGATTGGGACCAACAAGACACACCCGTCTTAGACATTTTTGAGAATGACGAAGCAATTGCTGAGTTCCTAGGATTACGAGAAGGTATACCTAGTGGTGATCACAAGGTTGGATCTACCATTGACTTGGACAACAAGGCATATTTTGGGGAGTCTGTTCAACCATCTAGTCGTAAAAATAAGAAAAATAATGACAAAAATAAAAATGATGAGTCTTTAGGTGAAAACTGAAAGGCGCCTTTAGACAATGAAAAAGCAAGAAATAAGGATGCATATGAAGGAAAAAACCTCTTTGAGAAACCTAAGGATGGAGGTTTGAACATTCTCCCTGTTGCACAAGAAAAGTCACCCATGCTAGTTGAAGAATCAGTGGAAGTTAACATAGGTACATAAGAGAATCCCCAATTGGTATATTTTGCAGCATCATTAACAAAAGAAGAGCAGCCAGAATTCTGCAACTTCTTTACACAAAGACAAATTAATTTTTCCTGGTCATATGTAGACATGCCTGGGCTGGATCCTAAACTTGTACTACATCATTTTCCCTTACAACCAGGTGTAAAACTACTGAAATAGAAATTGAGAAAAATGCACCCACAGATTGCTTTACTAGTCAAGGCTAAGTTGAAGAAATTGTTAGACATTGGCTTCATTAGATCAATCGACTATGTAGATTGGATTTTCAATCTTGTACCAGTCACCAAACCAACAGGAGGCATCCGCATCTACACAAATTTTAGAGATATAAATAAAGAATGTCCTAAGGATGACTTTCCTTTGCTAAACATTGACATGATAGTAGACATGACCGCAGGTTATGAGATGTTATCCCTTATGGATGAATTTTCAGGATATAATCAGATCAGAATTGCAACTGAAGACCAACCTAAAATAGCTTTCACATGTCCATGGGGAACGTATTGTTGGAATGTCATGCCCTTCGGACTAAAAAACACTAGAGCAACGTATCAACGAGCTATGACTACTATTTTTCATGACCTTATACACACTCTTATGGAGGATTATGTCGATGACCTTATTGCTAAATTGCTAACAAGGGTTGATCATTTATAGGTCCTAGATAAGATATTTCAAAGGCTAGAAGAGTATAAAGTGAGACTAAATCTGAAGAAATGTGTGTTTGGCATGAAATCAGGAAAACTTCTAGGATATATCATTTCTAGACGAGGCATTGAAGTGGACCCAGTAAATGTGAAAGCAATAATAGACATGCCTCCACTAGCTAATCTCAATCAACTAAGGACATTACAAGGGAGACTGCAATCCATCAGAAGATTCATTGTACAGTTAGTAGATAATACACATCCCTTTCAACATTTACTCATGAAAGGAATACCCTTTGTATGGATAGGTAAATGCCAGGAAGATTTTCAACTGATTAAGGATTACCTCCTCACACCACTAGTCTTAATGCCACCTATTGAGGGATGCCCACTGATTCTCTATATTTCAGTAGCACACTCAGCACTAGGAGCATTGCTTGCACAGAACGACGATAAGGGTTATGAAAGAGGAGTATACTATATCAGTCGAAATTTGGTGGGTTATAAGCTTAATTACAGTACTATTGAATATTCTTGTCTTGCAGTAGTATTCTCTACTCAAAAAATTAGGAACTACATGCTAAACCACCAAACGATGTCGGATGCAAAGATAGATCCTCTAAAATATCTCCTTAGCAAAGCAGCATTGACAAGACGATTGGCCAAATGGGTTATGATACTCAGTGAATATGATATCTAGTACATAGAAAGAAAATCTTTCAAAGGAAAAGTCATTGTTGATTAGTTGGTCAATGCACCGATACAAGCAGATCACCCTTTAGTTGTGGATTTTCCTGATGAGTTTATATTCACCGTTGACAAAGGCACGACATGGAAACTATACTTTGATGGGCCCCATACAAATCATGGCTTAGGGGATCTGGTATATTTTTTATCACACCACAAGGTGACTCTATACCTAAGTCATTCAGGATTGCCTTTCCATGTAACAACAACATAGCATAATATGAGGCTCTAGTGACAAGATTACGCGTGGCAGTCAAATGGAAGATCAAGAACCTACAGGTTTATGGTGATTCACAATTGGTAATCCAACAGGTAAATGATGATTATGATACTAAAGATGAAAAGCTTGCTCCCTACAAATGCATGGCAGATACTTTCAAGGAGTACTTTGACAAGGTTGAATTTCATCAAATACCTTGTGTTCTTAACAGGGAAGCAAACGCCATGGCTACTATTGCTTCACTCCTCAACATACCAAGCAACATGCCTAAGATCAAGTTTTTGGTAGAACAACTTTTGGTCCCTGCCTATGACATCCTAGATTCAGAGATGGTGTGTGATATTGTTGGTCTTGATTCCCCATGGTATAAAGACATCTATGACTACCTCCATGCCAAGATCATACCCCCTAACCTTTCTAATAACCAACATAGGACATTCCTTCTCAAGTCAGCCAAGTATACCATCATCAGAGACACCCTTTATAGACGTGCCTTAGACAATACCCTCTTGAGATGTCTCAATACTGATGAAGCACAAGCAACCTTACATGGGGTACATGAGGGTATATGTGGATCCCATTCTAACAATCCTACCTTAGCTAAAAATATTATGAGACTGGGTTACTATTGGCCTACCATGGAAAATGACTCATATGTCTTTGTTAAGAAATATCGCCAATGTCAAGTACACAGAGACTTGATACATGCACCTGCATAGGAGCTCCATCCAATAACATCACCATGGCCCTTTTCCCAATGGGGACACAACCTCATAGGAAAGATACATCCCACATCATCCAACGGCCATAAATTCATTATCATTGTGACCGAGTACTTCACCAAGTGGATTGAAGCTATTCCCATGACCTACATCACTGGAACACAGATTTCTAAGTTTATCCTAAACTATATCATTTGTCAGTATGGTGTTCCTCAATCCATAATCACTGATAATGGTCATCCATTCAAGAACCAAGAAGTCTTTCATCTCTGCAAAGAGTTCCATATCCAACATCATTTTTCCACTCCATATTATCCACAAGATAACGACCAAGCTGAGGCATCTAATAAAACTATTATCAAAATCCTCAAAAAGACAATCAATGATGTTGGTCGGGATTGGCATTTACAGCTTAATCCCACCTTATGGGCTTACCGCACAAGCATTCATACTCCCACCAGTGCCACACCATATTCCCTAGTATTTGGCTCTAAGGCCATCTTACCTATTGAGGTCAATATTCCTTCACTAAGGGTATCCTTGAAAGGGCATATTGACGATGAAGAGTATCATGTGTCAAGACTACATGAGCAAGAATTCCTAGATGAATGAAGACAAAAGGAATTAGACCATCTCCAAGCATATCAAAATCGTCTTCGTAGCAGCTACAATAGGAAAGTCTTGAATAGAAGTTTTGACATTGGTGACCTAGTCTTAATGGAGAACCCAAAGAATCAAGCAGAAAGAGAGAAACCAGGAAAGTTCGAACCAAACTGGTTAGGACCTTACATTGTCACATAAGCCTTTGGATCAAGATCATATCAACTCTCTACTCCTAAAGGGGAACCACTATTAGCACCAATCAACAGTCTTCATTTGAAGAAGTTCTACCCATAGCTTCTGAGAGCCTTGCCTTAATCATTAAAAATACAACAAAAATAGAAAATCAAAAAAATCGTTAACTAGGTGAAAACCTGGCAAACAGGTATCTTGGTAACATCAAAAAAATCTAGAAAATAGTAAAGAGAAATAAATTTTTGAATTGTGAAAACCACTTTGGTGGCGCTTTGGATAAGTACCATGGTGAAAACCTGGTAAACAGGCACCATGTGTAGTCGACTCTACTCCTTTTTCTACCATCATTCCAATCTGACTTCCCTATACATATTGCTTATCCATGTACATATCACCTATCTTTCCTATCCATTCCTTGTACATACAATTCATAATAAATGGTTGTCCTATCCATAACTTGGAACAATTGACATCAAGCGCACCTCATATCCCCCTTCCATCCTATTGATAATCAATTGGTCTTTTACTTGGCTAGGGCAAGCAATTGACCTACGTCATATTGGTTCAAACATTGGTTGTTCTAAAGATGTAAAACCATCGAAAAATCCAAAAAAATTACAAAATGTCCTGAAAAAACCCCAAAAACATTAGAAAACTTCAAAAATACAAAAAAATGAAAACATGTCAAAACCCAAAAATAGAGTCAGAGTCAGTTACACTTGTCAGTCTTTGTCATTTCTCGAACTACATTGCCTCTACGACTAGATGTAGGAAAGGCCATTTGCCGATGTGCCCCCGAGGCATTAGGTTAGTCCATTTAGGTTTTTCTGTATAAAATCATTACTCAATCCATATGTCTATATGACAAGATCATTAGTTGTGTTGAACTACGAGGTCTCTGCGTGTATAACGTAGGAAATGCCATCTATCGATGAGCCCCTGAGGCCCCACTAGGTCAATCCATTAGGGTTCATCACATTCACTATCACACACATCTTATATTGGTAAATAAATCACATCTTTTTCAGTTAGTCTTGTCAGTCAAAGTTTAGTCGAACTATGAGGTCTCTACGTGTATAATGTAGGAAAGGCCATCAATCGATGAGACCCTAAGGCCGCACTAGGTCAGTCCTTTAAGGTTTTTTATCACACACAGTTAATTGTTAGCACATCATATCAAGTCATGCATCAACCAAATGAACAAGTCAACAATGTCTTTAAGTCAAATCAAACAAATTTCCAAAGCAACAACCAAAACAACTTATGTTTGCTAAAGGATGTTTCCTTGAAAATAGACATCATCAAAACAATCAACCTATGTCTTATATAGGATGATTCCTTCCTTAATACAGACACTTTCAAACAATCAACATAGCCTTACACAGGTTAACACATCAATGACATTAGACTCAACGTATTATATGATACATGTCTTTCTAAAACCAGGCTTTCGTCATGCCTTATACAGATTGTCATAACATTGAAACTAGATTCCACGCCTTATCTGGTATGTCTCTCCTGAAATCAGGTTTTATCAATCAAAACAATCAAACAAACATATCAAGTTTTGGAAAATACTTTATTGTCTTTGATTTTGTGGCTTATTTATCTTATCATTTCATTTGACTTTATGATTGGAATCATGTTACTAGCTTTCTCAAGGATGTCCCATGAAGGATTTAGAGAAGCAACGATGTATCAAAATTCTATTTTTTTTTACTGTTGTTTGTCGACTGTCTTTTAACTTTGGATTTTGAGTCATGTTACTAGTTTCCTCAAGGATTTCCCATGAAGGATTTAGAGGAGCGATGATGTCTCATGACCCATCTTTTATTTTGTTTGTTATCTGTGGTTTGTCTTGATAAAAAGATTGGGGAAAATTTTCCCTTAGTATGTGTCTATGATTATCTGTTGTTAGCAGGTGGATGACCTTGCACACCTTGATCTATTTCATATCATGGTGTTTGTCTCCATTTGTATTAGTTACTGCCTAATGATGATAAAGTGCAAAGCCTTTTATGATTCGGGAAAAAATTTGAAGATTGCTAATACTAACAACCATGTCTTTTATTATTCATCTTCTTTCCACACTAAAATTTATTCTTTCTTGCATCATGACGGAGTCCTATGACATACAAAAATATAAACCATCTTGCATATGCATTTCATGTTAGAAACATCATGTAAAAATCATACATCATATATCTTGCATTTCAAAAACACAAAACGTAGGCATCTATCATATCTAGGAACCCATGACATATCATCCATTAATCATCATAATTTCCATAGCATATTGTCATAAAAAATACATGTAGATAGCATTGTACATACATACATCACACTGCATCTCATAATCATCATATAGAATCAACATAATATGATATCATATAGGCTGCATAAACATCATCAAGTAAATACCATAGCATCCATGACATGATCATCCACAACATGTACATATCAACTAGGAACTCCATATCATATAGAACACATGCATAAATAGAAGACTGCATAATCAAAATAGAACTGCATATCATATAGATCACCGCCAAAATCATATATATATCACTCAAAAAGTGTCACATCACAATGTCATAATGTATCAATAAAAATGAAGCCTGCAGGTTCTATGATCATAATACAACGTCTCAATAAATATCAATACATGTCCCTATCTGGAACTCCCACTACTCCCATGTGGAGAATGCGAAGATGACTGATGACGGGATCCTGATGACTTGTGTGCAGAAGGAGGCCTATAATATGGCC
The DNA here is from genome assembly GCA_007258455.2 of Sequoia sempervirens. Lineage (NCBI taxonomy): Eukaryota > Viridiplantae > Streptophyta > Pinopsida > Cupressales > Cupressaceae > Sequoia > Sequoia sempervirens. The sequence continues at coordinate 732,923,599 of VDFB02271358.1, read as the reverse complement.
CAGATCTATGAGATCCCTCGACCCCCTCTGTACTCATTGTCTTGCTCTGAGACCTGCTACTATGAGCCTAAGAAAAATTGGGAGCCCATCTCTCGGGAGGAACCTCTGCCTCATATAGATCCCTATAGTAGGAGGCTCTCTCACCTGATCTAACCAATACCCGTGCAAAAGCAGTGACCGGCCCACTACAAAGAGCTATAATCTGTGTGAACCTTTGCTCGGTCTCCTGCCTCCGAGCTATGGTCTAGTCCCTGCCCATGTATGCTCTATCTCTCTCCATCACAATTGAGTCTCTCTCTGCCATTAGTGCCCTCATCTGCTCCTCAAGGGATGCTACTTGGGCCCATAAATCTAATACATCCTAATCAACAAGACCTGTGTCACCCTATTGTGGCCGCTCCCTCCCATCATCCTCCCAATCCTCCAAAATCTTATCTCGAAGCTCACTCCTGATCATCCATCTCCTCCTCATCCTCATTGTCATCCTAGTATCCAGTGAGCATACCAAGAGCATCTATCTTTGCCTCCTCCCTAACCGCCTCCTCCTCCTCTACATGCTCAACAACAATATCCTCCTCTGCTACATGCTCCTCTTAACCAATCCCAACATCAACATCCTCCTCGCCAACCCTGAGCATGGGAACATCCTCTCCCTCCCTCTCCTCCTCGCGGACGGGTGACAAATGTGGACCTCGTCCCCTGCAGCCACGTCTACCTCTACCACTACCCCTTCGACCTCCTCCTCCCCCATCTCTGTCATCACCTCTACCACCTCCACCCCTGCGACCTTTGCCTCTCCCACATCTACCCTGCGGTCGTGACCCGCGCCTCTCTACCGGTGCATCCTAATCTAGATCAGTGAAAGGAACCGGCCTGTGATCCACCCACCAAGTATCATATGCAACTGTCATACTTGGATTAGCTGCTTTGCCTCTCCACCCCTACTGTACCAGCTATAACACATCAATATTTTCCTTTGTTGTTGCCATAGGAATCTCCAGTCCCCACAATGTCACCTCTTTGGATGATTTTGCATACTCTGCTCAACCTCGAGGCTCATCCTAAACCTCTCCAAACTATCTTAATACTCGATCTGGAAAATGCCTCTCAATGATGTGCACATGTAAAATTGTCTGCCGAATCAAATATTGGGTTTGACAGCAGAATGTCAAGTGTCTGTCCTCATCTGGCCACTGTGGGAAATCCATGTACGGTCTCCAAATAAACTGAACCATCGTGTCGATGGCATGTCTATAATAACCAATGTCTCCTGTATGACTCTGAGTGTTTTCCTCTGCATAACAGAAGGCATATGGTGATCCCTATAGTAGCTCAACTATCATAGGCAGACGGAATATAACAATGTGTTCCCACACCCATACCATCAAGAGCGTGGTACCACAACTCATGGACTGTGCCTCTCTATAGGCTATATCATGTAAATGGAAATACAAGATGGCCAATAAACAAGGGCCCCAAGCATAAACTACCTGCCTCTCTAACATTCCTACAAGCATCTCCCCCCATCCTACAAGGAATCTATGACCTCGATGGTCAGGAAGAACTATACCTCCAATCAATGTACATAATAGACAATCTAACCTACTGTATCTCTATGCTAACACATGCCATCCAATCTCATAATGGTTTGTCCCTAGCTATTTAATGTCCTGGTGGGGATAATATCTGCACATCTTAGCAAATACCCTTTGCGTATGATACATCACCCGACCTCCTCTAATCAGTAGCCTCAGTATCCTATACACGTCCTCTAATGTAATCGTTGCCTCACCTATCGGTAGATGAAACGATGATGTCTCTGAGTGCCATCGCCTACACAAAGCAATCAATAGACCTCGGTTTTCCTAAATAGAGGGCATGTCGATGACATGATACAAACCCAAGTGCCAAAGGAACCGTCTCTCCCCACTCCGCAGTTGATCTCGGAAGTCAAAAGTCAATGGTCTCGACTCCCTCGTATAAATTGGATCTAGTACAACCTACAATGGCATAATGCATGCCTCATGTTAGAGTAAAATAACCTATCCTAGTCCAAAATTTTCACATTTTATGCCAATCAAATGTGTCATTTTATTTGCAAATGCATTACAAAAATCAATTGTGTCATTTCAATTTGCAAATGCATCACAAATAGCCACATGCATCATTATCTTATGCAAATGTGTATCAAAATGTAAATGCCTATAATTGTAAAATCACGTCCAAACAATGACCATACAACATGCAAATGCGTCTTAACATACAAATGTGTTGTTAAATGCTACATGTGATACTGCTACCTATGTATGCGATGCAAAACTACACATGCATTGAAATAAAAAAACAAATGCGTTCATCTTTCAAAACACCTATGCTACCCTTCTACATGATTCTACATATGAGGTGTTTTGCATACACATGCGTCGAATACACATGCATATGGGTAAAAGCACAAAGTTGTCACACTTTCGGCCAAATAAATAGTTCCGAGCGAAATATTTTCGGCCGGAAAGGTTTCGCCCGACTAGGTTTCGACCGAAACCATGTGGCGTATTACGTGGCACATAGGTTTCGGTCGAATAAGTTTCGCCCGAATCCAAAAAAATCAAAAATTTCCTCTTCCCGCTTTAAAACTACCTTCAAAATTGGATTTTTTAATATGCGGGGTTTCTATAGAAAGGGTTTCGGTAGAAACTGTTTCTATAGAAACTGTTTCTATAGAAACTGTTTCTATAGAAACTGTTTCTACCGAAACTGTCTATGTGGCATCCTAGTTGGCAGCCAACTCAGCTTTTTTTAGAATTTTCTAAAACTTTCAACTTTAGCTAAGTATTTCTTTAGTCAAAATGATGTTTTTGCAAAAACAAAAAATACCCTTTTGTAGAGCTCGGAGTGTAGAATCCAAATATATAATTTTTTTAATATTTTTATTAGTTTTAATATATTTAATTTTTAAAATAATGCAAGTAGGTTTTCAAAATGAAAAAGGAAGTTGATTACAAATTAAAAACAAGATAGTAAAATTTATTAAAAAAATTTAAATCTTATATGGGGCACAAGAGGAGAGAGTCTTCTTCAAAAGGGTACAATTATTTTTTTGAAAATGATTTAAAATTTTGAAAATAGTTGACGGCCCATGAAAACTATCAAATTTTGACATGTTTGACTTTAAAATGTTATTACAAGAAAAATATACATCAAAATTTGATTTTTCTTTTTCCAAGCACAAGATATTGAAGTTACCTATTTGGAGAAAAAAAATTAGGGAGAAATGAAGTTTTTTTCAATTTGTTTCTTGACGGCCCGTGAAGTCACTCTTTTCTAAAATTTTGAGCATTCCAAAATTTGTCCTTAAATTGATAAAAACATAATGAAAATAATTTTTTTTTAAATTTTAAAAATTACAACAATAAACTTCATCAAAAGTTCTACATTTCATTAATTTACACCATTTTGAAATTCAAAACATAAAGACCACTTTTATGTGGTCGAAGTTCAGAATTTTTTTTGCTGTTGGCCGATTCCTTTATAAAGTGTGACACAGGTTTGTGCTTTTACCCATATGTGGTGCTTTATAAAATGACGCATGACCAAAAAATGCAATAAATGCCTAGAAAAGCGTGAAAATTAAAAATTCAAGAGACGGTTTTCGACTACATAATGGGGTGCTCACGTCCGTAGGTCGTTTGAAGGTCTGGATGCGATAACTGTGATGCTACGAGTGTGGAACTGGAGACATGGTCGCTAGAATACCATAGCAAAAATCTCAAATTTCTAAACTTGGAGGGTGAAAATGAATTGGATTTTCACCCCATTTCTATTTATAACTAGGGTTTTGGGTGGCACTTCCTCCAACCTTGTCTATTGGTCATGTATTCTTCCCACTTATATCGACTCGTACACATACCGAACACCTCGAAACTCATTTCTGTCAACTCCACTGCATTTATGGATATCAAATTGATTAACGGGACTATTTCCAATTTTTTTGACATTCTTCAAAAATTTGTCAATTTTCCTGAGGGGGCATACCTTCACCTATTTTACACTGGGGCACGACTGGGGCATGTTTCTGATCGATTTTCTTTGACACAATGCCAAAATGACATTGTATCAAAGAAGGGCAAAATGTAGACACTAAAATTTGGTCTAAGCTCGCGACTTCAATTTCTTCATAATTCGTATTTTCATGGTCATGATTAAATAATGTTAGTTATTTAATTATTCTCTAAAGTCATTTCTCATCTATTAATTAAATAACTTTTAATTATTTAATTAAGTCGTTTTAACTTTTATTCTTCTATTAATTAAATAAACTTAATTATTTAATTAATTCATATTATCTTAAGTCAAATCCTAATTAATTAAATCAATGTTCTTTATTTAATTACGTCACTAATTAGCTTTATCCTCTTTCTGAAATTAAATAAATTTCCTTATTTAATTTATTCCTATCACACCTTTGACTATAATTAAATAAATACTTTAATTATTTAATTATTCATTAATCTTTTCTTCAGTCATTTACATAAATCTTAATTTATTTAATCTTCTAATTTTGAATGTTGAATTAAATGATCATTTAATTCATAAAAGAATCATTCTTGGCATATTCTCTTGTAATTAGATACTCAATTTTTTATCTAATTATTCATTTCCACTTCACTCAAGATCTATTTAAATCAGTCAGTCATCTCCTGATTTAATATCTAGTTGTTTCTAATGAAGAGACTTTTTGTCTTAATCGATCAGTTATCTTGTTTTAATTATTCTACATGCACACATTTATTAATTAAATAACTTTATTTAATCAATTCAATTCATTTGTGCTTTCAAACAGATTGATTCCTCCATGCTAATCTTGATCTTTGCATGTAATCTTTATTTTTCCAATTTTTAAATACTTTCAACTAGAGATTAAATCATTATTTAATCTTGATCTCTATCTTCTAGGTTTTATCACTCACGTCAGTACTAACACTTATCTTAATGCATGTTGAATCTTTTAATCTGAATCATTTGTCTATCTTTCAATCTTGGCATCTCATTCAAATGATCAATTTTCTATAAATTGACCTAACTCTCATCATTTCATCTCTCCCGAAATCATATCTTTTGGAAGCATTTCTTAATCTTTGATATTTTTCTATAATCACATACATCAAGGCTATACTTGCACACATACTGAAAATATAAGGGCAAGAATACCATCATGACGAAATGGAGAAGGACAATCGAGGTCAATCATGGAAGGATGTAGATACTGGGTGAGATCGCTCTTTGTTTATGTTTATGCTTTCTTTGTGCTTTGTTGTTTAGCTTTAGATTACATTAGAAGTTTTATTGCATTTTTTGTGTGTTTTAATCTTTCCTATTTTCATGATGTTACACCCTAAACTATGACTAAATCACCCCAACTGGCATATGAGTCCCAGTGTACATCAAGAGTCATAATTTTTAGATTGTAAAGCTTATTTCAGACATCTTCAACTTTTCAAGTGCACCTTTGTTCATTTTCAGTTTATTGTTCACATTTTGAGTTTCATTTCCTAGGTTACTTTGCTATATTTGCATATCATTTACATTTCCTTCTTTCTAAGCCTTTTCTTAGTGGTGAACCCCCTTTTTTATCTTTAATCACACCCAAGGAGACCTCCTAGTAGTCGCTCCCTCAATTAAGTCATTTGGTTGAGGGATGTCTAGGGTTTTCTTGAATGAACTAAGAGTGAAATAGGTCCTCCTAGTTCCATCTCCCAAAAGGTGGAACCCTATTTCCTTATGTTCATTTATATCAAGTTCTATCTCAAAAAATCTCTCCAATATTGGCCACTAGTCGTTATACATTCAAATTGGAAATAGGTCAGCACCCAAAAATTCTCACGGTGGATAGGAACAAAAGATGACCTACATAGATCCTTAATTAGGACCCAAATAGATCCCAACACACTTCAACATGTTTCTACAAGCCTCACATGTAGTGTCAAACACAAGGTCGACCAACACCCATGTAAAACACCATAAACATTAAGTACATGCTTCCATAAATCAAGCCAAAAGTTCCAGATAACATAATTTACTTGAACTCAATCTAAAATAATCCATAAACTACTTAAGATTTATCAAATACTTCAACCAAGCTTCACATCAACAACTACTTCAACTCAAAATAATTGATAACCCTTGTTTGCATGATGATAAATGAAACTTACATTGTACTACACCAAATCAAGGAAAAACTTGAACAAAAAAAGATAAAAGCATTATAAGAAACTTCCCAAATATACACAACCTGAATCCAAATAGTGGAGAAATGTGGAGCAAATACATTTCTTCCATATGGTCACAGAAAATATTACTGAACAATTGGTTCACACACTGGTTAAAATATCTCATATTGTACAATGATCCAAAGCCCAAATTCTGAATATAGAAACCTCTATCAACCTTGAATAACTTGTAAGATCCACATAGGCATAGCATCAACACAAAGAGAATGTGGAGCACAATACCAGAGCACACGATGAACATTTGCATAGCACAGTTTACTTTGTTTATTAAAATATCTCAAAAGCACTTGGAAACCAAGTACCAAAACCATCATCTTAGCTCATGTTACTTCATTCCAACTCATATTCAGACTTTACAACAAAATAATAGCTCCATGTACTCACAACACTTCCCCAAGGTCTCAACTACACATGTACAACTTGTTTTCCTCTTTTCACAATTACTCAATATCCTCAACATCTTCATCCCATAGTTGGCATCAATGACAACGCCAGCCATCAAACTTCTTGTTGACATCAATGAAAACGCCATCATTATTGCAACACATTAACACCACCCAAATGGATGTGATTAGAATCAATGAGGTCTTACACTTGAGGTTTAAAATGCGTACATTGTTTTCTATCATGTCCATTTATGTGATGATATCAAGACAAAAGGATTTTGGATTAAAGTTTGGAGATACAGGTTTGGTTTTGTCTATGAGTCTAATAGGAGGCAATTGGATTAAATTTTTGTTCGAGTTGCAACATGATTGAATGAAGGGAATCAAGTAGTTGGGTAAATTGTCTATCTCTCGATCTAAATTGGTATGGAGTTGAACTTATGGTTGTAACTTGAGGTTCAATGTGGTTTATTGTTTGAGGTGTGCTTAAATCTTGATAAAGTTCTTTTTTTTCTTCTTGAATGGTTGGTAATTTCCTTGATGTACAAATTTGTATTTCTTAGTAGGAGTCGATGAAGATGTTCGTTCATACCGACTAACAAAATTCTGATAATCATGAAGGGTCATACACAAGTGTATAAAGGACGTATATTTCATCAACAAAATTTTATCAATTATGCTAGGTTGCAAGTTTTCAATGAACACTCTTTGAATGTCTGCATCAAGCAGAGTAAGATTGATTTGTGAGTAAAGCAACTAATAGCACCATATAAATTTTGTAATCTTTTCATTTTTCCTTTGTTTGCATCACACTAAGTCAGTTAGTGTAATTTTAGGTCCAATGTTTACCTCGAAATTTTGGAGGATTGTGCCAACAAGTTCATTGAATGAGTGGATTGAGTTATTTGATAATGAACAAAACCATTCCAAAGACATGTCTTTCAATGACCTAGGTAAGAGTTTAGCCAAGAGTTTATCTTCAAAAATGATGTCACTACACAAAGTAGTATATACCGATATATGATTGCTAGGGTCTCCTTTGCCATTATACTTCTCAAATCGAGGTAATTTCTATGTTTTGTGGCATGGGTGTTTTTAATATTTCAAGTGAAAATGGGCTCCTTTTAACATATTATAGTGGTTGTCGATTTTGGTTCAATATTGAGATTTTTTGTTGAAGTGATGTCCTATTTTGCAAAAGTTGATTGATGATTGAATCATTGCTTGACATGTTTTGGGAATGTGGCAAACAAGGTGGAAGTGTGTATATACTTGGTGGACTACTATGTTGTAAGTTTATGAGAGGTGATGAATATTGAGGTATTACATGTGAGGACACAAAACTATAAGGATTCCTAGTGGAAAGACCTAAGGTAGGAGTTATGTCATTGTTTTGTTGCATTGTTGTTAGCTACATTTGGATTTGTGTATGTTGGAATAGAGGCTATAGTTGTGGGGAGATAGATTTGAATTCCTCCTTGACTTTGAGTGTATCCCAAAGCTTGAGAACAACTAGCCATTATAGGGATGTTAGCATCAATTATAGGGATAGACTACACAAAAACTCTAATCCTTGAGCATCATTGATCAATTTCCTCAAGTTATCCGCTATAGGAACTATTAGGCCATCTAGAAATTCAATACTCAAATAGTCTTGAAGTCCTTCTAATATTTATCCAATTGTTTCAGTTAGTCTTTGGGAACATGGGAAACAACAGTCTCATCATTCGTAAAAATGGTTGATTGTAAAGTTGGCATTGGTATCTACATGGTAGCATTAGGGATAGAGTCTAAAATGGGTTTAGTATTGATAATAACTTGCATGAAAGAGTTGGAATACTCAAGATCCATAGCAGATGTAGCAACAACACAAGATGCCATAAATTTAGAACTACATCTAACTAAAGTATTGGCAGTGGGACACCAGGTCGTGAAGCTCATGCGAGCTTCAATATACTAAGTGTACCCACTATAAACACAAAATTGTCCAAAAGACACAAAAAAAACTCAAAAACAAAATTTAGGTAGCAAGAGCATACATAGAACATAAAAATAGAGATCTAAGCAAAATTTCAGCCAAAAATAACAAGACAAAGTTGCCTAGGGTGTTTGTGACCTGGACAGAGTTTCAAAAATTTCAAAGTTTGGTTGTTTAGAATACCATTTAAGGATCTTAGGTTTGTGTGCAAACAAGTCTGGTAGTAAATATTTTTCCAAATTTTGACCAATTTATGATTGTGAAATTGAAAATGCAAGTGTGCAACAATGCTGAAAATTCTTGAACCATAAATGATAATTTTTTAATGCAATTTTTAGATTTAAAATGTAACAATTGATTGATTATAATATGCAAAATTCTGAAAAATGATGATTGTGATTCAATTTTGACACAAAATTTTTTAAGCTATGTGAAAGATGTCTAAATGGATGCAATGAATAATTTTAGATTTCAATAACCTAATGAATGGAATGTGAATGTAGATCTAATCTAAGATGGCTGAATTTGACCCTATTGCAACCTATAATGCAATATGATATACTTTTTTTTGAATTTTTATGCCTTTTATGATGTAAAAATGAAGCCCTAAATGAACAATGCAAGATAATGCAGGGTTAAATCTAGATCTAGGGTGAAATTTTAGAGGGTATATGATGTTAACAGGTTAGGTTCATCAAAATTAAAAGTTGGAAAAGGGAATCTATCCCTTTGGAGATTTTGGCTCTTTAGAGTTTGGTCACCTTTTCCAAATATCATTAAAAATGAGGGGGAGGAATGGGGATTTGATGGACTTGAAAAAGGTATATGATTGACTTACAACCTGAAAGGTGAGTCAACTAGCCCTTGACCACATCTAAGATGAAATTAGGAATGAAATGCAACGATCTAATCAAGCTAATGATACAATTTTTTGTTCTGATGCAAATACAACAAAAACAAAAAGTCACAGAAAAAATCAAACAATTGAAATGAGTAGATCAAGAAATTGTGCACCTAGATGGTATAAATTCTAGGCTGAAAATGAAGGACTAATTTTCCCAAGGCAAAGGTGTCCTTGTAGAGGGATTTCAGATCTATTTTCCCAATCCTTTGGTGTCAAATCAGAGCTTTTTGTTTCTTCCTACAAATCTATTAGATCACTATCAAATAATTTTGTAACTAAGTTTCTGTGAGTCGATAAGGTAGAGGTTTTTGATTGCAACAATGAATAAATGGTCTTCAAACTTCTTTTAATCTTCTCCAAACTTGAAACTTGCACATTCTAAGAGAGAGGAAGGGTTGTGTCATTTAGGGGCTTGTCTTAGTCAAACCTCGTGTTAGTGTTTCCACTTCCACAATGACAATGTCAATGATAAATGTATAAATTATACGAAGGAATGATGAATCAACAAAGTGATGCAACTCACCACCCTTCTATTGTTTCCTTGAAGGACTAAATTCATGCATATCACCTTAAGGTCTTGGATTTTTTTTGCTTGATTTGCTTGAATTTCTTGAATTTCTCGGAGACCTACAAAGGATTAGTCTTCACAAACATTATGACAACATAACATGAATGAACTTACATAACAACATGATGAATGCTTTACATGATGCTTAATTGTTGCAATGAATCATTGAAATTCTGCTCTTGACTTGCTTGTTAATGCTCTTGATATAATTTCTGCAATGATTTTCTAGATGTCCTTCAAATGATGCAATAACCAGGTATTTATATGCAATTATTCTCATTTCCCACAAATTAAACTTCGATAGTAGACTTTGGACAATTGAATTGCAAATGATAAAGTTCCAACCCCGACATATTTTAATTTGGAGGGAAAATAGGAGGACCCATACACCTAGGTGTAAGTGTCTTGGCCCTATTTTCTAGAATTTTAGGTGTCGGGGGCAAAGTCTTAGATGAATGCATTTTTTTTCTACTTGCAATTTATTGGTAATTGTTAAAAATAGGCCATAGAATGCATAATCTAAGAAATTAGGGGTTCAATTAGGTCAAATAATTTAAGGGGGAGCAAAACATAGTGTGAAATTGTCAAGGGTGACAATTTATGATGCTACATATAGTAAACATTATCACTTTGGACAAGTGATATTGTTGTGCATGTTAAAGTGAGGAGAAATAAATTTCCTAGGTTCAATCTAAGACTAGTTGATTCAAGGAGTCCTTTACTTTGAGGGTAATAGTTGGATCTTTTTAAATTACCTTTTGTTCATATATTCATTGCATTAATTGTGTAGAAGGATAGATAGGTCCATTATCACATACACAAGAAAAAGGAATTCCAAACTTTGTGATAATGTGTTCTTTCAAAAATTTGATGACCACCTTTGTAGTATAGCTCTTGCATAGCTAAGCCTCAATCCAACAAGTATAATATTTTTTTTTCTATCCAGATGAATTTATTTCATACATAAGAGTTTAGGTCGACCAAACCAATAAAATGTGCCCCATTGAGAAAATGGTCTTACCTCATGGAAAGGTTGTAATGGCATGACGTGATTCCTTTCTCTTGAAGTAGATGTTTGAAATACATGGAACTTTCTAACATGTTGATGATCACCTCAAAAAATATGTGGCTAATAATAGCCTAATTTGAGGGACTATTATGATGGTGGAATCACTAGAACCATGTCCAATACCATATTTATCATGAAATTTTGATAAAACCTATTTTACTTTAGATTAATTCATTCATCCCACATAAATCTCTTCATAATTTTTCCTATATAATACTCTTTCCTTGATCATATAACTAGTACTCTTCAACCTTATTTCTCTTCATTGTGTGGGGTTCAAACACTCTAAGAAATTTATTATTTAGAAGGTAATAGATAATGTCTATATACCACTCATTACCTATGATAGCATTTCTTGTATATTGCTTATAGCTAATCTATGTATCCAAACTAGTCATTATCCAAGAAACTCTTAGCCTTTTACAAATTTTATTGGATGGATTTATAGATCAAATTATTATAAAATGGCCATCCATTTTTCTATTTTCTTCCCCAATTCACTTTGCATTGATGATGATTTGATTTCTTGTTCAAGAACAATATCAAGAATTTTTTTTTCTTAAAACGTAGTGTTTGAATTTATTAATTGCTCTCACTAAAGAAAATTCTTGTTTTTCTATGTAAAGATATCTATTTTCTGTAATTTTAAATGGAGAGCTCATAAATCCAATGGGCCTCACATCTCTTACTACTCCATTCTGAGTCAACACAACTACACAAGAATGTTGAGATGTAAGAGAATAGATATATAATGTGTGTATAATCAAGACTAATTAATATAGGGGCTTCAATAAAAAAACTTCTTAATTTAAGAAAAAAATTGTTTAGCTTCATTTCTCCCTTCAAACTTAGTATCCTTCTTTAGCATACCATTCCTTTCAAAATATTTTTTGTCTTAAGATCAATAAGTCCTTCATCATCTAGTTCAAATATGTCTCTATTTAATTCATCTATTATATAATTTTCAAACACTCTCAAACTAGTGATAAATTCCAAATATGCTTATCATCTTCAAAAACTTGGAAATTTCTCACATACTTAGGAAATATTAGTGTAGGAACCAATTCAACTTAAAATCTCTTTAATCTTGGGGAGATTAGTGGATCACAATAGAAATGCTAGATAAACATAGTGACCAAGGAAATGTAAGCATTGGGCGCCATGATGCTCTGTGCTTGCATAAACACAGGAAAAACAGGTGGATAAACATAGTGACCATTTCCTGTGGTCACTGTGTTTATCCAATTCAACTTTTTTCTTAGAAACACGTAGGGGAGATTAGTGGATCACAATAGTCACTTTCTCCTAAGTTGACTCCTTGATAGGACTATCTTTACAACTATAGAAATGATCAAGGACAACAATCTTTAGACATGTTGATGTTTAGAATGATTATGCAAATATTGATTCCTTTTACTACATTAATTGAAATGTGACTAGCATGTTACTTCCTTAACTGTGAATGAGATTTCAATGTCTTTTAGATTATGCAAAATGAATGGCAATGCAATTGAACGTCTTTAAATACAAAGATAACAATAAATGACATGAAATATATACCAAGTATGCTCATGAGAGAGAGAAATGGGTGGGACTCAACCAAAATTTGAATTTGAACTTTTAAATTTCAAGGTTTAGATCAATGGATATGCCCATGGGATTGGGCCACTACAAGGAAATGGTAATGTTTGTGTGGGGAATAAGAGTTTGGATATGGAAGGTGCAATAAATGTAGTGTATGAAGAATATGGGAAAATATATAAAATATGATCAAACATCTAGAAATGTATGTAAATGTAGATGTAGATGAATGAAAGATCGATAAATCAATTTAATTTCACACAAAATTATATTATTTATTACTATATAATTACATTAAAATATTCTCCGAATAAATCCAGAACTGAATGGGAGTTGGCATGGCAATTCAAACTTCACCATTAGGATATTATTACAATCAAGACCAAAATTCCAATTAACGTTGACCATAATTCTACCCTTATTTCCGATTTTTTCTTACTTAACCGAGCAGAGGCTTGCATGCAACAACACTTCTTTGAATGATGAAAATCCACCCATCACAGAGAATCCCAGCCACATCTTTGAACGGGGAACAACGCCACTCTGCTATGAGGTATTTTTGCACACATCCTCCTCTTCCTGTGACTGTGTTCTTCATTCTCTCATTTCTCACTGTTGCACTTTCTCTCAACACCACACAGGTTGAAGTCATGAAAAATATCTCCATTTATTCAATTTCCCAGACTCGGGTTTTCTGGGATACTCATTCTGACCCATGCCAATGGCATGGCGTAAGTTGCAGTGAAAACGGGGGTGATGTTGTAGGACTCCACTTGTCTGGTTTTAATATTAATAACAGTATTTGGCAGTATGCGTGTAAGCTGCCAGCACTTCAACTTCTTGATCTCAGTAACAACTACGTAGGAGATCCAATCCCTGTAAGTGTTGGCTGCTTTGCCAATTTGACAACTCTGCGTCTCTCTTTCAATAGTTTTTCAGAAACTATTCCTCCGCAATTGAGTTCTTTTAGCAATCTGCAAGTCCTTGATCTCAGCAACAATCAATTGACAGGATTTATTCCACGTCAATTGTTTTCTTTTAGCAATGATAACAGGTTGACTGGAACCATCCCTTCTGCAGTTTCAAATGCCCGAAATTTGACACACCTAGTAATGAATAACAACTTTCTAAGCGGCCCAATTCCGAAGCAGCTAGCAAGGTGTACTCAACTCCAGTCGCTTCAACTGGAGAACAATCGATTGGTAGGTACATTGAACCATGTGCTACCTAAACTTCTACAGTTGAGGTCTTTGTCCCTGTCAAAGAATTTGTTTGAGGGAACTATTATAGATGAGCTCTCCAATTTATCTAATTTGAGTTATGTGGATTTGAATGACAATCTATTATCCGGTAACATATCCTCAAAAAAATTCAATCTTAAGCAGCTGAAGACTTTATATTTACAGAAGAATCGTTTAGCAGGAATTATTCCACTGAACATACAAAATGGAAAGTCCCTGCTGGAGCTCAGATTGGACTGGGACAAACTTACAGGAAGAATTCCATCAGGAATTGGCAAGCTTGACTGGTTGCACTATCTTGATCTGAGCCACAATTCTTTGACAGGCGAAATTCCGGAGTCTTTAGGGAATGTGACCATGTTGAACCTATCAAACAACAAATTATCGGGAAAAATTCCAGAGTCTTTACGAGAAATCAAGTATTTGGTCCTATCCAACAACAAATTATCAGGAAAAATTCCAGAGTCTTTAGGGAATATGAGTCAGCTTTACATGTTGGACCTGTCAAACAACAATTTAACAGGAAAAATTCCAGAGTCCTTAGGGAGTAGGAGTCAGCTTTACTTTTTGGACCTGTCAAACAACAAATTAACAATGAAAAATTCCAGAATCTTTAAAAAAAATCCGGCATTTGGACCTATCAAACAATGAATTAGTAGACAGCTTTCCAACTGGAAAAAGACATTCCACATTCCCAATAGAAGTATTGGTAGCAGTAGGTGTTATTGCCGTTTTTATAATTTGTTGTCTAGTTTTTGGAGTTGTATGGATAAGGAACTTGCATAAAAGAGCAGACTTTAAACAAACAATTCGTAAAATCCTTCAAAAGGTGGAGCATCCACGGATCTCATATGAGGAGCTTCTTGCAGCAACCAACAGATTTCACAACTCCAATCTACTAGCAACAAACAGCTTTGGATCAGTGTACAAAGGATTTTTGCCTGATGGTACCCGCGTTGCCGTGAAGGTACTCAATTTAATGCATGGGCAATCAGACAAGATTTTCAGAGCAGAATGTAAAGTGCTGCAGAAGGCTCGACATCGGAATCTTGCTAGAATCATAACTACATGTTCCACTTTTCACATCAAAGCTTTAATCTTTGAGTATTTTTCTAATGGAAGTTTAGAGAAGCATTTGTATGTAGACAGTTGTAGATTGGGACTGAGAAAACTGCTGAACATAGCCATAGATATAGCCCATGCCGTGGAATATCTTCATTATGATTGCTTCGTGCAGATAGTGCATTGTGACATAAAACCAAGCAATGTTCTTTTAGATGAAAGCATGACAGCTCATCTTTCAGATTTTGGGATATCCAGATTAATGGGAAGAATCACGGCCAATTCGGTAACTTCAACAATAGATTTAAAAGGCTCTGTGGGTTACATCGCACCAGGTATGGTTTCTCAAATATCTTTTTAATTTTTTTTATGGATTTCCGTGTTAGAATGGAGTAAACAATTATAATCATTGAGTTGACTACAGAATATGGATTGAATGGCATGATATCTCCTCGGGGAGATGTCTATAGCTATGGCATTTTGTTATTGGAAATGCTGACAAGGAGGCGGCCAACTGATAGTATGTTTGATGGTGATATGAACCTGCATAACTGGGTGAAAAAGGTATTTCCAGACAGGGCGTTTGAGGTAGTTGATAAAAGCTTGTTAATGGAAGGGGCTGGCAAAGAAACAGAAGAATGCCTCATTTTATTGATGCGTCTCGGTTTGCTGTGTTCAAATGATTCACCTGAATCTCGGCCTTCTATGAGAGATGTGTCCAATCTATTGAAAAACATTCAACAGGATTTCACCCTAGATACTTCTTCTTCCATTAAATTAAAGCCCACTATATCCACTTTAGTTTGTGACAGAGGTGCAATAACTAATTGTGAAGAGGCATCAGATACCCAAAGCTCTACATTTTAGCATATTTGTGACTAAATCAGGGGTTACATCCATGGAAGACTTGAAAATAGAAAAATAGTAGACCATGCTATTGTAAAGTATAGGCCATGTCTTATGTTTATTATTAGATTTGGGTTTTCTGAATAAGGAATGGGGGATAAAACATAGATTTTATGTATGCAAACTTTGTTTTGATTAAATAAAGGACCCAAATCCTTGATGGCACTTAATCAGTTTGTTGGTCACTTAATCAGTTGGTCAGGTTTGTTGTCTGTTGTTAACAGTGCCATTGTCATAATGTTATTGGCCGAGTCTTGTCTCTCCCTGCTGCCATTTGTCTTGTTTGGTTCTTGTGTGTCTGTTGACTCGTATATGAGCTTGGTTATAATCTCTTGAGGACTTCCTCAATATAATAAAAAACTTTTGTGTTTTCATGGAAAAATATATGTTAATATTTATGAGCTTACTTTCAATACGAGTTACTGAACTTAATATACATAATTGCTACTGAATTTTTATTTGTATTTTAGTCACTACTAAATTTTTAAGCTAAGGAAAATTTCATTTACTACACAAGAATTGTCAATTTCCTCTATCTCTAGTTTTTCGATATTAAAATAGGTCATTCAAAAGTTGATTTATGCTTCTCCAAATTAATACTTGAAGAGGAAGAAATGGAACTGTACTTGTTAGTATCAATTTAAGGAAATGTATATGATTGTTAATTAATTATATTTTAGATTAATATAAAAAGTTGTGCAATTTTAAGATAAGCAATTGTTTATATGAAATGGGCAGGGTTAGGAATTTGTTTAAGCTCTTTTAATGAGATTAATGTATTGTGTTGTAAGTTGTAAATTAGATATTATTTGTAAGTATCAAGATTTTTTGAATTGATATGTTTTTTGAACCCTATAAATTAGTTGGATAGGATTACTATTCTGATCTTGTGTCTCAAAAACTATATTCCTATACAAATCTATGATCTTGTCCTTGTCTATTGTCTACTTTGAACTTTATTCCTTTGGTTAAATACTTGTACTAAGTCAAAGTAATATTTTAAACGGCTCTAGGAAAATTCACAGTCGGAAAATTCACCGTCAGAAAATTCACCACCAACAATTCACCGTGGGAAAATTCACCGCCATGACAAATTCACCTCAAGGAAAATTCACCACTGGCAATTCATCGCCATAGAAAATTCATTGCATTAAAATTTTGTGATTATTTTTTTGTGGTGGTGAATTGTTGGTGGTGAATTTTTCGACGGTGGATTGCTAGCAGTGAATTTTCCTGATGCCATTTTAAACAACTTTAGAAGTTTGTTGTGTTAAGATTGAAGTACTCAACATTTGTTGGCCTTAATTAGGCAATTGGTAATAGTTGTACACAATGAGTAATGATGAAATAAATTGATGGAAAAATGGATGATGTCGAATGCAAGTATGTTCTTAATATGAAAGTTCTCTTTGATTGTTCTTAATGCTCTTGAATGATTACTAGGAGATCCTCTCAAGGTGATTTTGTATGTACTCTTGATCATTGATTATTTAATGAGAGTTGCTTCTAAATAGGGTATCCTATCTGTTCAATTTGGAACTTTTGCACTTGAGCTAACCAATAACAATGACTTTTTGAAACAGAGTTGATTCAAGGAATGTGAAATCAAGTATTGCTTAAGGTAGACAAAATTGCATAAGAAAATCTTTATGAGGATATAATTGTGATAGTGGTCATGTCCAAGGTAGGGAAAGGGGTAAGATTAGGATTGTGCCTAGATGACTAGGGATAATTGGCTAAAGGAAAGGATTAAGGCTAAGTTCATTCAATTAGATATTGATACTCTAAATTCAAACACTATAATTATATAAATTGACAAGGCAAAGGTGATTGCAAGATGAGAGGGAAAAAATAATAAGAATACACTTTATACCTCTATATTTTGCCCCAAATTTAGTATGCATCTGAGTCTACTATGAAAGATTCATGCTAAAGCATATGTGCAGAAAGATGGGGGCCAAAATTGAACACAAAATAAAATATAGGTGTCACATCCCTAAGATAAGGGTACAAAATAAGTAGATTTACTTAAACAAGACATTTGGATGGGAAGTTGTGGTGAGGCCAATGAATTAAACGAGATAGTTAGAGAGTGAAGGATGATATGGTGTCTATGTGCAACAAAACATGAGCACCCTTAATTATTAAATTCAACTAACCCATGTTTGGTGGGAGTTGTGGAGCAAGGTATGGCTCACATTCAATGACGAGAGATACTTGGGGATATTTTTTTTTTAATTTTATCACTATCAGAGTGACCTTATACAATGTATAATTATTATAATTGTTAAACATTGGTGTATAGTTGTAACAAAAAGTCTCAAAAACATGATGCAAAAAGTTAAAGATACCTTCCTTATGGGTTGCCCCTACAAAGTAAAATTAAGTTAAAGTTATAATATCATTTAGACATGATTCTTGTTTGTCAACAATCCAATACCTTATTAAATTATATCATGGTAATTTTTGTTACTACCATACCTTTTTTCATGGTATTAATATATTTATTTTGGGTAATTTAAAGTTTCTTTAAAGTCTCTTGTAGGATGCCTTTGTCAAATATCTCAAATAAAAAGTATATTGTGAATATTAATACCATGTATTCAAATATATCTTACCCAATTATGCATAAAAAAAATAGTGCTATATATCTTGTCATAACAATATCATGTACTAGAAGGAGATCATCACCTTCTTGTATATTATAACAATATGTATAGCATAACTCTGAAATGGTGGAATCACATTGCTATCATAGGCATTGTACTAGTTGACCCATGCATATGTTCATATGATGATTTAATGGATATAGTTTCCCACTTGTCTTGAGTATGACTCATTTAGAGATCATTTTTAAAGAGATTTTATGATTACTATTGTAAGCCTTTTGAATTTAATATGGTTTTTGTGTGGCTTTGTCAATGCATGTTGTATCCCATCTAGAAGGATGTCACATATGATTATGATACTTGAAATTATTGAACCATGTTGTATTGGGAACCCACTTGAAGCCATATTGAGGCTTATGCTTAATTAATACATGGAGATGATATTTTGGCTATTACTAACCTAGGCTATGATATGGCTAGACTCATTTTATATAGACTATGCTATTATGCATACTATTTGGGCATGTATTTGATTTGGATAATTTATCCTTATAAGTCCCTATTTTTTAGGGTGTGTTGTTTAACATGGGTGGTATTTCAATTCCTAGCTAAGTATGAGATGGTTGATAATTGGGACTAGTATATGTAGAGTTAGTTCAAAATCTTGTTCCTAATAATGCTTAACTTAGAACATTGAACTAATTCATTTGATTAAAATCATATATGGTTGTATTGTGTATCAACTTCTAATCTTCCTTGGTTAAGCTAGTCAAGCATGTGTAAGAAGTTAGGCCCACTAAAAGTTCAAAAAGTGGAAGTATTTTTCCTGATTTTCAGAATTTGTCATAGTTGGACTAAAAATTTGAAGCACTTACACATTGAATCTTTAAAAAAATCAAAAATATGAAATTAGTATTTTGAGTCTAGTTTTGAAATATGTAATTTATTCTAATACCCAAATGATAAAAAATAACTTTTAATAGGCATGTATAAAAACCACTTTTTAAAAGACTTTTTTAAGACCATACCATGCACATGTACAAACACCATAATTTGACCTAAATAAAAGTATTTTTCTAATTCCTTTTGGGAAAAGATGTGTAATAAACGAAAGATTGATGAAGATTTCTTTTATAATTTTTTTCTAAATATTTTTTTATTAATTTTTTATTAGCCCTGATTGTTGTTTTTGAAAACTATGTATGGACACCATAATTTGACCTACTAAATATTTTTTGACCTTTTTTCATTGTGTAGAGAATTTTCTATAGATTGATATATAATTATTTTACAAAAACATTGATATATTAAAAGTTATTAAAAAACTAAAAAAGCTTGACATTCAAGTTTATGGACTAGTTTGCTTAGAAATTAATTAAAAAAAGAAAACATAATCCAATCATAAAAAAATTACATATTTGAAAACTAGACATCATGATTTCTACTGGGTTTTAATTTTATAAACCAATTCTAAATAAAGCATGTCACCTATATTACCAAATTTAGTTATTTCTCTTTGCATTGCCTTAGTCTTTTAGTTACAGGTTGAAGGCTAAGGGTTGTGTTACCAAGCCTTTCTAGAACCTAAAACCAAATCAAAAAGTGGGTTGGGATTTCAATTTTTTTTAGAACGGTTACCCGTCTAAGAATGAGATCTTAATCTAAGGCTCGAGATCTCATTCCTAAATAGGTGCCCTTTTTTAAAAATGGGTACCCATTCCTTTCAATATTTCATTTTCACTGAAACTTCCCCTCTTCATGGACCCAACTTCTTGCACTTACCCAATCCTTGAATGGTGGGGACCCATCTCAGAATGGTGAACCTCATATCCCAAAAGTGAATAGATTCCTTGAAAGGAGTGCAAATCATTCAATCTTGGTTATCCAACTAGACTTTGTCACGGACAATGTCAACTATCTAATTAACCATGCTCTAATTTGCAAATTCATGGGGATTTGTGTATCTCTTCCTTTCCTTGAATCTTGGGATTGTCAGATCTAGAACCCCGAGGGTGAGATGCAGATTATGGTGGTAGCCAATAGATATTTCATGGTGGTTTATAATTTCTTGGCTAATCGTAATAAGGCTTTTGAAGGAGGGCCTTATTTTTATAACTAGGTTGGTCTAATTTTAAAACCTTGGCATGCTATTTTTAATCCTACAAAGGAACTCCCAATGTATTTTCATGTCTGGTTATGGCTCTCATGGTTCCCATTAGAGTTTTGGAGGAACGATATATTGCATATCATTGATCTACTGCTAGGTAAGCTAGTGGGTCCATCACAACAAACACTGGATAAAAAGGTAATTTCTTATGCTTGCAAATGCATAAAAAATGAGTTAAATAATCCTCTACTAGATTCTCTCTAAATTCATTTGGGTTCTTCTTCATGGATGTAACAACTTGATTATAAAGCCCTCCCATTTCATTGTAAGGTATGTCAAGAATATGGTCATTTACAAAGAAAGTGCTCTAGAATTAACTCTGCAGGAGCCATTCTAATGTTTCAACATGTCAAACCTCTAAGGTTGAAAAAGAGAAGGCTCCTATTTCATGAGAGGAAGATGATAAGGATGGATTTATTCTAGTGAAGTCTAGGAACAAGGGCAGAGGGTAGAAAAGAACCCTAAAAGATAGGCAGGATGAGGGAGTCTTCAACATATATTTGGTGTGTTGGATGACTTTGGGCAGCAAGAGGTGAATCTAGTGGGTATGCATCTTAGTGATGATAATGTGGGACTAGACCAGGACTTATCCAGGGTGGATGTTAATTAGTATTCTATAGAGGGAGAGCCACAGGATGCTCAAATGGGTATAGATCTAAATCTAGTGTTTTTTGATGCTTTGGAATTGGATGAGAATAATGAAAGGGTATACAGGTCAGCTTTAGTTGTGCTAGCCTCTCTACATGAGAAGGTAGATCTTGATGTAGGGAAAGGTAGTAAGGCCCCTCATTAGGACTTCAACAAAAGAGCCTCAAGAAGGGTGCTCCAAAGAAACCTTCCAAGGTGGGGTGAAAGAAAGATCAAGATAAGATTAAATTGATGGGGGGACTTTAGTGGAATCAAGGCCTATTAAGACCATTGGTCCTCACTTCTCTAATTCACATAGATGATACTTTTTTCTTGCAATGTAAGGGAATTGAACAATGCCCCTAGACAAAAGGTTGTTCGAGATTTGGTCAGAGATCATGTGTCAAATATTATCTATATATCTAGGAGACTAAGTTGTCAATGAAAAATATGTATAACGTGGCTTCTAAGTTGTGGAGGTGAAGTTATTGTCAGTATATTGGTGCCTAGGGTAATACTGGGGGTGTTGCTTTCTTATGGAACCCAATAAAGGTAACTCCTTGGTGGTGGCTATCTAGCAAATTTTCTATCTCAATGATAGCTACAAGCCTAGAGAATTTGGAGAGAATGTCTTGTTTTCTAATGGTTATGCCCCTATAGATTTCCTTGGAAAAACTAGTCTTTGGGCCCATTTGTGGTACATTCAGTCCATTGTTCCCTTGCACCCTTAGATCTTGGATGGGGTCTTTAATGATATTACCAGTCTAGAGGATATGAAGGGGAGTTGGTAAGGATAGAGCCTTCTTCCATCATACTCAAAGATAATATTATATCCTTAAATTTGATGGACATAAAGCCTAGTAATGGTTTGTTTACATGGAGTAATAGAAGGTGTGGTAAGGATTCTATCTTGGAGAGACTGGATAGATTATTGGTGTATTTCTTTTAGCTTGGCAACAATTGGCCTACTATCTCTGAGATTTGGGATTGGAGGGGTTTAGACCACTGGCCTATCAAATTCTTAGCTTATGTTGTTGTGAGATACTTTGCTACAAGATCTCATGATAGATTGGTGGAGTAGAGTAAGACCTACCTAGGGAATAGCTATGTACTCCTTCACCAAAAGATTAAAATTTGTGAAGTTTCAACTTAATAAGTGGAATAGACAATCATTTGGTAATATCTTTATAGCTAAAGCAACAACTAAATATCAATTGGACACTATCACTTGCTAGATTAGAGATTATAATGGTCTTATAAAGGGTTTTACTAAGGAAGAAGTTTAAAGAATGAGAACTGTGTGAGGATATTTTTTGGAAATAAAAGGCCCAAATTGAGTGGCTTCAGCACGGTGATAAAAACATGACTTTCTTATTTAATTCTATTAAGGCCAAGTGTCATAGGAATATGATCACTTCTCTTTTGTCATCCTAGGGAGTATAGTCATCCTTCCTTAGGGATATCTCTAGTGAAGCATCTTAGTATTATTCAGCTCTATCCACGAAAGACTTGCCCCTAGCAATTAAGGAAGAAAATAATATACTGGAGTTTATTCCTTCAGTAGTTACTAGGGAAATGAATGAGATGATCATTAGAGCTATCTCTCTTTAGGAATGGGAGGGGGTTGTTTTATAGATGAAAAAAGCAAAATCCCGTAGTCTTGATGGCTTCACAATTGATTCTTTTTAGGATTTCTAGGAGACTATAAAACTTGATTTATTGGAGGTAGTATAGGAGTCTCGAAAGAGAAAACATGTGTTGAGAGTAAAGAATGCTACATTTATTATGATCATACCTAAAAGAGAAGGAGCTAAATCATTGAACTTGTTCAAACCCATAGCTCTCTGTAATGTGGTGTATAATATTTTCTCTAAATTTATTGTAGAGAGGCTTAAACCATGGTTGAATAAGCTCATCTCTAAAGATCAAAGTGGATTTGTGGCTAGTAGGAAAATTTTGGATGGGGTTGTCATTGTTGTAGAGACCATGCATTTTATGGCTAGTTCAAAGGAAAAGGAAATGTTTATCAAACTAGACATGGCTAAAGCTTATGATTAGATCAGATGGTCATTTCTTCATAAATTTTTCCTCATCTTTGTGTTTGGAGTGGATTGGGTAAAATAGGTGATGATTTACAGTCTTACTTCTAACTCCTATGTGATGCTTGTCAATGGTGAGCCCTCAAATTTTTTTGATGCTTCTCGCAACCTTTGTCAAGGGGACCCACTGTCACCATATTTATTTATCTTAATGGTAGAGGGACAAAGAAGAGTTATTAAACATCATGTAATTGAAGGTTATATGCAAGGTTGGTGTTGGGGTAATGATTTGCCTTCTCACTCTCGTTTACAATTTGTTGATGGGAGTTTCCAAAATAAGAGAGGCAACTAACATCAGGCGTATACTGGATATTTATCTTGTAGGCTCAAGTCAAAGAATAAATGAAGGAAACTCCTCCATCTACTTCTTCAACACTCCACCTATTATTCAACATCAAATTTCTTAGATTCTTATATTTTAGATTGGTGTTCTCTCTATGATGTACCTTTGTATACCTATCTCTAGTGGCTCCCTGCCTAAGGGAAATTTGCAAAATGTTTTGGATAAGTTTCAAGAGATGGTTAGTAAATGGAACTTCAAGTGGCTCTCTTTTGTTGGGAGAGTACTTCTTTTGAAATCCATTGTTCAAGCTCTTCCCATTTGTAGATTCTTGGTCTAGGTGGCTCTTGGAAGTTTCATAGAGAAGATGGATACATTATCAAGATAATTCTTATGGGTTGGTAACTTTTCTAAGTCAAATTGTAGTTTGGTAAAATGGGAGAGCATTTGCAGGCTGAAGCAGGAAAGTGGTCTTGGGCTACGACAGGCTAGCCTCACTGGATAGGCCTTGACTGGTAAACTTTATTAGAGGTAGTGAATTAATCAAGATCAATCTTGGGTGAATATTCTCACCTTCAAGTATCTAAGGGGGGTGGTAGATGTAGAGGTGCCCAGGATAGGCCTTTTGGGTAAGGGTTCTATGATTTGGGACACTCTTAAAAGGGGTGCCAATTTGATTAAGAATAAATTGTTTAGGATTTTTAATAGAGGATTTGAAGCTCTATTCTAGTATGATTCTTGGGATGGCTTTCCACCAATCATGACCATGTGCCCTCATTTGCAAGCCCTCTATCATATTTTTATTGAGTCTAGGTGGTCTCAAGTTGAGGACTTCAAAATTGCCCAACACATGGGGTAGGTTGAGGTGTATAGATGGAAGGAGCCTAGGGAGTTGCCACTATGGGGATCTAGTGAGGATCAAGCAGAGTTAAAAATAATCTTGGAAAGTAGAGCATGTAGTTCTATGAGAGGGAGACATTCTTTGGCTTGGAGTCATGACCCTAATGGGGGTGTATTTGGTGGCATCTAGTTATCAAGAGTTGAATCACTAGAAATATGGGGGTGTAAAGTTTTGTTGTGGAAGGAAGTGTGGAATAAGTTTTCTTTGCCTAAATGCAACTCCTTCATGTGGTTAGTGGCTTGGAATAGGTGTCTCACTTGGGATAACCCCAGGAAAAGAGGCTTTCAAGGGTCATCTATATGTGTCCTATGTGGTAATAGGGAGGAGTTCTCTTATCACTTGTTTTTATAATTCCCCATTCCCAAGAATATTTGGCATAGTTGGTGGAGCATTTGGAAGCAAGATTGTGTTCATTCTTCATCTCTGGTTGAGTTTTGGAAAAGTTTGGGATGACCTCCAGCTAAGGCTTTCTATCTTTAGGTGGCTTGAAGCATTGGCCCATCATGCATCATTTGGTAGTTATGGTTGGAAATGAATCTTATAATCTTCCTAGGAAAAAAGATGGTTCAAATTTAGTAGAGGATTATCAACAAATTCAAGAAACTGTGAATGATAAATGTGATGTTTCGTTTGCTATGGATCCTGGAGAGGAATTATTGATGAAGGGGTTGGGTTTAGGATGTAATATTCCTAGGTATGCATCAGCAAGGAGAATTCTAGAAATAAAATTCAGAGAGATGGTAGATGGACTACTTCCCTTAGGTGTCTTAAAAGTTAACATTGATGATTCCTCCAAAGGAAATCCCGGGCATGCTAGTGTTGGGTAGATTAGAAGGGATAGTTCTCATGATATTATTTTCCTATTCTTCATATATGAGGGGAAACACAATAATAATATTATGGAAGGTTGTGTTATCCTTATAGTATTAGAGAGGGCTTGTAGTCTTGGCTAGCACAAGATTATTTGTGAGTTTGATTCTTATATTTTGGTCAATATGTTGAATGAAAATAATTTGGATAATGTCAATTAGAAATTGGATTTGGTATCTCAAAAAATTCTTTGCATGAGTACCTCATTGTATTTAGCCTCTTTTATCCATATCCCTTGAGAGTGGAATAGGGTGGCAAACTACTTGGCTAAATGGGCATCTAAGAAAATGGGAGAGTGGAGGGTTTAAGATCGGGAGCAATTATCTCAGGATCATTCCCATAGTTTAGATAGATTGTGTACTGTCAAAAATTGTCACCCTTAACAATTTCACATTATGTTTTGTCCACCTTAATTTATTGGACCTAATTAAGTACCTAATTTCCTAAATTATGCATTCCAAAGCCTATTTTTATCATTTTTTCAAAGGATTGCAAGCATTGTATAAATGCAAACAATTGATGTTTTGATCCTGACACTAAAATTCTTGGAAGATAGGGCTAGGACCCATCCATCCATGGGCATATGGGAGCCCCTATCTTGTCGGGGACAAATTTTTAATATGTTGTTGGTATTATTTTAACATTCAAAATTTTAATATGTTGTTGGTATTATTTGTTGCCTCTTCATGGCCTCGGGTTCAAGAAGTCAGGTTGGCCCCCTCTGGTTCAAGGGTTGTTTAGTCCTTGTTTGTTTTTCTTCAACTATCGGTCAACTGTTTTTGTTAGTTTTCTTCTAGTTCTTGCTCTGGTTTGAACTATGCATTGTTTTGGCCCTTTGGGCTTTCTATGTAAGGGTACAACACCCTGTAAATGTTGCTTACTTTATCAAAAACATTCAAAATTCAAATTTTAAGTATCAGCTTTTGGAATCTTATTTTTGGGAAATTAGAACAATTGCATATAGATACCTAGTTATTTTATCATTTGAAACATATCTAGCACTAACACATAAAATCTAGCATTTAAGAGAAAATACCATTTTCAAGAGAAGACTTTTAGAGCATTATAGTAGTAATTCAAGTTCCTAACATCATATCAAATTCTATGCATGTTCATGTTATCATTGTTTTGTGAAGGTTAACCCTTATTGTAGGTCTCAAAGACATTCAAGCATTCAAGCAAGAAAGATCCAAATTCTTGAGGTGATGTGCATGACTTCAGTCCTTTAAAGAAGCCATTAAAGAGTGGTGAGTTGCAGTGCTTTGTGATTTCATCATTCCTTCCCTTCAATTATCATTTCTATCATTGATATTACCATTGTGGTTCAAGTGGAAACACTTACGTGCATGATTTGATTGAGGAAAGCCCCTAAATGGCCCAACATTCTCTCTCTCTCTCTCTCTCTCTCTCTCTCTCTCTCTCTCTCTCTCTCTCTCTCTCTCTCTCTCTCTCTCTTTGAATGTGTAGTTTATAGGTTTGAAGAGGATTGAGGGAAGATTGAAGGAAAGTTGTTCATTGTTGTATTCAAACCCCTAGAAGTTTTCAAACCATAAAAACTCACCTATAGAATTATTTGATGACATTTTGATGACTTTACAACCAAAAAATAGGTTAGATCCAATATTAGAGGATTGCAAAATCAATTTTAGGACCCCCTATCAGGGACCCATACACCCCTAGGAGTCTGAGTCCTCCTTTGCATGCTAGATTCAACTTTTCATAATAGGTGCACAATCTTTAGGTATCCTTAGATCTTCTTGCAGTTCACTGTTTCAATTTGTTTACTTTTGGAATATTGCATCTATCACATTAGGTCATATAGTTCAATTAGGTTAATCATTTCCAATCCATCTTCAAGGAACTAAGAATGCAGATCTAGGTTTGATTAACTCACCTCCATGGTTGAAAGTCATCTATTTGCCTTGTTGGCTTACATTTTAATGTAACTTTGAAAAAGGAAGATAGTGACCCTAGGTTTCACATAGTAAAATTAAAGTCCCCCTTTTTTCATATGTTACATATGGGTGACATCTTAACATCATTTACCTTTTAAAATAAAAAATCTTCCAAACCCTAGATCTAGGTTTTGCATTATATTGTCTTGCATTTCTCATTTAGGGTTTCATATTTGCATTATAAAAACTCATAAAAATCCAAAATATTGCACCTCCTATTACATCATAGCTTACATTAGGAAGTGTTTCAATCATTTAGATCATATTTGCATTCAAAATTATGTTCATAATTGTTCATTTTTGTTCACACATTATCATACATTTATGATTGAATCACATTGATAAATTCTAGAAAAATAGTGACTGTCAAACCTGTTTGCAGCTAGTAATAAAAACCTTAAACAACAACTTAAGCATTCAACTTTTCAATTTTCAAATCCCCTACCAAGGACCCAGATGCCCCTGGGCGACTCTATCCTTGTACAGGTGCATCAACAAAAAAATTCATAGTTGTTTGTCTCATTCTACTCATTTTGTAGGTACTTGCAAATTTCTATTTTGGAAAATAGTAATTGCATGTTTTAGGCATTTTCCATACAGTCCATAAAATTGAAAGAAAGTGCATTGTTTGTGTTTCAAAATTGAATCAAAATCATCATTTTTAAGCTTTTACATTTTAGAATCAATCAATTATTACATTTTAGATCCATAATTGCATTCATAACTTGTTCAAACATCTTCAAAATTCTTGCATACTTGTATTTTGCATCAAATTGACATAAATTAAGCAAATTATGGGAAATTACTTACTATTACAACTGTTTGCAAGTAGAATCAAAATCCTTAAGTAGTGTAAAACATAGTCAAATTTTGAATTTACAGAACCCTTGACCAAGATTCAAATGCCCTTGGGTGTCCCTGTCCTACTATTAGATTGGCCAAACAAACTTTTTCCTTGACCTTTGTTGTTGTGTTTCCTGCTTGCTTCTACTATCTAATTTTTGTTTTTGAGTCTTATTGTGCTTATTTAATAGTTTGGTGTTCATCTTCAGTACACGTAGTGTTTTGAAACTTGTATGAGTTTCACGACCTAGTGTTCTATCGCTAATACTTTAGTGAGATGTAGTTCTAGACTTATGGCATCCCATGTTGGCTTTACACCCACTATGGATCATGAGTCTTCTAACTCGTTCATGACAAGTTTTGTTAATACTCAACTCATTTTGGACTCTAAATTCCTAATGCTACCATGCCAATGACAACCTTACAAGCACCTATCTTTAAAGATGTTGAGACTATGGTTGCCCATGTTCCTGAAGACAAACTAAAAAAATGGACAAGGACTTAGAAAAACTTCAAGAATTTGTGAGTATTGAATACTTTGCTGGTATAATGGTTCCCATAATTGACAACATGAGGAGATTGATTAATGGTGATCATGGATTAGAGGTCTTGCGTATTCTAGCCCATATAGTTGATGATAATGTACCTACAATGGCTAGTTGCACTCAATCTTTGGGATACACTTGAAGTCAAGGAGGAAATCAAGTTTCCCTCCCTACAACTATAGCCTCTATTCTCACATACACAAATCCAATTTTTTCTTCAACAACATAATAAAGCATTAGTATAACTCCAACAATAGGCCTTTCCACTGAAAATATTTATGGTTTTGGATCTTCACATGGGACACTTCAAGTTTCATCCCCACTCATAAATTTGCAATATAGTAGCCCACCAATCACATACACAATTAAACCATATTCACCACATTCCCAAAACATGTCAACTAATGACTCCATCATCAACCAAAATTTGCAAAGCATAACCTCACTTCAAGCATAACCTCACTTCAACAACAAATCTCAACTTTGAACCAAATTCAAAATGGACAAGCATCATAATATTTCAAAAGGATCCCATTATCATTTGGAATATTGAAAGCACAAATGCAACAAAACATAGATATACCCTGATTTGACAAGCACAATGGTAAAGGGGGTCCTAACAATCATACATTGACATGTATACAACCTTGTGTAGTGACTTCATTTTTTAGGATAAGATCTTGGCTAAACTCTTTCCTAGGTCATTGAAAGACATGGCTTTGGATTGGTTTTATTCATTGTCGAATAACTCAATTCACTCATCTAATGAGCTTGTGCTTTCCTCAATCATTTCCAAGTAAACATTGGTCTTGAGATTAATATAACTGATTTAATACAATGCAAACAAAAGAGAGGAAAAAATGTCACAAATTTCATAAGCCGCTATTAGTTGTTTTTATCACAAAGCAATCTTACTCTTCCTAGTGCAGATATCCAAAGAGTGTTAATTGACAACTTGCAAACTGACATAAGGGATAGAATCTTATTAATGAAATTTTCATCTTTCATATATTTGTGTATGACTCTTTGTGACTATCAGAATTTGATTAGTTAGTATGAAGAAGCATCTTCATCGGCTCATATTGAGAAATTTGAATCTGTACCCCAAAACAACTATCAACCAATCAAGAAGCAAAATAAAATCTTTATCAAGTTTCATACACCTCAAACAAACAACCACATCGAGCCTCAAGTTGTTGCCATAAGTCCAACTCCATACCAATTTAGACGAAAAGATAGGCAATTTAGCTAGCTACCTAACACTCTTCACTCGATTATGTTACAACTTTTGAGTAAGAACCTAATCTAATTGCCTCCTATTAAAACTTGTAGACACAACCAAACCCTTATCTCCAAACTTCAATCCAAATGCATTTTTTCAATATCATCGCATAAGTGGATATGATATGAAACAATGCATGTGTCTTAAACATCAAGTTCAAGACCTCATTGATTCTAATCGCATCCAGTCGGGTGGTGTTAGTGACCAAGAGAATAAATTTGAAGCACCACCCAATCAAAATTTGCAACTTTTTACCAATCTAATGCCCAACCATTCATCCAACTTTGTGCAAGCTTGTGATGTTAAAAAGGATGAGATGAATGTTGATAATACTGATGATATGAGTGATGCCATGAATGATGACAATAATGAAGAGAAGGAAGTAAATCACATGGTGGGTCTATTAGATGTTAAAACTTGTAAGGGTCAAACCACTACTTTCACCAATAATGATGCACTTAGACATGCACCTGATGGTCCTCTCTACATTGTTGGTCGTATAAATGAAAAACATATACAAGGAATACTCATTGATCTTGTGTGTGTAGAGAATGTGATCACTAAGGAGTACTTGTTTGTGCAAGAGCTTTATGAAGATTTTTATGAAAAATCGAAAGCATGGATAAAAACTCATGATGGTTTTGCTCGCCCTACGATTGGTTCCATCACTCTTCCTCTTAAAGTTGGACCAAAACAATTAGATGTCTCATTCTCTATCATCGTGACATTGGACCAATTTCGTGTGAAACTAGGCTATCCATTGCTACGCTCCATGAATGTCATCCCATTGGTTATTCACAAGTGCATAAAGTTCCCCTTTGAAAATTAGATATTTACAGTGCATCATAGTGGGTTTAATCCTTTGTCTTCTCGTGGGAATTTCTCATTGGATTTCTTTTGAAAGTAATAGTTGGGAATAAATTAGGGCCAATCTTTGCATACAACACCCTTCATGTAATTTGAAATGAGTTGTCCTCTAGTTAGTTTATAATGACTAATAAGAAAGGGAACATGAATCTAAAGTAAGAAAATAAATTTAGAAAGTTAAATTCAAATCTATATTTTTAAAAATTAAATTGATCAATTATATACCTACTAATTTAAACCAAATGATAAACAACCAAATATGAAGATTAGACCCAAATAGTAAAAATAAATGGTAATAAAAATAAATAAAAAATAAAAATTATTTACTATTTAATTTAAAAAATACACAATCTCACATAATTAATGCAAGAAAAAGCAACCAAATTGCTTCGATCTCAAAATATGAAGTAAAAAACCTCATGAGATTTTCACCGCTACAAATATCCATATTCTTAAAAGCGAGGAAGATAATTTTTTTGACACATTATTTTACACGTTGATTTCCATTAAATTCCAAGCAAGGAATATATTACAAACATGCGACTCGCATTGAATGTATACCCTTTCGTTACGCCAAACATTTCCAGCATTCAAAGTCTTGAAGAATACGGAATAGTACAAACTACATCATATTTTCTTCAATTTTCCAAAGTAGTAATGAATGAAAGACCGTGCGAATCAGCGGAAACAGCTGTATACAGCAGACATAGGTAAATTTTCGAAGTGAAAGCTGCAAATTTAATTATAGGACATGTATTTAGACAGTATAGAACTCGTATAAATGCACTGCATAGGGCGTTATTATGTGACTCTAACAAAAGAGTACTGACAAATTTAATGGAGTAAAATATAAATTATTGTAAATTAACACGATTCCTTGGACATTGTGTGGAAAGTATGGTACTATCTTAAACCTGTTTGACAAATGTCAATGGACGTAACACATGACAAATGGAAAAGGACAGTAGTGGAAACACAATTTCCAGAAATAATAGTACGGATTCAAGACTTCCAACATTGTGTGGAAAATATGTTATTGGCATTCGTATTATTTTAGTCGGCCATAGTAGTCCGTCTCTTCAACCACATTTAAAGTGGGCTTTATTAGGTCAACCAGCCCTTACATGTCAGTTCAGACTATGAATCATAATGAACCATATAGTTTGTCATATTATATTAATAAGGGGGACGGACCAATAGTCGGGTCTAATAGTCGTGCAGTCGATTGTGATTATAATATTCAATTTTACCCCATATTTATACTATATATTGTAAATAAATAGTCCAAATGTAAATATAAAAATAACCAAATGTTGATCAAAAGTGGACCCATATTTGAGAACACATGAGAACTTCTAAATGTTATATAAAAAA
The DNA here is from genome assembly GCA_007258455.2 of Sequoia sempervirens. NCBI lineage: Eukaryota > Viridiplantae > Streptophyta > Pinopsida > Cupressales > Cupressaceae > Sequoia > Sequoia sempervirens. Next base: position 732,891,198 of record VDFB02271358.1, on the reverse strand, counting down.
AACATAAATACATTCACGAAGAAGTGAAATAAGTATTTTTTTGTCTCAAATAAAATATCATAACTATCCACCATAAGTGTATCATTTAAAAAATAAAATGTTTATTTAAAAAATAAGACGCTCATTTAAACAAATATTGTTATCATAGTGAAAAAATGTTGTTCTTATGTGTACAACTATTGGGGTAGCAATGTACAAACATTGGAGTATTTTATATTAATAGTTTGTCCTATCACAAATATAAAAGGTGAGCACAATAAATAACATGTATTTTCCCATGAAATGTGAAGGATTTTCAAAAAAAATTAGTGTTCAACTATTGATCCATTTTTGTTTGATATAAGTTGTATTTTAAATAATTATGCGTTCTTTTTATAACAACAAATAGTTTTTTTGTGTTCAACTATTGGTTCATATGTGTTGAATATAAAAGTTAGAGATATCAAAGATTTATGGTTATCAATAGGTATTTGGTCCATTTAGGTTGTATATTAATTTTATTTTAAATAAAAATAAGATATTCTACAAGCAACAAATGATATTTTTTTGTTCATCTATTGGGGGTTTCATGATTAAGTTTTGGTTGAACCTTTAAAAAGTCAAATTTTAAACACTTCTCAATAAATGTGTTAATGTGGCAAGTTGAATGATGAATCACACCTCCAAATCTTAGTTATAGATAAATAAGAGGTCAGTCTACATTTCAAAAAAAAATTGAAGGTTCTACGATATTCCAATCCATCACTACTTGCTAACAAAGTTAACCTGCATGACTATGGCCACTCTCCCCTAATTATTGTTGTTTTTAAGCTAAGTATTGTGCTATTAGAAGGGGATAAGATCTTTTAAATGCATAAGAAAGGGAGTTTCTTTGGAAAGGGGTAAAGATGATTTTTTTTTTTTTTAATTTGTAAAGAGGGGATTATTTTTGTAATTGTTTGGAGTGTGATGATAAATCTTGTAGATGCATCGAGACTTTTGATTCTCATTTTTTATGGGATCAATTTTGTTTACTAGAGTACATACGTATGAAAATTTTGTTGAAATCTAAAGATTTGTGGGAAATTGTTTGTCTTAGGGAATATGAAGAATATGATGATATTAATTTGCTAAATAATCAATAAAAACAAAATTTTAAGCAAAATGAACAAAAATACAATGAATCTTCATTTTTAATTCAAAGTGCATTAAGTCAATCAATTTTTGTGTTGTACATTTAAAACAAGTATATGTAATATTCTAAATGCATATTAAGGTGCTCACAAAGAAAATTGTTAACACTAAGAGTTAATAAATTTCTCACAAACGGTGAAGGGATGATAAATCAACTAAGAATTTTAGGTGATAGTTTGAGTAATCAACACATGATTGAGAAAATTTTAATAAGTTTGCTTACAAAATTTGAAAATATGGTTTTCATAATAAAAATCTCAAAATATAATATATATCTCAATTTGGGGCAATATGGCGAGGAGCAATGAAGGACGCTAATTTGTAAAAGGGCAGGTTGGTGGCGAAAAAGTGGATGGTAGAAGCAATAGGTTGGTGGTGAAAAGGTGGATGGAAGAATCGACAGGTGCGACAAGGCTGTGGTAGATTGCAAGAAGGTTGGGGGAGATCTTGAGACTTGGGCGAAGGAAGCAGAGAAAGCAGTATCACTGGAGCAACTTTAGGAGAGGGCATCAAATGAAAGTTGGCGCCAAAATTCAAATCAGAACAAAAGCAAGAATCACAGTGATGGTGGTTGGAATGGGTGGCATTGGAATAGTGCCTCAAGGCATAACCAACAAGGAAAAGAGGGGTTGGACATCGCTTGGGGGGAAGGACTGAGGATGTTCACACTAAAGATCCCCCCTCTCGCACATTCATTGGGAAGAAGGCAGATGCTTCTAAAATGTCATTGAGGTGGTTTATGGATAGTTAGAAGGCCGAAGGTCGTTCTAGCCCCAGGAATAGGACAACAATGGTGTTGAGCTCAAATTTGTTGTTGCCTTCAATAGTGATCTTGGAACAACAAGGATTGGTTCGTTGGTATGGGAAAAACCTAAATTGGGATACTCTAATTCAATGGTGGCAGGGGCATTGGGGCGAAGATTTGAAATTCAAAGTGTTAGTGAATGGTTTCTTTGTGGTCATATGCCCGTCTGATATCAGAGAGCAGATTTTAAATGGAATTTGGCTTATGGACAGTAGTGGTTTTTACATTCATAAGTGGGAAATTGGGTTTGATCCCCTTCATCACCAAAAGGAATGGATCTAGGATTGGTACAAGTTACCAAATCTAACTTTGGAATTCTAGCAATTGGAAACCTTGGAAACTATTGGCAATCATTTAGGAAAATTTGTTTGCACTAGTGTGAAGGAAATAATCGATCAAGATGGCATTAGTACATATGTGTGAATTTGTGTGGAAAGTAAGTCATTTAGCCCACATTGGTGGGAAATTGAGATCATTACGGATTGGGGTGCTTTGTGTCAATCGTTGGTCTATGATCTACACCTAGAGAATGTGCTTTTGGACACCATTGTGTGGTGCACGGTGAATCCTAGCATTAGTCAAGAGGCAAAGGCTAATCACACTATGGACCTTAATCTTGTCACAGGGCCTGGATTGTAGGCAGATTTAGAGGAACCTAATCATGCTATGGGAAGCATTTCTAGTAGTCCTAAGGAGAAATTAGTAGAGACACCTATAAATGATCCTCAGGGGTCTTGGGTGGTGGATTTTGGCTTGAAGGAAAGGGAAGCACCTCTTTTGGTACAAAAAGTTAACCAATTGGAACAAAGGAAGGTGTTGAGTTTAAAAATCATGGAAGCTTTAGATGTTACATGGGGTCCAATATCAATGAAGATCTTAACTCGCTAATGGAAATAGGCTATGAAATAGTTGAGTTAGCCGAAGTTGTTAAAGAGGGATCGTTAAACCTGGTGAATGAAGATATGGAAGATGATTGGACAAAAGGCCCCAAATTAGATGATGCAAATCAAGTGGTGGAGGTTAATGATTGCTCCTCAACATCACGCATGCATCTCAAAGTCATGTCACTCAAGACCAACATGGTGGGGGACTTGGGCATAAGCCAAAAGGACCCATGTAGGCTCTCTCTAAACTATGGAGAAACCAAGAAGCATGTCGAATTCCCAATCAAGAGAAACTAAAATGGGATGGGGAAGACAACAGATAATTAAAGATCAATGAAATGTTGAAAGTCGGGAAGGGTGAACCCCTTCCTGAACAGAAATGAAAATCATAACCTGGAATGTTAGGGACTTGAACACCCCTAACAAATGGTGCCTTATTAGGCACCAATTGGAGTCCTTTCAGGCAGATGTGTGTATGTTCCAATAAACCAAACTAAGTGAGTAGGAAATGGAGTGTTTTTGTAAGAGCTTGATATTATGGAAATGCTTTGGGGTTAATGTGGATGGATCTTTTGGGGGTATTCTGACCTTGTGACACCCACATAATGTGCTTGTGGAGGAAATAACTTCAAATAAATATTGGTTGGTGCGCAAGGTAAGAAGCCTTGCTTCAAATTTGAGTTTTTTGCTTATAAGTGTTTATGGTCCTATTGCTTGCATTCAAAAAAGGGATCTTTGGAGAGAGCTAAGCATAAATTGTAGAGATCCATCTTTCAGATTCTTTATACTAGGGGGATTTCAATTCAATTCTTAGGGCCTCTGAAAAAAAGGGTGGCATAGGTAGGAAGTTGCAGTCTCAAATTGATTTTGATAATTTTGTGGAGACCAACATATTGCTAGAGATTAGTATGGGCAATAGGTAGTTCACCTGGACTAATAGGTGGGCTAGTTTCTACAATATAGCTGAAAGGTTGGATAGGTTTATGTTCAAAGGTGACATGTGCAGGTTTTCATTCAATATGGAGGGTCGAATTTTACCCAGATCTGGCTTTGACCACTTCCCCGTGACATTGGACATGTTGGGGTGGGAAAGAACATTGATTAGATGCCCATTCAAGTTTGAGAATATTTGGTTTTGGGATCCACATTTCCTAGACCTCATAAGGCAATGGTGGTTAGAATATAACCCAGGGGGTTCTAAAATGTTCAACATTGTTGTAAAATTGAAGCTGATAAAGAAAAATCTAAAAATCTGGAATAAAGATTGCTTCAAGAACATCTTTGAAGAGAAATAGAAGGTTGAAGAAGCTCTGCAGACCTTGAATGAAGTGGTTATAAGGAATGGGATGGTTAACAGTAGCTACACTCAAGAGAAAGAATTGTTGAATAAAATGAATGATATACTAGCCAAGGAAAAAATATTTTATCACCAGAAATCTAGAGAACTATGGTTGAAAGGTGGTGATAAGAATACAAAATTCTTTCACAATTCCACCAAAGTGAGAAGGGAAATCAATAGGATCACATGTATCAAAACTAGTGACAATAGAATTTTGGACAAGATTGAGGACATTAAAGGTACAACCGTGGATTACTTTCAAAATCTTCTGAATGAATGGGAAGGTTCTCGTCTGGAAGATCAACAACTATTCATAAGTGGCATTCAATGCCTCATAATTGATGATCAGAAAGAAATGTTGAGCAATAATTTTTCTAAGAAAGAAATCTAAATCAATGCTAAGACTTGTAATCCTAAAGATAAGTTATACCAATAACCAGTTCATACAACAACTTATTTGATTAATCAAAGTTTTAATAAGATTAGAATGCATATTTCCAAAAGAAGCATGGTTAGGTAGGAAACCATTTGTTATGTATTTGAGAATTTTGGGAATATTGCCTATGTTTCACATTTTAAAATATAAGAGAAGTAAATTTGATGATAATAATAAAAAATGCATCGTTGTTGGATATGATGACTCTAGTAAAGCATATTGATTGAATGATCCCATGTAAAACAAACTTTGCATATCTGGAGATGTCATTTCAAGGAAAAGTGTCACCTTCCAAGTGTTCACCATATGGATTTGACAAAAGATAATGATGATAATGATACATAATCATACTCAATAAAGAAGGTTGAGCTAGAACAAGAAAGTATTATTGAAATAATATAAGAAATAAAAGGAATTGATGAGCCAAATTTAGCTTCAATGTCCACTCCACAATATAATGTTGCTTCAAGTAGATCATATCAAGAAAAGAGAAATTGGATAAGATCCAAACATATAATTGTATGACCAAATAATTCAACTGTGAAATACTAAAAGAATAAAGCAATAATCAAACTAAATCATAGTCAAATGATCACAACAATAGAGTAAATAAAGCAAATTGAATTAAACATGATGCAAATCCTACAAGCACACACACAATTCACCTTAGCACAACTACATTGCTCTCTTCTATTTCATCTAGGGAGAAATGGTATAAGTAATCTTTGCTCTCAAATTTATATTAAGCACAATAGCATAAAAGCGCCTACAAAATATGAGTATAGTTTTCCTGCATGATCTGAGATGAAGAATGAAGGACAAGATGGTTGGATTTATAGATATTCAATGACACAAAGGAAAGACTAAGAAGAACAATGGTTGAGAATTGATGAGAGGAATTGAGGTTCAGTTAAGTGGCTGCATGATTTTAGATAATTGATTGCATGACTTAGTTAAGAGGATTGATTGGAGTGTTAACTTAGACTGATGGTTAATAGACTAAATTAATTGCTTAGAGGACTCGAAGTGAATGGGAGTGCAGTGAATTTGATTGATGAGTGAACTTATTAGATTGATTAGTGAGTTGAGAGTAAGTCTCAGTCAACATGTGAGGTGGAATTTGCATGAGTATTTAATAATAAAATAAATTTAATTATTATTTACACGTGCAAGGTTGAATTTAATAAATAAAATAAATGATTTTATTTATTTTGGAAGAAGATAATGTTGAGAGATAAATGAATTAATTAAATAATTAAAACAATTATTTAATTTAGGAAGTGGGAGATGGATAATTAATTTAATAATAATAAATTATTAAATTTAAACTTTAGAATAGAAGAATAATTAGTAAATTAATTAAATAACATTGAATATTTAATCAATATAGAGGAATAGATAATATAAATTTAGTTAAATAATATGAAATTATTTATTTATCAGGATGAAGTGAAAATGATTGTTAATTTAATCATTTAGTCAAAATTAGGTGTCTATATTTTACCCCTATTTTGAGATAATGTGTTTTTATAGCATTGTTTCAAAGAAACTAATGGCATGCCCCAATTTTCCCCAGAGAATGAAGAAATGAATGTAGGATGCCCCCTCGGGAGTTTGACAAAAGAATGAAATTGTTAAGTTAAACTCTCAAAAATAATCAGAAAGATGTGATAAAGATGAAGGAAAATTATAGAAAGATTTGTTGAGTAGAAAAGTTAATATGGTGAAAGATAGTGATAAGATAGTTAATGTTGATCGATCTCATGCACTAGAATGTATGTGAAAATAGAGTGATGTATATGGAAAGAGATGGATTGATATAGATTGCACTTTCTATTTTGTGCCTTTTTATCATCATATAGCATTTTATTATGTGGCAAGCGAATATACGCACACTAAGGCATGATTTGTTATGGCGATGCCCATTTCCTCTTGTCTAAAGTTTTTGATAAGAGACAAATGGATATATGTACACCAAGTTGAGATAAACCTTGGCGACTCTAGTATCCTTTGCCTAGACAAAGACACGACAAACATGGATTGTTCTTAAATGTACTAGACATGATAGAACCTTGTTAGAATATGTAAGGGAACATAGTTTCACAACATGATAACCATAATGCATAAAGGTAATTGATGACCTTATATACATAGGGTAATTTGTTAATGCTTGAATGTAGTCCAATACACACAAGGAAACATACATATCATAGTAACACTTAAAAACATTCCACAAACATGAAATATTAAAAGCAATGACCTTGCCCCATTCTTGCTCCTCTAATCATTTTGAGATATCCTCGAGGAACATTAGAATAGGACAATAATATAAATCAAGCAATAAAAGACTCAAAAATAAAATAGATCAACAACTATCAAATCTTGTCAGAAAAGATTTACTCAATAGTGAATAATGTCCATTGTAGGCAAGATGTATTCGTTAGGACATGATTTGTTTGATAAGATGTTTAAAGTGGATTTGGCAATTGATTAATAGTTTTGTAGATAGTTTAGCTCAAGTCTCCTATCCTTGATTGTTTAATGAATTCTCAATGTGTCAAGATGTTGTGTAGTTCATGTTTGCTTAAATCTTGTGTACAAACAATGGAAATTTATTATGGATATATGGTAGATGTTATGTTTTGAATATTTTTGGATTTTTTGGAATATTTGAATGTTTTTTTATTTTTTTAGAATATTTGAACTTTTTTTTGAATTTTTTTGGAATATTTGAATGTTTTAGGATTTTTTTTGGAATATTAGAATGCTTTTTTTGGTTTTTTGGGATTATTTGATGAAGATGAATGATGAAGATATATGGATGCATAGGGATATCGAAGACCTCTCGAGATCTTGTCACTAGCCAAGCTAAAGTTGATAGATCTGATTAATTGATTAATGATAGGATAACATTGTTGAGATATGAACAACACAAGGATAGTGTTTTTAAGATAGAAACAACATGAAGATTGGGAAGGATACATCCCGATGATGATTGATTGGATAAGGTAGATCAAGATTTGTAGTTAGGATAGGAATAAAATTTGTTAGGTAGTTTAATAACCTATTGGAGTGTAGGTGAGATGTGATTGATGAAGATTGTTTGGATTGATATTTGATGGAGAATATTTTGATGGAAAGGTTTATTCATGAGATGGTGGAACATGTTTGATATTTTTAGGATATTCAAGTTTTTTGTATTTTTTTTTGTTTGTGATTTTTTAAAGGTGTCCAGATCACTAAGTGAGCTAGAAGGCATATATCAAGATTTATTCTGAAGCAGGATGTAATCACTTGCCCCCAATGTCTAGCAATGTATGGGATAATATGGATGGATGAATGGACTACTGTGATGGAGATGAATATGCAAAGAATGGGGAGGTTATGAATTATTCAAAGTGATATAAGATAAAGGATTTCTCCTCCAAGGATTATCTCATAATATGATAACATGTTTGGTTGAAGCTAAAATGCCTGGATAGTGCTATATAGGTGATGGAATGAAATGGGATAGTATATGGTCAAAGGAAATAACCATGTCAAGATTTTTTTTAAAGCATGCTATCAAAATTATGTCCATAGTCTTTATCAAGATCAAGGTGGATAGGGAAGATGGATGAAAATGAAATAGATTGGATGGATAGTGGTGTATGAGATAAACTACTCCCAACCAGACAGATACACATAGATAATTGATTTTAGACATGACACTTGTTTGCCAAGTTTTCATCATGGTACTTGTCCAAAGTAGGCCATACGAATGGTTTTCACTATTGGATGAATTATTTTTGTTTTTTTTTAAACGAATGCCAATTATGCTAGACCAATTGGTGGTGTTGATGCAGATGATGCTATCATAGTATGCCAGTAATGTCTTTCCTTGAGGAGTTTCTTTGTCAAGATAAGAGCACTTGTGTATAGCACATGAATGTTATTATGATCCTCTTTGATACTAGAGTTAGCTTTATCTGAATTCACACATTGTGATAGAGTGCCATTAGAGTCCTTGTGATAAAGTGTTGATGCCAAGACACAATGAATGAGAGATTTTGGATTTTTGGATTTTAGGCAAGATATTGGAGTTTGGTGAGGGATGTGAGATATGGATGAATTACTTTGTAGTTTGGATGTAATATTTTTATTCTATAATCTTTGGATGGTGGAAGATGGAGTATGGATGTGAGATTTTGAGTATGTTTGGGACCAACGATTTCAGACACTTTGTGTGTTAGTATTGAAGTCTTCTTTGAAGTTGGTGGACACTTTTGATAGATGGAAGGTCATTTTTGAGATGGCTCCATGGTTTTATTTACTTTTGGATTTGGATTTGGATTGGATGTTATGCATGTTCCAATTTTCCATGAGATCCATTTTGACTATATGTGTCCACTTTGATTTTTGTATGTATTAGCTTCAATGGCTTGAATTTGATATTTCCTTTGTAAAGATTATTTTTCTCTTGTTGGTCCCCTTTAGTGGATGGAAGGATTTGGGAATGATGGTCTATGATGTGAATTGGAGGAGTGTTGGCAACAACCTTATGGTAAGGACTATTTATAGCAACTATTTTGATGTTTGCATTAGATAAAGTTTTCCCCAATGTCGTGGAGGTAACACTAACATTCTCATATTTCTCGATTGATGAATAACCAAGTCCTTGATATTTAGGGTTATCAAAGAATTGTATTGGTTCTAGAATACCTTGTTCATGTAGGCCTAATCCTTTTCCTTTATATTGCATGCTTTGATAGATTTTGTTTGCAATAGGATATGTGTTGTGTTGATAAATAGATGATAACTCTTCTTTGTGCTACAAGGAATCATCAATGGTGTTTATCTTCTCTTCAATAAGAAAGATGAATTTGAAAAAATTGAGTGATCCAAGTTGATAGGATATTGGTGCTTTCTTTGTCGTCAGTCTTGTTGATTCATCATTCTAAAATATGTTTAGAGAGAAAGTCTCTAGTTTAGGATGAACAATGGAGAGATCATCTATGTGTCTAGCAGAAGAAAGTTTCTCTCTATGGAAGTGGAATTTACTAGCATATGGATAGGATCAACTTCAATTTTAGAATCATGTTAATGGATAATGGGATCTTGACCAAGGATAAAATGAGATGGTAGGATTTGAATAACTTGATCTTGACTCATTTTAGGAACTTCTACTTGATCCTTTAGATATTGTTCTTGATATTGACTGGGTTCTGATAATGTCCAGTAGGAATAAAGGACTCTTGGGTATCCTCCATATATAGGTATGTGGTAACAAAATTTGAATAGGAATATCTAGAGTGGGAATGATAGGTGATGGAATGCATGATGGTATTTGGTCTAAAATTTCATGATTATGGATTGGATTTGTATCAAACAGTGGACTAACTATTGTGGATAGCCCTTGGGTAAAATCCTGAAAGGTCTTATTATTGGATGAGTCAACTGGGGGGATGATGTGGATTGATGTTGCAAAGGTTACACAGATGCAGGAATGGAAAGAGAAATAGAGGCTTCTTCTAGTCACGCTTCTTCAATACATCCTATCACAAAGTGAAATGAGGTGGTATGTTATGACCATTGCTAGTTAGAAGTAAATGGTTTTGATCATGCTCAAGAAGATTATCTTGATTTATGCTTAATGTTTCACTATATGATCCATGGATATTATTAATGTGATTATTTTGTGATGAATTTCTAGGATGATCTTCAACAATGATGTCTCCCCTGTCAATGAGATCTTGAATAAGATTCTTCAATTTATAGAAACCTTGAGTGGTATGTCTCTTTTCTCTATGATAGTCGCAATTTTTTTTGTCTCCACCATACAAGTTTAACCTGCTGTTCATACTATCTAATCTCTGGGAGTGTGATCATGTTTGCTTGAACTAATTTTTGAAGTGTTGATTCAATGGGTTCTCCTAATGGTGTGTATTTTTGTTAAGGAGTGTTGTTTCGTTTTGGAAGTGTTCTCTTTGTATTATCCTTTTTTTTTTTGAGATCTAAGCATTGTTTGGTTCTTGTATGTGTAAGATGGGTTGAGCATGTTGAGTCATCTTGGCGTCAACACCATTAAATTAATGATATTATTTTGTTCCAATAACGATATTTGGCATTTGAATAGTCTTTGCTTATTTACAAGAATTTAATAGGTCCTTTGAAAATTAGGGCTTTCTTGAGAGTAAGCACCTTCTCGATGACTTCAAAAGAATTTGTACATAGCATTTTCAAGTGGAATCCTACTTCAATGTTCATGTTTTGAATGAACATTTTAACCAATTGTTTTTCTCGAATACGACATGGACTTTTACTTGCTAAGTTTTTCCAACTTTGTAGAAAATATACAAATGTTTCTCCATCATTATGTTTAGTGGTACATAAGTTAGTCGTTGTTGTTTCATGCACTATATTATAGGAGAAATGTAGAATAAACTTGTCAATTAGTTCATTCCAAGTTCCTACGCCTATAGGGAGTTGAGAAAACCACTCCATAGCTTGCCCTCCTAAGATTCTTGGGAAGAGGCACATTAGATAAGTATTGTTAAGTATCACCTCTAAACAAGCTAAATAGAACCCTCTCATGTGATTGTGAGGGTCTCCCTTTCCTTTATACTTATCAAATTTTGACATTTAAAAGTGATGTAGAAATGGTGGCATATATAAAGTCTTGTCAAATGGGTAAGGGCACATATCTTCTAAAATGTAGCTATTTTTATGTGGCCCCATGTGGATATTGGCATTTGTTGTTGCAAATTTTGGATTCAAATGAAGAGATAAATTATTGGGATCTATTGTAGGTGGTACATTAATGACATTGTAGGTGGATGTGTGATGTGATGAATGTTGACCTTGGGAGTAGTTTGATGATGATGGATTTTGATGACCATATGGAGGGTTTTGTGGATTGTAAACATGACTGAATGTGTTAAGATTAACATATTGTTGTGAATGGTTTTGGTGTTGTGGAGGGATATTGTGTTGTGGATGAGTGTAGTTAGGGGATTGGTGTATTACTAGTAAGTGTTTGGATATTATGAGTGTACGTTGGGATTAGGGTTAGATTTATTATGTTGGTAGTTTTGATAATTGGTGTATTGGTTGCTTGGTATGCAAGTATGAATATTAGACATTAGTGGTTGGGAATTTTGGGTGTTATAAGGTAGTGTTGGTGTATTGTTAGGGTTACTAGGTGGGTCTTGGTGTAACGGATTGGATTTATTTGGTGGTGGTGTTTGTGAAGGGTGAGATTGTTGTGATGATGTATGTGGATTAATTGTCAAGGTGGGAGCGATAGTTTGATTGGATGTAGTGTTGTATAACAGGTTATTAATGTGCATGGAGAATGTGGGAGCCTAATTATGGATGGGTGGTACCATTACTTGCATGAAATTAGTTGGAATGGTGGTTTATGGAATGTTTGTAGTAATTTGTGAAGATTTAATGGGAGGATTGTTTGGGGTTTGGTTGCAGTGAAGGTAGTATGTTATTATTGGAACTGGTTTCCCCAAGGTCAGGGAATGAATGTTATTAGTGATGTTTTAGATACACATTATATTGAATGTGGGGGGAAATTTATATGAGTTGGTATAGAATAAATCTACACCATGCAATATTTAGTTGAAGATGATATCCACCCAAGATATAGGAACTTCATAAAAGAAAAAGAGAGATCAATATGCAATGCTTAAGATTGAAATGGAATTAAATCCAATAGAATTGATTTACAAGTGAGAACCCCTTGGTTATATATCCAAGGTGAGACAGGATTAAATAGGATTATGGAAAGTGTTTTAATCCTATTTCATGTGACAACATATCATAACTACCTAGGACACATGTGTTAAAAGTAAAAAATATAAGATAAGATCTAATGACAACTAACACCTTCTAGAAAGATTCCCTCCTAAGACCTAAGTAAACATGTAAATAGGACCTACTAATGACTAGATCTAGGTAAAACATCTATTTACACCAACATAATCTAGCTCCCTATTGGGAAAACAACAAGAAGTATTGATCTAGGTTGGTTGCTAGAATTGTTTCAATTAGTTTCATTGCATGAGCAACTTTTTATGCTTAAGCCAACTCTTCAGGTGTTACATCTTGTACATACCCATCTATGCTTGGACTATTGTTAGGATTCAGTGGGGGTGGTGATTCAACACCCCTTGGATTATACATGTTTGAGTTCTCCATGTTGGTTTCTTGAAATAGATTTGTGTCTATGCTTTCCATGTTTGGATCGAGATTCTACATTTTTTTAAAATTGAGATCTCGTTTGTATTGGCATATAAGAGATATTATGACCTCCTAACTTGGGCTAGATTTGGGATGATATGTTCTGGATGAATGTTTTATTTTCAAATTGAGATTGGAAAAAGACACACTAAGTAGTTTTGAACCAAAGATTTGACGTGCATGTTTGTTGGATGGGTGTAGGATATGAAACCTAAAAGAAGACAAGAGTTGACTAGATCTCACTTTTGATTTGGTTTTGCGGATAATCCTTTATTGTCCTAGACTAATCAATGCAAGCAAACGAAGAAGGTAGTGAACTTATAAACTTAGGAGTAGACTGATCGCTACTAAGCAAAATTGTTCACAAAGATTGATACTAATTGAACAACTTACTTGAAAATGGTAGCTTTCCAAGTGTAGAGAACGAGGATTCGCTACTCATGAGTCTCTTTATTCTCAAGAGAATCCCAAGGGGTGAACTTCCCTAAACTACCTTAGATTGAAAAGGCGAGAGTTCTAGAATCAGAATGAGAAAATCACAGAGGTTTTCTGGAAAAACTGATGAGCTCTTGGCCAAAGGACAGTAGGGCAGAACAAGGATGACAACGTAGCACGCTGGAGTTCAGAGGCGTACTGACTTCTTATACATACCATAAATTGAGTTTATCATAGAAAATAACTGAATGAATGATAACAATCAGATTGCTAAGAACTCTTAAGAATGTGAGAGAATCACAGAGTATAACAAAACTAAAATAAAGTAAAGTATAAATGATAAAGTAAGAGAATAAGAGATAGGAACTACTCACAACAACCCAAGTAGTGAAGCCTCCAACAAGGAAATAATTGCATACATAAGATCAAGAGAATTTTTTTGGGTTGTATAAGGGTTTGCCTCAGTCAAACCCCCATTTTGGTATTCCCACCTCCACAGATAGCCAGATAGATAGAGAAAGTGAATAAAGTAAACAAATATGGAGTGATAAAAGCAATCCCCACTCAAGGAGGAGAACTCGTAACATGAGATGGAGATGAAATAGATAGGGGATGTGATAAATCCCAATATTCTCAAAGGCACAAGATAAGCAAGAGAGGTATCACCTCCAAGGCTTGAAGAAGCCAAGGAGGGAGACAAAGAGATAGCTGCAAGAGCCAAGAGAGTCGTGTAGAGCACTATGAGAGTGTGAGAGTGTTGTTGTAGTGAGTTGTAGAGAGTTGTACGAACAAGATAGAAAGACAAAGAGAAGGGGAAAAGGCTAGAGCCAAAGCTAGAGAGATCCAAAAGACCAAATAGATTAAAAATATAGCATTTAAAGAGAGAATAGGAGGGAAAATAAGCTTCCCAAGAGGTTAAAATGCATCCCGAGCCATTACCACTGACAAAATTAGCTAACAAGTGGAAAATATCCTTGAAAATGAACATTTCAATGTTGAAATGTCACAAGACACTAGCGTGGTGCTCAGACATCCACACAACATGCTAGTGTCAAGACACATCATGCTACAAAATGACAAGAATAGGAAAAGCACAAAGTTTGACACAAAGTTGATAGGTGAAGGTAGTTAATGAAAAGGGATCCTAAGCATCTTGAGAGGGAAAAAGGCTAGTGCAAGGGCTAACATGAGCCTACACAAGATGCTAAGGGAGTGGACACTAAAGTGGATACAAGAATGTATGTGAAGTTGCAAGGGGTGATATTTTACAACATTACATTTTGCTCCCACTTTAGTGGGCATATGAATCTACACTAATATGCATGCTAAAGGAAATCTACTAAGCATAAATAACATCATGATGTCAAAAGGATACTGTAGAGGAAGCATACAACTCTTCAAACCAAGGAAGCATGCCCCTAAGCTGAAGACCTACAAAAACACATTAGACAAGAAAGATATGCACAAGACAACAAGGTTAGAACATAAAAATCCACTACATCACGGGGTTAGAACATATAAAAACACACACACAGGCACACAACAAACTAAAGGATTTGAGTCAACAAAGTAAAAGAGACCTTAATGTAGAAGATTGTCTTAGTACTATGCGTCGTCCCCAAATTAAGAAATAAAACATAGAAGAATTCTTAAATAGGGAGAAGAAGGTAAGGATTGATTGCTTCAAGAGAAGAATGCACCCAAAATTTAGGGAAGAAACCAATATTGAAGAGAGAAAGAGCATATACTAAAGATGAAGAGGATGTAGATCTTCGATCCGGTATACACAATTGAGAAGAAAGAGAATTTAAGAGATAAATGGAGAAGCTAGAAAGGAATGAAAATTCCAAGAGAGATGGCTCCATAGGTACTCTCTCCTGGGGAGGTTTGAACAAAATGCACCACGGGCCCTCAGACCTATGGAAAGGTGAACAAAAGGCTTTGTAGGTCTGCAAAGCTACAAAGTTGAACAAACTACACCAGAGGCTCGTAGAACAATGGTGAATAGATCCAACAGGATGAAATAAATTTACAGGTCCTTAGACTTGCAAAGAGGCCACCCCAAGTACTCTCTCCTAAGGGAAGCCCGATGTGGAAGGATCAACAAAGTCTGATGGGCCCTTATAGGTGCTCGATCCTACAAGGTTGATTGAAAAGTAGCTTCACAGACACACCTACAAAGCAACATGTTAATATGAAGAATAAACATGCTAGGTAAGCTTGATGCAAAGGAGCTCTACAGGTTCTTGGTCCTACAAAGAAAGACTAATCAAAAGAACTTGTGGCTATTGCAAGTTGCATTGCAGGATAGTCATAGAAAAGATAGGTCTAGTTAGGCTACCCCCAAGCTAGATGCCATAGAATTCATTTGAGATAAAGGCTTCCAAAGGGGGGGTCCCTCGGGAACCCTTCAAAAGAAAAAGGAGGTCCACTCAAGGGATGCTTCATTTGAAAGACATAGGGAATGTTCAATTAAGGATTGGTGAGTGTAGCATTACATTGTTCATTCATCTTTCCTTATATGCATTGTTTCAGTTCCAGGTTTGATTACCAAAATGGTCTTTGACCAAGGAAAACCCCTATCCCCTAACAATCAACATTTTCTCCTCTCTTGATGTGTAATTGAAGGTTCTAGGTTGAAGATCAAGTGGAGAACAAAAGTTGTCAAAGTTGCAAACTTGTCAAAGTTGTCACCTTTCTTGCAAGATCATGAAAATAAAGCTACAAAATTTATTTATGACTTTCAGGAGCTGAACACCTAGGATCTAGGAGTGTAGACATTGAAGAACATAACCTAAAAATCATATTTCCAGAACCCTAGCAAGGAACCATTCACCATTGGGCGAATGAGTCCTCAGTGAGGCCCAAAACAACACTTTTTCTAATAGGTAAACATCATTTCAACATCTTAAAACCTTCCTATTTGTTGTTATAATAGTTAGGTTTGATTTTTTATTACATTATTTATGCATTATAGCCCTCATAATTGAATGAAACAACTAAAGAAAAACTAGGTTCGCCCATTTGGTTAATCCCCTATTTAGTGAATCTCTTTTTCACTATTTCACTTGCTATAGGGGTTGAAAATATTCTTGTACAGTCCTCTGGTCCTTGGTGTGCACTCTCGATTCCTATGTGTTTCACAGTTTGAAATTCGAAATTAAATTATAAAAATGAGTTTTTGTGGCTTGACAACAATGTTGACAAATTTTGCAAAATTTCTCCTTTTAATAGATATTCAATCCTTCTTCAACCTAAGATCTACAAAACACACAAGAGGGGTTTTTTTTTTGTTTTTGGTGAATGGCAATTTTCCTTGGTCAAACCCCATTTTTGAAATTAAACCTTGAATAAAAATAATGAAACATGAAAGGAATCATGAATGAACGATAGCTATGTCGCAACAAATTGAAATAATGAAACATGAAAGGAATCATGAATGAATAATAGCTATGTTGCAACTCATCAAACCATTGACTAAAACCCTTGAAGGAGTGAAACTTAACACATCTCTCTAAGGTCTTTATCTTGCATTAAATGGCTTGATTGATGATGTGATCTTGATGCTTGAATCTTGACTTGAATGCTTGAAACCTACATCACAATGTTAGCTCCAAAAACATGCATAAATGAAAATAACCAATGAATCTATTTTCCCCTCTAGGTTCTCCAGATTCATTGGGAGGAGGTATCGATCTCTAGCTACTCTCTCCTTTTTTTTCTTCCCATGGGAAACTATAATCCTATAAAAACTGGGCCCTATAGTCCTCCCCACCTAAGGGAGGGTGGGTGGATATAGGATAATAATTGGGTGGGAAACAATAGTTCCATTAGGAGGGAGGGAATTTTAGAAAGTTTTGTGTGGGTGAATAAGCATTAGAAGAAAGAACAACTAGTACATTCAAGAAATGGCACCACACTTCTAGATAGGAGTATAGATCCAGTCAATCCATTATCATTAGTTGATAATGTAACCAAGTTTCAAATGAACCTTGACCCAATATATCCACTAGCATATTGTCCATTTGCAAATTAAGACATGGTTGATTTGGTTCTAGCATATCTAATTTTGTATCCATATCTATCAAATTCATATTTTAAAGTGGCATACCTATAAGCAATAACAGATCTTATTCCAATTTGAGTGCATTCATGGATCTAAAGTTGATCCCACAAGGGTAGAGTGTATTGTAGATCCAATGAACTAAGTTAATGAACCAATTCCTTTCCTTGCTCCATCATTTTCAATTGTAGTTCTATTTATTCAATCAATGAAGATATCAAAGAGGGGTCCATAGTTCACAAGTTTGCTCCATAGATAGCCTAGGATGAACCATACTTTGTTGAAGCTCACATTTTAGGATGAAAGGATAAAACTATCTCCTCCCACCAAGCCCCAAGTCAAGTAATCCATTCTAGTTCATGGTGGTTGAGGGATTGAGTGGCCATTTCTCAAGAGAAGGTTTGTAGGAAGGTGGGATGCCGATAGGGATTGGGTTAAATGAGACATTAATACACATTGATTCTACTCCAAGAATAGATGTCAAAACCATGACAAAAGGTAGTGGTTTGCTATTTGGTAGCAAAGATATCATCAAAAAAAGTAGGGGAATAGCCATATCCAATTGTAGAGTTCTAGATGTTGTAGAGTTCTAGATGTTGTAGATCAAGGTAGAGAACTCACAAAGGTGTGGGCCACAGAGAGTGTAGGATCAAAGCCAAAGATGGGATTAGAGATGGTTGAACGAAGCTTAAAAAGCTAAGTTGTGTCATGCTGTATAAATCTATGGAAGCCCATTCTTTGGAACGATTGAGGGAGGTTGCAAGTGAACAAAAGAGTGTAGATTCATTGATTCATTTGGGGTTCAAGCTAGGTTGAGCAAAGCTAGAGATGCTAACCAAGTTGGGGCTAGAAGTTGATGAACAAGAGAGACAAGGAGAGTTGACCAAGCTACGAAGCCAAGCATTGAGATGAGATTGGGATAAAAACCTAAGTTGGGAATATTCATCCATGTGCTTGGGGTGGGTGATCCAAAATATAGGCTATAAATACCCACTGAGAAAGTTGGGTTACACTACTCCTAGAGAAACTCTTCATCAAAGATTCACTAGACAAGTGTTGGCTAGGGAAAAAATAGTCTCGAGTCAAGCTAACTAGAAATAGAGATTTATTTGGACAAAGATAGATGGGGAGAAAGGGTCATAGGGGGAACAAAAGGAGTGCTAAACAAAGCCATATCAAGAGCTAAACATGTTGTCCTAAATAGGTTGAGCTACCATTGAAGCTGAGCTAGACAAGGCTAGAGAAGGGAAGGGGAGCTAATCAAGCTAGGGAAGCTGCTACGTACCCAAATCCTTGGTGAATAATTCAAATCAATGAAATTCTTAATGTCAAACTCTAGATCCATAAATCCAAATTTGGATAGATAGACAATGCATACTTAAACATTGATTTGAGGATATGGAGATTGATTCCCACACTATCATTAGGTGGAGGGGAATCATAGTTCCCCATGGGGGTTATGTTTAGAGATTGATTTAAAAAATTTAGCCCCCACCTAGCTCCACTCCATGGAGATTGATTCTGAGGACTATATCCACCCACCCATGGTCCTATAATTCCTTCCCAACCTAAACTATACCCCCCACAATAACCATTCCCTTCCGTCTAGAAGATAAAGTAGTTGTTGAGATTGATTCTCCCATTTTTCGGTAAGGCCAAAAGCTATTGCTATGTAAGGCCCCCACTCCCATCTTTATATTATGAACGACCTAACCCCCACCTCCACCCCTAGATCTATACAACCAACTCACCCTCGCCCAAGTACTCTTTACATGAACCCAAGTCCCCATCCTTAGATATAGTGAGATTGATTCCCCAATTTGAGAGATTGATTCTTGGGGGTGGTTGAGAGGAGAAATATAACTCCTCGAGGAGAACCTATTCAAACGAGCCGGGGGGGGATTATAGTACAACATGCTTTCAAAGTGAAAATTCTCTTTAGTACTTATGCTCCTTTTTCTAGTTGTTTTGTTGATCCACATTAGTCTTTCTATACTAAAGCCATGGTTTTCTCTAATGTACTTATGCAATTTTAGGTGCAAACTCATAAAGTTACCCATCTTCAAGAGTTATTAGATCACTGGGGGGATTTTTCTTGTACTATTGCTTGTGTTCCTCTTGATCCTTCCTCTCCTTAGCAAGGATGTTGGTGTCGATGCAATCAACATGTGAGGCATGATCGTAGATCTCGCTCTTATGGTCCCCATGGCTCTCAATCCTTAGTTTCCAAAAATACTATTGCTCACAATGGTTAGGACTAACCTTCCCATATGCCCTCTACCTCTTGTCATGGGCAAGGTGCTTCTAACTGACTTGACTCAAGTAAGTTTGCTAGGTTGAAGTTGGCCATTTCTTCACCCCACATTTAGCAACTTCTAGATAACCCTTCTGAAGAAGGCACTCACACTGGCTAAGTTGTTGGTGATGTTGTCATTGAAAGTGTTAGGGGCAATCCTAATGACAAAGATCCTCCTCATGATTTTTTGATTTGTTATCCTCCTCACGATTTTACTCTAGCCGCTTAAACTCTATTAAGTTTGACCCTATTATTTTGTCTCTATATTGAACTTGGTCTTTTAAACTTTGTGGATACGTTTCTCTACCCCTTTTTTAATATTATAATTTTTTCCTTTATTAATAAAATTTTACGAAAAATGCTCATTAAAAAAAGAGGACGACATCCATAAATATCCATGGTCCGCTCTTTCTCTGACCGGACTTGATCTTTAATTTAATTTTCACACTATCTTTCGTTTACAATAATTGAATCTGGTCCACGCATTTTTGTGGCTAATTTTTGTTCTGATTTTGTCGGTGCATCCTCTTTTGACGGCAAGGATGAACAGGGAACTCTTCCTTGCTTTGGAGAGTGGCAATCTTAATAAAGTTCAAGAGTTGTATAGTTCGGACTCGCGTATTCTGATAGAGGTTACCTTCCAAGGAGATACTCCTCTGCATATAGCTGCAAGGAAAGGGCATTTAGATCTTGTTAGATGGATTCATCATGAGAAACCCTCTACGGCTGGAGCTCAAAACAAGGGTAACAATATGCCATTGCACGAAGCTGCTAAATCAGGTAGTCCTGAGCTCGTCAAAATTTTACTTCGTAGGCAGAGTTATGTCTACCATTTCAATAAGTTTGGAGAGACAGCTCTGATAATCGCTTCAGGGTATGGCTGTGTGGAAACAGTTAGGCATTTGTTGCAAGCCAGGTCACATGAAAATGCATTTGAATGGGATCGATCTGTTAGAGAGGCAATTTACAGGGGATATACAGGTAAATTCACACGTCATTTGTTACAGTTGAAGTAAATATAAGATTCCAGATGCATCAGATATATTGACATTAATTAATGTGAACGTGAGGCAGATGTAGTTAGGGCGATGCTTGATGATTGCTTCAGAACCGGTCAGGGTAATGCCTCCCCTGAAGACCGGCATGTTCCTGAAACCCCAACCCTGAGTATTCCTGCAACCCCCATTTTGCATACAGCCGTGCATGTTCCTGAAACCCCAACCCTGAGTATTCCCGCAACCCCCATTTTGCGTACAGCCGTGCGTAGAGGACATCTTGAGATCGTAAGGGTGATGTTAAATCATCGTTGGTGGGAAAACGCATTAATGACAGAGGAGGATATTTGTGGAAGATGCGCAGTTCATGTCGCAGCCATAAGAGGCGATTGGAACATAATCAGTGAATTTGTGTCCAGAATGCCAGACTGTTTGGATATCCGCAGTTCAGATGATAAATCTGTTTTGCATTTTGCCGTGGAATATAATCAACTAAATGTAGTGATGAATCTACTAGAAGAAAAACAGAAAGAAGTAACAGAATTGGTGAGCTACGACCATGACATTTCTGGCAATACAACATTACATTTAGCAGCAATAAACGCAGTGGATCGCCAGGTTTGACATCCTTGACATCCTTGACTTCGTAACTTTTTTTTCTTTCTAGATCTTATTATTCATTTTTCTGAGCTTATTCTATACATTGTTGAAAGGGCAGGCTATGTAAAGGGATTATTTGTTATTGAAAGGAATTTCAAAGTAATGGTTAGATTTGTAGTATTATTTCAATAAAATTATTTTTAGTTAATATACAATAAAATAGAAGAAAATATGTACTATGGAAAAAGATATAGCATGTTATGAAAAAGGATCCATTAAAAGTTGTGATATAATTTAGAAATGTATACAATATTTTAATTCTAACTTCTTATTAATGATTGATTATTTTTTACATCCCATTAAATTCTAGACAATCTTATTTTTCATTAACATTTCCTTCTTAAAATTGGTTAGAATAAAATACAAAACATAAAGGAGGTACAAAGAAGATGGGAACATTATACTACTACCCCCTAAATATTCACCTACACCATGTTCAGTAGTCAACATAGATTCAAATTTTTGACTTCTATCATGCTCTTGATGAAATTGTTTGTTCATCACTACAACAAGTTACATGATAAATGAGAAGGGTTATAAAAGTGTAAGATAAAAATAAGGAAAAACAAAGGCAACTGGGCAACTCAAGTGGGGAATGAAAAGCAAAAGCCAAAGTAAGTAAAGGGTAAGTATAAAATGGGTGTAAAAGGCAAAGGACAAATGTCAACTAATAATGTCACCTAAATGGGCGAGAACAAGTGTAAAACAATAATATAGAAGACAAAATGGATGTGAAAAAAAAAAGAAACAAGTCATAATAAAAAAGGCAAAGTGAGAAAAGAAACAAAATAACAAAAGGTGAAGATGAAATCCAAGCTATAGGTAGATATGAATATATTCTATAATTATGCTAATAAATCATGAAACAAATTTTTTAGGTGCTACCTTTTCCACTACAATGTTTGGCTCAACCAAGAGATCCTCATTGTCACACAAGTATTTATCATATGTTTTTTCTTGTACTATTTGCTACTTCTTTTCTTGTCTTTTTAATGACATTTGTTTCTTCTTAATATTTATTTCTTCTAAGCACAAACATAAGTTTAGCAGATGCAATATATTAGGTATTTCCTTTCTCAACCATTATTGCTTTTTAAGTTTTGGTTGTGGTCGAAAGATATGCATTTAGTGCATCACAACTTCTTGATTTGGTTTCCACGTCGTATTTTGCACATGTAGTTTAGATACTTGAATTCCTTTTTCTTTTGATTCTATTTTTTTTTCATTCTTTGTATTTTTCCTTTGGTACAGGATAAATTCATTATTCACATAGTTCAATAGATGGAATTGAGAAATGAAAATCCTTGCGAATGTTGACATTTGGTTGTGCAACTTGAGACTCATCAACCTTTGTAGGATAAGCTTCTCCTTTCAATCTTTTGTGTTCCTTCTATTTCATCAAAGTATATCTTGTATAAATCATGTATAGTATCATGTCTCTCATAAGGTACAAGAGAAAGTTTCTTAGTAAATGTGTCTAATGTAATGTGACTAGCATCAAATATTAGATTGTAGTGAGCCCTTTTTATTTTCATCACTATTCTTTCATGTATTAATTTAACACATTGATGTAGAATAGAAGGTACAAATTTATATTGCTTAATCTAAGATCTACACCAAATATGTTTGATGATGGTATGGCATGACATAAGATTGGTAATTCTTATTTTATCACTCTAAATTTCAAAATGGTGCATCCTATTAGTCATCTTCAGTTAATCTTAGAATATGGATGCTCTTGATCTCTAACATGGTTGTTGAAAAACTGTTTCCTAGTACATGTATTATATTACCATATTAGATCAATGAGGAATAGAGTTGGTGATATGCAACATACACAACTAATATGTTTGATGATGGTATGACATGACATAAGATTGGTAATTCTTAATTTCCCACTCTAAATTTCAAAATGATGCGTCCCATTAGTCATCTTCAATTAATCTTAGAATATGGATGCTCTTGACCTCTAACATGGTTGTTGAAAAAGTATTGTCTAATACATATATTTGAAACATAGATTTTTGGGACCCTATGGACTACTCTTGCACTTCTAGGGTTTTTCATCTAAAAGGAGAGAGATAGGGCAAAAAATGCTAATGATTCATTCAAATTAGGATGTGTGTGATGTAATGTGATATAAATGAACTTAACTAAATGCAATTGACTAATGATTGAAAATGAATGCAAAAGTGCAATTACAATTATGTTTGAAAACACATTGTGATATGCAAACAACTATGTAAATGAAGAAATTATGCAGAACAAAAAGAGATGGGGTGAAATAGAATGCACCTGGGAAAAGTGTGATGATTTTGAAGTGTTCTGGATGCTGATGAAATTCACTAATTTTTCACAATGGGACTCATTCACTGAGGGTGGCGAATCAGTCTACCTACTAGTGAAAAACTGTTGGGAGCTGATTTCTGTCTATCAGGATTTGAAATCTAACAAAACTCAAGTTTCCAGTCCTAAGGTGGGACTCATTCGCCACAGGGGGCGAATCAATCCTCCCCCAAATTCTTGAAAAATTGGGAGACAATTCTGCAACACCAAATCTGAGAATGTTTGCTTGTCGGGCTGTCGAAGTCAAATATGCAGAAAACGAATAAATAACTCTCTCCAAGCTTGATTTTGACTCAAGTTGACTTGAAACACCTAGTTGACTTGAAAATCACTCTTCAACACTTAATAACTCGTCAAATTTACAAAACAAAGGGTTGCAAATAAACAAGCAAAAGGGGAAAAATGATTAGGGGTTAGTGAATAGGGGTTTGCCTTAGTCAAACCCCACTTTTGGTAATCAAACCCTTGAAAAGATAATGAAATGAAAGAGAAAGATAAACTAATAACTTGCAAGTGCTATCAACTCACCTAACTCTTGATAATGCAAATTTGAAGTAATGTCAATGGCTGCTTCAAAGTGCTTGAATTGTTGATGTAAAGTGCTTGAATGTTTGAAATGTAGGATTGAATGCTTGAATAAGTGAGAAGATTGTAGATGTAAAATGAGGGGAAAATCACTTATTTATACAATTCTTGTGCCTTAGTATCCGTTCATATCTCATCATAGACCGACATTAAGTGATTTTTGAATAAAATCCTGAAAGGAAATTTGAAATATTTTGAATTTGGGGCCAAGGGGTACTCATTTGCCACCCATGGTGAATGGGTCCCACCTAGGACCTAAAAATGTGTGTTGGGAAAAATGTTGTGTTTAATGTTATTTGTCGGGATAATATGCAAAAATACACTTAATTACAACTTATGAGGGCATAAAAAGACCAAATAAAGCACGAGAAGGGTGTAAATAGTGAAAATATGCCTAGATGAGCGTGAAAGCTTGTTACAAGACTTTACGACACTTCATAATAGGACTTGTTGATGAGTGAAAATGTGGTTTTTAGGTGAATTGCATTAAATAGAGTCTAGAAGAATGTAGAAATGTCTTACAACACTTCACAACACCTTCACAAGACGTCCTTCATTAAGTTTTAGTACCTAAATAAGCATGTTCAAGCCATGATACAACATAAAATCAAAGCAACATAGTTCCAACACCATGAACAAGACCTAAAAGGACATGAAAATGACAAGGGACCATTTTTCTATGGCACAATATTATATTTCCATATTAGATCAATGAGGAAAAGAGTTGGTGATGTGCAACATACATAACTAGACATGTATAATTGCCCATAATAGCTATATTGTTGGAGCTCCTAATCATAAAATGTATTGGATGGAGTAGAAGGGGAAGAAGAAGAAAATGTAGCATTAGATTCAATATTTCATAGAAAGTCTAGCATAATTATGTTATATTACTTTAATGTCATCATTTACATTATCCTTTATCTCAATTGCATCAATACTATTTGATTTATTTGAGGGTGAATTAGCATAAAATTATAGTTGATTATTAGAGGGTGCAATAGATAAATTTTCATTGTTAAAAACCCATTAAAATTTGATTGTATTATTGTCAATGATGTATAATATACATTGTGATTAATATGGATGCAATCGATTGAGTTTTAATTGTTTAGCTTGGTCATAGTTACAAAATTCTCAATCACTAAATGCTTTAAAAACTATTATTTTGGGATCTAGTGGATGGACAAGAGCGAATTCCATTGAACTAACACTCAATAGGTTTTGAAGTTTAGCATGCTTCTATTGGTCTCATTTCTAACCTTTAATTTTTTTCTCACATAATTGACATGTGTTATCAAGTTGTTACCCCTCATTATGTGTCCATTATAAAATGCATGTTAAGTTCCTTTTTTTATGTTAACTTGTGTGAGTCAAACATGTCAAATTCTTGAACCATTTGTCCTGAATGGAAAATGGTCCTAATTATATTATCAAAAGTGATGAACCTTACCAAATTGAAGTTACCAATTTATGATCTATATGCCTCAATTATGTCTATTGTCTTGAAATTGAGCTCGTTTATATAGTTTAAAAGAAGTTGAAAGGTCACGACAACTATGTGCTCCTTGGAAGTTGAAATGAATAGTTGAATAAGAAAAAAGTTAATTACGAAAAATGAAATTACAATTAACTATTTAATTTTAGAGCTTCAACTTGGTGGGGCCATATCTCCTAGCTTGTTGGGTAAAAATTAAAGTTCTTGGATGCATTGGAAAGATCTCAAGGGGAACTAGCTTGAGTTTCTTTGAAAGAATCCTTTGGAAAGCTTCCTAAGCAACATATGAAAGTTGTCAAGGATAACTTTTCATTGAAGGCCTCCAAAAATGTAGATTACATAAATATTAATCTATCAAAATTTATATTTCTAATATGTTCCATTTTAAACCATGCATATGTCACCCAAGTGCTCCTTGATCATTGTGGAATCAATTTATGTTCACAAGTGTAAGTTTTATTATTTATTGGAGAATCATTGTAGGTTACATACGGGAATACTTTTCTAGAATTACTTACTATAGTTATTGAAAAAAATCCCTAAATCCCCAAATAGTGTGAATTGATTTTTTTAAT
Source organism: Sequoia sempervirens (assembly GCA_007258455.2). Classification (NCBI taxonomy): domain Eukaryota; kingdom Viridiplantae; phylum Streptophyta; class Pinopsida; order Cupressales; family Cupressaceae; genus Sequoia; species Sequoia sempervirens. The sequence continues at coordinate 732,864,879 of VDFB02271358.1, read as the reverse complement.
CTCTAAACCCCAAAATTTATGTGGTTTTTGGTTGCTTTACCATTCTCTAAAACTCTTGACATCTTTCAAAGCAACAGTTTTACAAGTTCTCAAATATGCCAAATCATTGAATTTTTTCTAGTATTTTTCATAGTTCTATATCTCATCAAAATAATGTCATAGTCTTAATTCAAAATTTTTGAAGTATGTGAAACTCCCAAAATATCGACACTAGCTCAAGAGGCATTGAAAAGGTTAGAATCTTTAACATGTTAAAAGTGAGAAAGTTTCCTTCAAATAAGCCTTTAGATATGGAATAAATATTTGGGTTTGTTCCTCATTTAGCCTTATTTATGTTTTCCTTTTCTTGTTTCTATTTTAGCTTACATGTGTCTTTCCTACTTTCCATTTAAAATAATACACTTAAAATGCACCATTTTTATCTTACAAGTGAGATGCCTCTCTCAAAATTATAAAATTATAAAATTTTATAAAATTTTGCATTTCCCATCGGGTAAATCAGGTTGCTTTTAGTAAAAAATTATAGTCACAAATTTGTATGCTAATAGCTACACAATGCATTTTATTTGAATGAAGGAGAGGTGGAAGGTGTTAGAAAATTTAACACTTACCTTCATGTTTCATTATCCTTCAAAAAGGTGCTATAATTTAATAATTTGAAGGGTATGCATCATTTTAGTTGGATAATCCATACTTTAAGGAATTTTATACTAGAAATTTAGATTTTATAGTTTTTATTTGAACACATAAATCCATAAAAGAAGAAAAACTATTTTAAGTATAGAGTATCTTGAATTTGTTAACTATTTGATAAATAAGATGTTTTACAAATTAAAGTGATATAAATGATTGAATATTTTTAGCATAGAAACCCAAATCAAATAACATAATTATTAATTTGTGTATTTGATCATTGGACGTGCATTTTAATAGGTTGAAAATGTTAATCTATGATCCATGTTAACTTTTAATTACAATCCAAATCCTAGGTGGTCTATGAGATAATACCCTAGATTGTAAGAGTTGGCATAGAATAACTCTACACCATGTGAGATTTGGCTGAAGATTATAGTCATTCAAGATCTAGGAACTTCATGAAAGCACACGTGAGATCAATATGCAATACTCAATATTGTAATGGAATTTTATTATCCAAGAACATAATATGACATATTCATATGAGACCACCTGATTATATAACCAAGGTGAGACATAGAATTAAACATGATTATGACAAGTGTCTTAATCCTATGTCATGTGACAAATTATCACAACTACCTAGGACACATGTGTTACAAGTCAAAAAATAAGATAAGATCTAATGCCAACTAACACCTTCTAGAAAGATTCCTTTCTAGGACCTAAGTAAACTTAACATGTAAATAAGTCCCCTAAGTCTCCTAGTAATGAATTAACTAGGTATATGACTTTATTTACACCAACACCCCCCTTAAGTGCAACTTAGGGAGTAGTTGATTATTATGTAAATGACACAAAGATGAGTCTCGGCTATGAGGCCATGTTAGGTACCCATATACAAATGCAAATGAAATCTCTCACAAATGGAGAAAAAGAGAAAACCCAGTGGGACAAAACTCCTCCCCAAAAGAGAGATGAAAACAAAATGCTCTCAATGAATTTATTTATTTATTTATTTTCAAATTTCTCAATTTTTTTTAAAAAGGTAGAATAAAATAAAATATCTATTTTTGCAAATCGTATCACTTGCGCAATAATGGTGACCTAGGGGGGTCGTATGGCTCCTTGGGCATTTTTTTTCCCTTCGCAGATAAATTTCTCCAATTTGATGATTTAACAGTTGATATTAAGGTTTTTGGCCCTTTTAGGCGTGATGGTAGGGTTGATATTGACCCAAAGTGCTCCAAAATTGTAGTTACTATTATGCCTTGCATAACCCCCCCATTTTGTTTTATATTGGAATAAAAAATGGGTCCCCCTTTTTTAATCTTTGTCTTTTGTTTTGGGTGTCTTTGGTTGTCCGGTTGGGACTTAGGAGTTCTTTGTTTTAATTCCTAAGTCTGTCTTTTGTTCTGTCGGAGCTGGGTCTGGGACTAAATCAGGACATGGAACCATTTCAAGGTTTCTAGTTAGGATATGGTCTCGACTCCGACTCTGCCTTTTCTTTTGCGCTATTTTTTTTTTTGTGTTGGTTGTTTTTGGACTAACAATTCGGTTTGTCCTTCTGTTGGTCGTTTCCTTGCACGTTGTGTTTATTTGCTTTCGCAGGATCGGACCCGAGGTTGGAATTCAAATAGGAACTTTTCAAAATATATATTCACTATTTCTGTCTCGACTCTGCTTCCGCTCTGTTTTTCTTCTCACTTTGTTGTTTGGGCCGGGTTCAAAATTATCTCCGGTCTTGCTTCCCTTGTTCTTGTTTTGTCTTTGCTCTTTGTCGGGACCAGGTCCGGGGTTGGGAGTGAAACATGGGACTTGGTTTAGTTTCTCTGGCTTGTTCCCAATCCGGGTCCGTGTCCGCCTTACCTCTTCATGTTCCGTTGACTTGACTTGACTATATGACCACATCGTTCGCTCCGCCCCCGATTAACCACATTTATAGCATTAAATGTAGCCTGTTCGCACGCGCGAATTGTTGATTAAAAGTGTAATTATGCTTAAACTGTCTCATTATTATTGTTATATGAAGTGTTTGAGCAAATTATGGCCAGAAAACTCTCGGGAGAATTGAGGTGATCACGGGGCAAATTGCGGAGCGAATCTTTGCAAATTTCTCATCAATTCTAAAGGAGCATCTTGAGGTAGGTTCCTTGCCTTTCTTTCTTCCATTTTGTTCTTTCGCTTGTGTCGTTTTGGCATTTTTTGCAGGAGAGTTCTTTCTGTGAATTTGTTCGCTCGGTTGGTCCTTGTTTGTGTCTTCTGTTCGGCCTGTCTGTTTCTTTCTTTCTTTTCCGTCCTGTTTTGTTTTGTTCTGTTGCCTTTTTGTTTGTCATTTTTATTTTGTCGTTTGGTTTGGCTGTCGCTTTCGTGACAGGGTTCGTTTGTTGTGCTCTGGTTTTGACTAGGGTTGTGATTTTGACGGGGTTTCCTTGCTTAGCTAATGTTGTTTTTCTATTTGGAAATCCTGTTCTGGTTTTATCGCTTCGGTTTCGGGTTCCTCATATTGATTTCTCGTTGTGCCCTAGTTTCTGAAAATAGGCTAACTAGCGAATTAGGGTTTTATGGTGCAACGTGTTCTTGGTTTTTAATGACTTTTGTACGGAGGGGTTGTTGGTGGTCTAAGTTACACTCTTTTTAGTCTTCCGTGGGGTCCATGTGACCTAGGGTTTCGCTATCCATGTGACCATCATGTTTTATTCCACTCTTTGTTTTTTGGTTGATGACTATCTTTGCTCTTTGTCGGAACCGGATTCGGGGAGGAATCTGAACTGGAAAACTAACTTTTGTTTTTGGTCCAATTCCCGTTCCCATCCCATCTTCAATTTTTCCTGTAATCCGCTCCCCTTCCTTCTTATGACATCACTGACTTCACTATTTATCGGAACCGGATCTAGGGAGGATGTTGAACTTGGAAGATAATTTTTGTTTCTGATCCGGTTCCCGATCCGGTCCTGCCTCTGAAGGTAGGGTTTTGATTTGGATCCCGTCCCGCCCCCGACAATGTTCTGATCCAGTTCCCGCTCTGGCCCCGCCACACTGTATCAACTATGCCTGATGCTTCTCCGATCCCGCCTCCGATAAAGGCATAGTTTGACGAAGTATTATCTTAGGAGGATGGAGTAATGGTTATATAATTGGCTAACTTAGATGCTTTGTTTGTCTAATACAGGGGATTGTTGCAGGTATTAAGAGATGTCGGGAGTATCGGATGAGGCTTCTCAAAGGAGCCAACCAGGGGAAACTTCATGGCAAGGGACAAGGCCAAAGAAGATTAAAGTGGAACAACTTCCATATACCTTGAGGTGTAAACATAGGGAAGCCGTCCTCACAGCTAGCAAAATTGATTCTGATTGGACTGACATCATTGACACCAATTTGGGTCCTTTCAACTATGAAGAATTGCTTGAGGAGACTTTCACTAAGGAGCAAGTTACACCAAGGATAGAAAGGATTGTTCAATTCGGGTTGGCACATGTTTCACTCTTCCCTCTATCTGTTCAATGCCCAGAGTTGATTCTTGCAGCAGCTGGAGCATATAACCCTGCAACTAGGCAGTGTATGGATGTAAAGGGCAATGTCATTATTGACTTCACACCCCTAATGATCAAATTCCTGTTTCATATGCCTAATCCCAAGAACCCTAGACAAGTAAATGAGGCAGAGGCTCTGAAGCTTTACAGTAATGATAAGGAGAGGAATAGACTCTACATGAATAAGACTTGGATGAGGGTGGAGAAGAAATCTCTGACCAAGCTTCCAGACTAGCCTAAGAGGATGGATTTCAGCAAAGAAATTGGAGATATAATCATGTTCCTGTCTAGGGTGTTTGGGAAGAGGGATGCTTCACTATTTAAGGAATGGATGTTCCCTTTTATCCAATCTGTTCTGGATGGGAGGCAACAATTTGATTGGTCAATGATAGTGTCTGATAGCATTCATAATTAGATGATAAGGGTGAGGGAAACCAAGTGTTTCTTTATGACCTCCTATGTAGTCTATGTAGCTGCCCGAGTAGGGATATTTCTTGGACTTTGAACAATGGGTGTATTGGAACAAGACCAAGGACAGAAGAATGTATGGGAGTATTATAACCAGCTCACCTTGCAAGCATCTGAGCAATATTATAGAAGGGTAAATGATGCCTTTCTGTATGTCATAATTAACAAGCTTAATGGTGATGCTGGGTATAGGCTTAGCAGGGAGGCAATGGCTTTTGTGAATGAATGGGGACATTGATTTATCCAGTACCCCACATTCACTTATTTTAGGTTGGCAGGCTTCGATGGTCATCCCCATTTGCTACCCAGGTGTTGTGGGGATAGAATTATCTTAATGGAATTTATTTATCAAGCCTTGGCTGTAAACCTCCAGTTTAGCAATAAACATAAGACTGGATGCCACAAGTTTCCAATGAGGCTAGAAGCCTTTTGCTGTCCACACATTTAGGCAGGTAAGGCTGTTTGTGATGAATTAATGTATTTGAGGTTGGGCTTGTACACTGCTAGGATATACTATGATTGGTGCAGGAGCACCTAAGCTAAACTCTAGTTTGATTTGTCAAATTTTGGCTTGTACCTGACCTTAGCCAAGTCAGGGTCTTAGTGTGTTTGTTGTGGACCTTAGAAGGTCTTGTTTGAGTGTGGTGAGTTAATCATTAGGATTAATGTCATCTTAGTTATCTTTGTTGTTAAATGTTGTTTTTAGCTTGGGACAACTTATGTTAGAATGTAAGTGTTAAATGTGTTCTAAACACATGATCATTGTTAAAAAGATGCCAAGGGACAGTTAAGGAGTTGTTGGTTCGAAATCAGGGAGATAGAGATCCTAAAATGTAGGATGATGGAAAGAGTTGCAAGAATGTTGCAAAGTTGCATGGCAACATTGTTAGGTTGCATGCAACTTATTTGTCATTGGGAATCCCTAGAAATTAGGAGTAAGTGCTCGATCAACTTCCCTTGAAGTGTGGAAAAGGCATCTAAGTAGAGGTGTGGCTCGGAGAGAGCAGTTAGAAGGATTGTAAACAAGTTTTTGCTTTTGTGTAAAGAAGAAAGTTCTGCAGTTTCCTGTGTTTCCCATGCATCTTGAGAAACAGAGTTATCAAAGGCACTGAATATACTTCATAAGCACTGTATTTAAGTTTATAGAATAGTTTTGAGCATCTTTCATTTGGTAATCAGGTTGCTTAGTGTAGAGTCGTTGTTTTGAGTTATTAGATTAGAGTGTAAAGGTTTGTAATTGCAGTTTTGAGCAGTCAGTTTTCTCATGGCTCCCCCATAAGAACTAACCACGGGATCTCCTTGCAATTAGTTTGAAATGACAGGGGAGCCAGTCAATTGTAAATATTTACAAATAGGATTCATGGGAAGGCAAACAAGAATTTGTAATCTCAAACCCTAGGCGAGCTAGGACTGCCCGGTTAGGAGTTTGAGAGTGAAAATTGAAGAGCACAAGCAGGGGTAGAAGGTACAGTACGAAACCTGTACGGTTTCAGATAGGTCTTGGTCATATTTTGACATATTGAAAGGATTGTGGTATTTCCAATCCATTTGAGTAAGAACAAGGTAAGAAACTAGTGAAACCCTAAGCATTAGGCCTATTAGCCCTACTTTTACTTGATTGTAGGAACCTACTGTATGGTAGGGACAGAGGTCTGAAACCCAATGCAAGATTTAAAACTCCAAAAAGGGTGTCTGAAAGTGACATTTGTTTGCTAGGTCATTTGGAGAGTTTGGGCAGGAAAAGCGAAAAACTGACTGGTAAGGGCTACAAGAGAATAGGCCTGTTCAAGGCAAGATCTAGAGATCAGGTAAATTGAAAGCTAAAGAACCTTCAAGATGCGTTCAAGTGAATGTGGAATGCAAGAAAACAATGTCTTCAACACCCCTGCAAACAGTTCAAGCAAGATGGTGAAGATGACACTTAGATCCTTCTAAGTGTAGGAGATTGACTATAAGCTTAAATGGTGTTAAGTCCTCTAAGGTTAAGCACATGGATTTGAAACTCTTGGAGCAGAGTTTGAGTAAGAATTAGTTACTGATCTAAGTCAGAATAGAGCCTAGAAATTGTTAGGTTCTTGGTGGAAGGCAGAGTGAAGTCTTCTAATAAGTTGGTGCAAGCAAACCTTGGAGCCATCATACACCAATGATCCCAAGCACAAGATGAGGGCCTTGCTCCCCAATGTCTTTGAGAAACACTTCAGTATATTAGAAGATTTTTGGGAAGACCTGCAGGATGACTATGATCTTAGAAGGAAAAATTATGAGAGGATATCTATCCCACTCATGATTGAGTTTGGTATAAAGGAAGATATTCCTGATACATTATCTGATGATGGGGTAGTTTTGGATCCCGGATATGATGCAGATAATATTGGAACGAAGGATCTTGATCCGGTTGATTGGAGTGTAGATGAAACAATTGATATAATGCAGATTGCTAGGCCGGTACTTGATAGGAGTATCCAATGGGTAAGTTTAAGGGTTAATCAGGTCGAGGCATCATCATCCAAGAAGAGGAAGGCTAGTACCACCCGGGGGTACAAAAGGGTAAAAAGAAGGGTGACACCTAAGGAACCCTTAGATTTTTTACCTTCTAAGCAATAAGAAGATGAGGTGGTTCCTCAAGACTTTTCAGAGGTGCATGAAGATGAAACAATTGCAGAGGGAGTTGTTTCTACATCTGCTGCAGAAGAGGTACCTAAGCCCTTAGGACCTCAGGAGTTAGGTCATGAATCATCAATGGGAGCTCTTCATGGTGAAGCAGAAACCTTGAGGCAAATGGAGGACGAGGTAGAGATACATAATATAGAAACTGATTCAGAAAAGACTCCCTTGGATAAAGAGCATCATGTATCAACATCTTTGGATATGACAGATGATGCAGGCACTGAACACATGTTGACTGAAGAGGATCAGTGGAAACTCTTTGAGGAGGCAAAAAGAGAAGCCGATGCTAAAGCACAAGCTGAGGCATCAACTAAGCTACAAGAAGAAGGGGCCAGAGCACAATTTGAGTTGGCGGCCAAGCAAAAGGAGTTAGAAGATAAAGTGAAGGCCGATGAGTTAGCTCAACAGCAACAAGAAAAGGAGCAAGAACTCAAGATTCAAGAAGAAAGGGATAGGTTGGTATTGCAGTAGAAGATTCATGATCTTGAAGAAGAAAAAGCTCAGCAAAGAAGAGAAAAGGAAGCTGTTGAAGCTAAACTCAAGGAATAGGAGGAGGCTTATAGGAAAATGGAAGAGCGAGAACACTTGAAAAGGGAAAAGGAGGCTGTTGAGCTGGATGAATAGGCAAAGAAATCCAAGGAAGCCTGGGATTATGTTGAAATATTGAAAAAGCAGAAGGATGAAATGTTCAGAAAGAAGAAAGAAGAAGAAGAATGCTTAAGGCAGGAGCTGGAGGCTAAGAGACTACAAGATCTCAAGGATAGGGAGGAAGCAAAAAAGCTAGCACGGGAAGGGGAGCAAGGTGATCAACAAAATGTGCAGGAGGAAATATGTAGGAGGTTGATTCTCAACCAAAGCTTACATTGTTGCAACCCTTGTCTTTCACTACTGTTACTTCCTCTTTAGCCCAGGCAACCACTACCCCTATTGCTCCAACTTGGCTAAAGTTGGATTTGGAGAGAAAACCAGTTGTTCAACCACAGCCGTTGAACTGGGAAGAAATGATGAAGGAGATTGGGAAGGAGAAGCCAAAGAAGAAGTCTCGGGTTCTTCACTCCACTAGGCTCACTGAGGCTGGAGAAATCATTGTTGAATGTGCCATTCCTATAATGGAGAAGAACCGCGATGACATGCAAATAACTGATTATCAGTTGGGAGCGGTAAATTTCGGAAAGCCTACAAGAAATCAACAAATGAGTTTGATTGATATTGTGGCCTCTTCGACTAAGTCCCGGATGATCAAGGACAAGCAAAGGAAAGATGAGCTTAAGGCTCAGTTGGATCAGCTTCATGGTTTCTTAAAGGATGTTTCTAGTCCCATACAGGCTGCGCCTCTTGAATCCCCAATCTTGCTAACAAAGAAGGAAGCTGATGATTTGATTCAGATGAAAAGTAAGGTGGGGATGATGGATAAATGGTTGGATAAGCTCAATCTGGAAGTTGATGATATTCTTGTTGAAGGCTCTAAAATTCATGGAGTTGCTCTCGAGGTAGCAGAAGATCTGGACCAGCAAGGTAAGGATTTGGATAAGCAAGATGATTAGTATAAGGAATATGTTAAAAGGTTGAAGGATATCAACAAAGTGCCTAAATCCACCTTGTTAGAATATTCAATTCTTGAGCAGGGTAACGAAGACTTTTTGGAAAAGACTGCGAATATCATAAGATATAAATCGAAAGCTATGCATAAACATCAAGGAGAAATCCGAGAAATGAGCAAGGACTTGCATCAATAGATGGTTGAGTTAGAGGCAGTTGTGGCCGTTATAATCAACATAGATTCCTCAAATAAAGAAGGCCTATCTTTGGATAGACTAAGGGAGAAATGGAGGGGCAAATTTGAGGAAATCATGCAAAAGGGAGATGATGGGGAGAGTTTATTGTTAGATCAATTTATGAATATCCATGAGGAGGTAAGAAATGCCAAAAAGGAGCTGATCGAGCTAAAGGAGATGCAAAGTTTGGTTTTTGCGAAGTTTGAAAGAGTCAAATTTGAAAGTGCTGGGTTGGATGGGCCAGATTTGGATACTCTTCAGCAGATTTTCTCCAGTTATGATGAGTACCTTCAGGAGCATTCAGTGCAAAAGTGATTAACTCTTGGTGTCATACTCCATTTGCTCTTCTCCTCTTTCTGTGGAATTGACATAAGCTCTACTCTGAGTCTGATCCATGTGCTTCATCTTCTTCCTGGAGTATCAGATTCTCCTTCTTACAATGATGTAATTAGCCTTGAAAAGGGGTTCTTATGTCTACTTCTATGTTCAGTTCCGATTCCATGAATTGTGGATCTGGATTAATGATTGAGAAATTCATGCATGTGGCACTCTATATGTACTATTAGAATCCACTTTGTAAAGGTCGGCAAATTGAAGAAAGATTAGCCACCTGAGAATAGAAGATAAAAACTAGATCTAGGATTTTAATGTTTAAAAAAAAGATACTCTGAATAGTTTTGTAGAAAGCTCGGTTTTACAAGTTCTCATATGGTTTTCATGTTAAGACTTTAAAGTTTGGATCCATTTTTTTTGGATAAGGTTAATGATATATGATTAATCCATACGCCAGTGTTTTGCTGTGCTTAATTGTTCTTTATTTGATAAAAATCAATAGAAGGAACTGGATTCAAAGTCATGTCATTGGATTATCTGTGAATTAGATTGTTATGGTATTTCATTTCATCTGTGTTTTGAATGATGAGTGAATGATTATTTTGAAGTAAGGTTAGTGAAAGTTGATGATATTTGAATTAGCATTACGGATGTATGCAATAGCGTAGTTGATTCTATGGATTGCATCTTGCTGTAGTTATGGTTAGGTAGAATGAACACTCATTGTCAATTTACATGTCTCAATACATAAGGATTTTATTCATGTTTCTCTGATTCAAAGCTCTGTTTCATCTTTTTCTTTTGTTTAAAACCCCCCAAACGTAGACTACCCGCTGTTATGCATTCTTGTTCTTTATTACCAGCAAAGGCCCTTTGAACATTATGGTCACATTAACTATTGAGCGATATCAGCATAGTTGAGAACCAACTACCAGGACCTTGGGAGTTAGATTACTATATGTTATCTTTCTCTTTCAGAAGAAATAGGATATTGATATTCTGTTTAATTTTGTTGTACTGTTTTGACCATCAACAGTTACCTTCTGGATCTAGCAACCATTTATCAACTTCAAACCCTTATAGATTTGGCCTCATATGTCTGATTTGGGTGAAACAAAAGATAAAACTAATTTTCTCGAACCTTTTGAACTCAATGGTGAGCTCAGATTTGCACCAACAAGCTCCAATTTGAACCTGCAATACAAAGGAAAAAAGAGGACCCCCCCAAAATCTAGTATTTCTATCATGTTTTTTTAATTCTCTAGATCATCATACAATGCAAGAGAAGAGCATACTCAACCTTTCAATATCTACCAAGATCTCTTAAAAAATGACTAATAAGAAGCAATCCCACAAACTCTAATATTATGTAAGGGTTTGTATAGAATAACTCTACAACAGGTAAGATTTGGCTGAAGATTATAGCCACCCAAGACCTAAAAACTTCATGAAAGAACAAGAGAGATCAATATGCAATTTGCTCAATATTGCAATGGAATTGACTTTCCAAGAATATAATATGACAATATTCATGTGAAACCACCTGGTTATATAGCCAAGGTGAGACATAGGATTAAACAAGATTATGACAAGTGTTTTACTCTTGTGTCATTTGACAACTTATCACAACTACCTAGGACACATGTGTTACAAGTCAAAAGATAAGATAAATTCTAATGACAGCTAACACCTTCTAGAAAGATTCCTTCCTAGGACCTAAGTAAACTTAACATGTGAATATGTCCCCTAATTACCTAGTGAGTGAATTGACTAGGTACAAGACATTTATTCACACCAACATATAAATGAGGGTGTAAATGTGCTATAAGCATGAAAAATCAATGTGGAAACAAGAGGATTAAACAAACAATACTATTTCATTAATATGTGCATTATTTACATCAAAAAATATCGTGGATATATATGGTTGTTTATTTACTCTCATCTGACCTTTGAAAGGTTGTTGAGCTAATTCCTATTTTCTTATGTTATATATTTTATAATTAACTTGATGATGAAGGAAAATGATGTTATGGAAATTGAGCTAGCTGTCCTCCCACCTATAATGCTTCACTTTCTAATGGTTAGAATTCAAGATTTGGTGTGTTAAAAGGTTACATTTCATGAAATAACTTCAAAAGATGTGTGGAACTATTGCATGGTGCTCTAGAATATTGTATGACATTTTGTATTAAATTCTAAATTATATGCCTTAAGAGTGTTGGCATGTGAAGACACAAGTGTGACATCAAATGCAAGCAAAGTTATTAATGCATCAATGTGGCATGATCAATTATGTTGCATTAATGATGCATGAAGTAAGGAGTTGTGAGTAAATATGAATCATATTTCTTGGTGTTACCCATGTAATCCATGGTACAAAGAGATACATGGAATTGTGCACTATGGTACTAATGTTACATTATGTAAACCCTCATGCGATAATTTTCTCCTTTTGAAAAAATAGTTGCCTTATGTTTAAGGACACTTGTGTAATATTATTTAGATATTATGCAACATGTTTGACTCATTGAATCACATTTTGATTCTAATATATCTTATCCACCACTACTGTGGTGATGCTCTATGAGTCAATTATGTAGACAACATGGAAATTATGTTTGTAGGGATGCCAAAGATTATGTCATCAAAATTAATTAGCACAATATCAAATACTATATCCCCATACAATGGATGAATAACATATGAGAAGTAGCATAGATGTGATACATGTATAGCTTTAGTGATAAAAGTCAGTGATCCATCCAAAAGTATAAGGTTATGATGAAGCATAGTGTGCAAAATTTAGGTACATGATGTTTTCTTCAGAATGAGGTTCAAGCTACCACTATCAACTAAAAGAACAAATAAATTACATAACACAAACAGATACAAATAGAATAAATACTCTACTTCTAAATTAGGCATGTCTCTTGTGGTTATTATTGTGTAGATAAAAGTATCTTTGAGTGTTATTTTCTCCACTTCTAGCTCGTGGTAGACCTCTATTTTTGTGACATCCATCCAAGCTACTAGAAAATGAACCTTTAATTTCTTGATAATTACTTAATGACAATTAATTTATCTATACCCAGGTGAAATGGGATTATAGATAACATGAATTCAGTTGGGAAATTATTTCCTATAAATTCTAATTTTATTAGATAACATGTGGAAATGATCTAAATGATTCATAACTAGTTTCATACTCTTTAGGCACTCAAACTAGTCATTAAGAATTTTCAAGGATAAATGATTATGATAGAGAACTCATCATCATGTAGTTGGTGCAATTTATTTTAGTTGAAAAACAAGGGGATTATAGGAGTTGTTAGGTCCATTCATGTTGTTGTGGGGTCTATTCTTCTATTATCTAAGATCTCTTCTATCTCCTACTACTATTGTTATATTCTATTATGTCTTATACATATATTCTCCTATTGGCATGTATCCTTTACAAAATACATCCCTTCCTTTAGATATCTTGTCAGCCTTAAGCTCCACATCCCTTTTTAGGGGTTTGCATTAGGGTCAACCCACAATAGTGGCTTACAATTTTTTGCACGAAGAGAAATTAGAAATGCCCATCAAAAAATTCAAAATGGCTTACCTCTTCTAATGAAGGTGGTTCAAATGAACCCACCCCCCTATGAATGAATCCCCAATTGTGCCATATAGGGGGTGTTCATTCAAACCCCCTTCTATTGAAGGGGGTTTGAATGAACACCCCCTTTTATTGAAGGGGGTTTGAATGAACACCCCCTTTTTTTTACTTTGCTCCTTTAATTACAAATTAATGCATTTTTTAACTTTCAAAGCTCGATTTAGAGGTGCAAATGGAGTCAAATAGATGAACCAAGTTGGAGAACTGTAGTCCTCGAAATGAGCTTACCAACAACTATAAATTTGATATATTTTGCTTTTATTTTTTATTTTATTTTTTAGTTTTATTGAACATAGGGTTTTCACCAAACATCAAGTTTGGTGAAAAAACATTGTGTAAAAATAGTTTATTAGTGGATTTTTTTTTTGAAAAATATGTACGCACTAGGTATTTATGTCCTCATTCAAACAAAAAAAAATGAATTTCAATACATACAAAAAACAATTATGCGATTGAAAGTGCACCTATGTCTAAATTGTAATTGGTTTGATTTCAAAACTTAATTAACAAAAAAATATTTAGCAAAACATTATGAAACGAAATGGATGCACTAGATATTAGTGTTACCAACCTAAATTCAAAAGAATCAGAATTCTATCTTTTTTAGAAAAAAGTTATGCAATTGAAAGTACACATAACTTTTTAAAAATGTTTACTATTAAAAACTAGTTATCAAAGGAAATGCAAAAAAAATATAATTTAATTTTATTTTTGTAAAAAATACATTTAAAATCTATAGAAAAAATTTCACAAATCACTAGTTTGGATCATCTTCAAATTCCTAACAGTTTACCTACTATAGGTGTTAGAAAGTGAAGATTTTTCTCAAAATGTTGCTTTCAATGTCATGTTTGGCCAAAAAGTGTAACCCATTATTGTGGGATGATCTAGTAGGATTTTTTGTATTGTACCTTTGTTTTGGGCCCTTGCTATATTATTTACCTTGCCAACAATAGCCTTTGTTTTTTGTATGGATCTTGAGAAGTTTTATTCAAATCATCTATAAAATCGGGTTTGTGTTGAGGTTCATCTTTCCAAAGACCTCAACGAGTCAATGTACATTCATATCAGTCAAATTCACTACTCAAGTATTTTTTTCTAGTATATCAACCTTACTAATACTTGTTATTGATGCCAAACCTTAGAATATAGGATTATGGATTCTATATTGGCCTCCTAGCGGTCTAAACCCTCTACTCAACCCTCTATAGGGTTGTCATATCATAGTAAAGAAGAGGATGGATGTTCTATAGTGGTTAATTGCAAAGCTAAGAAATATAGCTTTTCTAAACCCTCTCCTATATCCATTAGGTAAAGGGTTTTGGATTTGAAAATTTTAAAACCTATCAACATAGGGGTGCCAAGCATGGCTAGAGCTTCCATATCTCAATCAATATTAGTTTCTTTACAACTACCTTCAGGCAGTGTCCAACATACTTACCCTCTCTTGTGGGTTAGAGGAGATCCTAAAGCCTATTTTCAAGTATTTGGAAGATGGTGAATTTGTGCTACAACAAAGGTATACAATGCAACTTAACACCCAAATTGGAAGCTTTGAGGTATTCGGCATAATTCTTGATAATTTCCACCCTTAATGGTCCAACTAATGAGGAGATGCCTCTTGACAAATTTTAAATGAATTTTATTTCCTGGTATGTGAGAGGTATCACTAACCTACCTTGAAAGTACATTATTTGTGATGTTCATTCTTAGTTTTTAGGATTTATACATAATTCTCCCTCAAGAGGTTAAAGTGTCAAGTTTTTTTTCTACAACATATCAAGCTATTTGGCCATCTATATTTTTTCTTTGTACTAACGATGAGGTTGGTTGTAGTGGAGTTGTCACTTTCCTCTTGCCCACGTAGCATCAATTGTTGGTTCATCATAGATGTGACCCTAGTAAATAGGTACTATAGGCTATTTTCCATAGTAATAGTTATTCCTTTTGGGTGATTAATGTTTATACTTCTAATTATGTTGTTAATAGATCCTCTCTCTACTGTTGAATGACCAATTCAATGTTTGCAACCACTTGGGTCTTGTGTGGGGACTTCAACATGATCAAGGTACCATATAACAAATATGGAGCTTTTCCAATGCATTGGAAAATTGGTGAAAGAGAGGATTGGTTGTTTATCTACAATAAATTAGGTCTTTTCAATCCCAACACTAGCCCCCACCTCAACATACACCTTGATGTACACATGGAGCAACTTGTGGGTTGGACTTGATAGGGTTAAAAAAGGCTCGATAATGCTACTATGATTTCATTTCAATCATTCTTTACTTTTTCTAGTTTTTACTCCTTTCTTCTTGAACCATTGGTAAATATTTTCTTGTTATCCCATTGTTCATATGCTTCTATATGTTAAATGGTAGACCTTCACTCCCAACATTTTAAAGAGTCAATTCTTATTTAATATGTCTCTTCTTAATCACAAAGCCATGATAGTGCATATCCAATGTGTCTAGAATTTGGAGCCACATCTTTTACACGGTGTTGGGTTGATAAATTGGTCGAATGATGCCATAACCCATGTACTTCATGGTTAATTTGCATTTATGAATTATAGATGGCTCATTTCCACCACCACTTGTACAAAGTCACTACTTGGAAATTATAATGTCGTAAAATTGTACCCCTTGCAATTTCACATACATTCTTGTATCCACTTTAGTGTCCACTCCCTTAGCACTTGTGTAGGTTCATTTTAGCCCCATGCATAAGCCTTTTTCCCCTCTCAGGATGCTCATCACCCCTTTTCAGTAGCTACCTTCGCACGTCATCTTTGTGTCAAACTTTGTGCTTTTCTCGTTCATGTCATTTTGTAGAGTGATGTGTCTAGACACTAGTGCATCGTGCGGACGTCTGTGTGCCCCACTAGCATCTTGTGACATTTCAATGTTTAATTGACCATTTCTGAGCAAGTTTGCCACTTGTCATATGCTTTTGTCGGTGGTAACAGCCCAAGACGCCTTGTAATAGCTCAGGAAGCTTCTTTTCCCTCTTTAAAAGCTATCTTTTCAACTCAATTGGCCTTTTTCTGCTTCTTGGCTTCCATCTTGGACATTATCCCATATTCCTTTTGCTATTTTGCTTGCGTAGCTTTCTATAACCTTCTACAACACTTTCAAGCCCTCTTGGCAACTCTCTTTGCAACACTCTTAAGCTCTTACAACTCTCTTTGCAGCTCTCAAGTAGCTATAGCAACCCTCTCTTTCATCCTTTCTTTCTTTGGCTTCCTTAAGCCTTGCAGCTGACATCTCCCTTACCTTGTGCTTGCGAGCATCCTGAGATTTCACACATTCCTCTATCAATTCCCTCTCTATTTTGTGATACAGGTTCTCCTCGAGCGTGGATTGCTTTTATCACCTATATTTTGTGATACAAGTTTTCCTCGAGCGGGGTTTGCTTTTAGATCACTCAACACATACTTTATTTCTCTCTATCTATCTGGCTGTCCATGGAGTTGGGAACACCAAAATGGGGGTTTGATTGAGGCAAACCCATATACAGCCCCAACATTTTCTCCAAATTTCATTCATGTAGGTGTTGAAGACATTCATGTGTTGGAGGCTTCATTACTTGGGTTGTTGTGAGAAGTTTTCTTTCTGTATCCTCTTTAGCTCTATCATTTACTTTATCTTATTTTAGTTCTATCATATTCTGTCACTTTCTTGTATTCTAAATTTTTTTAGCAATCTGACTGTTAGTAGTCACTTAGCTATTTTCTATGATATTCTTGCTTTCTGGTTTGTACGAGGTGCCAATGCACCTCTGAGACGCCTGCGCACCATGCTATCATCCTTATTCCGTGTTGACGTCCTTTGGACGAGAGCTTGTCAGTTTGTCTAGAAAACCTTTGTGACCTGCTTTTTCCAATTCTAGAACTCTTGCATTGTTCCTTGAGGTAGTTTAGGGTAGTTCGCCCTTTGGGAATTGTTACCTAATTTAGCTTCCAACTCAATCAGGTAGAGCTGAGATAGTTTTTTGCAAAATAAAGATAAAGGTACACTTTCAATTCTTCTAAGTTCCATTCATATGCATAGAAGTAGTTATCAAATAAATTACATTTTATTATGCAAATGTTTACAAGAGAAAAGATTGCACAAGTTTTGCATAAAATGTTGTCTTTTATTCATAATTACAAATGTATGGTTTCCCACACAAGCCGTGGGAATAACTATTTCAATACAATATAAGACATAAACTATACATTTGAAGAAATATAAAAGGAAAAACATATGGAAAGAGTAGGGGTCCGCCATTGTTTGAATGACGAACCTCGAGTTGATCTGTTGCATCCTTGCTTCAGTCCCTCTCGCTTGGTTGCTTCAGAAGTTGACCTGCTGCTGCTTGAAATGCCTGAAAGGGATGAGAAAAGTTGTGTTAAAGCTCGGGGCTCATATTCTCTGCATATTCTATATCAAAAAATATATAGTTTATTCTCTTAAGGCATTGAAATAGTTTTGAAACATCTCAGATATCAAGAAAAAACTGAGGATTATCATCAATATCCATCATATTTTGAGCTTCATTGTTTTATCTAACATGTTTGTTCACTGTGTAGGTATAGGTGACATTTTCATTGCTGGATTATTTTCATTTGACATCGTAACATGTGGAGTAAAATGAGCTCCCACAAGGGTTGAGCCCAACATGCTACCCTCTTGTGTTTCAAGAGGAATAAGAATGTAAACTCATCTCACTTGTCAGCATTGAGCAGGTACTCATCACTCATGAGATGAGAGTGAGTTAGTAGATCACTATCCGAAATGACAAATATCTGCTCAATGGAACTATAATGCTCGTTGAGATACAGTGTTTCTAGCATGTGATGTGCATGATAAAGTGTATTAAGCATCAAATGATGTAGTGATAATGGTCACTATTAACTTCTTAGGAGGACAATAACCTCACAAAGGGATAGCTTTGTCTCTTAAGGGATAGTGAGCCACATTATAGAAAACAACACTAGTGCAAGTGATAGCTTGTAGGAACAATCCATTACATAAGAGGGGCAGTCACTATCTGAAGAACAGTCTAGGGCCTATGTGAGGCATGACATTGCAAATCTTCAAAACTCTATGAAGGAGATAAAACATGATGTACATTGACAAGGATCACTGAAAAGAGATATCAACCATGGATGCCTTGAAGAGAAAAAAGGGACTGTCAATAGTGACTTCAAGAGCAAAAGGAGTTACAAATGCAGAGCTCTTCATAATTTTTTTTTCATTTCCAATGTCTTGAGAGTGCACTTTTACTGTCATAATGAGTTTAGGAACAAAACATTTTGAAAAATAGTAGCATCATATCCTATAGGGATGATAGAGAGTACACATAGCCTGGTATATAATACCTTTCAAAAGAAATTTAAAGGAAGTTACATGCTTCATATGAAGCACCAAAATAAGAAAATAGATGCTAAGAGTGTGTTCATACGATCAAATGCAAGTGTGGTCATGAAAAGCCAGAGAAATAAAGGGAGCACCCAAGATATACATTGATGCCAAGATAAGAGATGAGGGTTTCTCCTCCTGTATGCTTCCATGGAACAAAGGTAGTTATACCTGTACATGATGGTGCCAATGGAGATCTTTGCAAATTTTCTAGGCAGTGACAGTGCTTCATTAAACAAAATATTATGCAAGGAACAATCATATCAAGTTCAAGAATGAAAAAAAGTGTAAAAAGAGCCTAGGCCTGTATATGGTAAGAACCCTCAAAGTCTAACAAAGAATGAAAGAAAACCTAGGAAAATCAAGAGCAAAGCCATAGCCGAGGTAGAGGCTTGAAAAGGTCAAACCTCAGAATGTATGTGAGGAATAGAGCCTCAAATATCTGCAAAGAGATGTAACTCTAGGGAAGAGTAGAGAATGTAAGGTGAAACCTTCAACAAGAAAAGGAGTGAAAACCTTGCAAAAAAGATACAAAGAGCAATTTTTTTTGTAGTTTCTTTCACAGAGAAGCATCGAGCATGAGAAAAGCATAGAGAAAAACAAAATATATTCATCATTTTGCTCAAATGGAGCTCAAAACAAGATTTTCATTTATAGATAATGAAAAATAGTGCAAGTTCTTACACATAGAAAGCTTACCATGCTTGACTTTGTCAATTTTGCAAGATTTCCACCATGAAAACCCTCCACAGAGTTCTAATTAAAACCCCTATGTCAATGGAGTGAAGAATCCAGAAAGATGCAATGCAAAATGAAATGTGAAATGAGTGCTTTGGCTGAGTTTTGTAATTAGGGTTTCAACCCTAAGTGTGCTGACAACCAAAAGACATTTTTGCCTTTTTTTTTAAAACATTTGCAACATGAATTAATTCTCCTTTACAATATGTTATCTTGATAAGTGTCTAGGGGTGTCCCCTTTAGGACTTATGTATTTTGATTGACCCTCAAAACATAGTTGAGTCAAATGCTTTATCTTTGCATCTGACTTGAAATGTAAAAACATTGATTAAAGTATTGTAATTATAAATCACTAAATATTGAATATCAAATATAGTGCAAGATTAAGAGCATGTGCTTTCTAGTTATGGTCAAAGGGATATGGTTGAAGAGTTATGATTTATGCCAAGCATATAGGGAAGTTGAGGAGTTTGACAAACAAGTGGAGAGAATAGAGGAACTATTTTGACTTAGTTTTGGAGGGAGTTGAGAGCATCTAGGAGCAGTTTTTGATGCTTTTATGATAGGTGAGGTCAAGGCTTGACCTTTTCTTCACCTTTGAGCCTTTTTGGAGTGGGTTTAGGGGCTAGATTTTAAGCTTTTAGGTTATGCACGACCGGGGGAGTTTGTAGTCCCTATTTTTGTGCAACCATTTGGAAAAGCATAAAGTAACTTCACACTTGATTTTTGAAGTTAGTTCTTTTCATTCTCATGCTACATTGTAACTCATTTTGGAGTTCTTTCAACAGGAGACAATATTGTAACTCTTTTACAGACATGTATAACAATATTTCATCTTTGGGGAGATCAATAAAGTTAAGCGATTTTGCCTTCTTAGAATCTGTGTTATTGTGTGTGGTTAAATGATTGATGCAATTTTCTTGTGATACATGCGATCCTTGTTGTTGTGTCTCATTGTTAGCACCTTTATGCAGAATAAATATGTATGTTGCAGGTTGTAAGTTGTGTTGGAATGCAAGTAGTTCAAGTTGTTAAGAGTGTATGTCTTCCTTCTAGGATTGTGAGTGTTATAATATTCTTATGAAACACTGATGCAAAAGCATATGAGTATTGAGTTGTGCATGTCAATATTTGTTGTTGATTTAAACTATGTGTAAAAGCAACTCTGCAAGTTTTAGGTAATAAAATTTGGTGCATCACCCTTAGTCATAGGTTTTGTTTTATGCAATCTTTCTTACCCTTTTCCCAACAAGAAAGTAGTTGTTAGGTGAGTACCATAAGAGCCAGCTTACTCTTGAGGTTAGCTTCCAAAATTTGAGCCCACAATCAGGGAAGCTTTCCAATGTTTCACTAGTAGGATGAGTTTACTCAGCAAGGGTGCACTATTAGGAGACAATAGGAATCTCTTGAGAATAAAGAGACTCATGAGTAGCAAATCCCCCTTCTCTACAGGAACTTCAGCTTGTCTTCACTATCATTGAAGCTTAGTTGTTTTAATTTTGCACCTAGCTTTGGCTAGCTTAGATGTGATAGCAAAAGTAAATTATCGATGCTCATGTAGCCCATGACACTCAAATGAAAGCATGACTACACTAGCTCAAAATCGAAGGTGGTGTCCAAAGATATTTCAAGCATGAAAAACTTGTCAATTATCCAATACTATTAAGAATATTTGAAAAAGACAACAATTGCTCCAAGAGATTTTTGATATTCTCCAAGTCTTTGTCTAACACTATGAGCAGCCTTTGTATGAAATTGTACGACACAATTTCAATATATATATAAACGTGTTTTAAACATCACAAGCTTTATAAAAAAGGCCGCACCACCAGTAGAGGTAGCGACCGTCAATGACAGCCATACAAATTGGTGCCACCCCTTTTCAACAAATCACCCCTTGAACTAACCCCTTGGGATTCAACCAACAAGTCGCTTTCATATCTACGATCAGATGCTCAATGCTAGCCCCCTTCGTGTCTTTAGTGCCTGTGGAGGTTAGTTGAGCGACCAAGGGCTCCACCCATAGGCCTGTTCGCTAGCCCCCTGGTTCACCATAGGACCAATGGCCTTTTTTAAGCCCCTAGTGCCCTCTAATGGTCAAATTGGGCAATTTGGAGCATTTTTCATAAATCGAGCATAACTTTTGCATACGATGTCGATTTTTTGACAACTTTATATCGTCAAAAATTTGGTTCCATACCTGATCCAAATTTGCAAGTATTTTTTTTCTAGATTTTGCTCCTAATTTATTTTACAAGCCTCTTAAGTCAGACTTAGCTATTTTTCTCCAAAGGGCATAACTTTTGCCTCAGTTATTAGATTTTCGAGATTCAAACGGTGTTAGAAAGATAATTTTGTCCTCTACACAGATCTGAGGTCTTTTTTGTTCATGGAGGTAGATGTGAATATTAATACTTGCATGCAATATTTCCTTTTTGCATGCTTTATGTTTTCATTTTCTCTTTGATTTCTGCATGTTTTTCATATTCTCCTTTTACAATTGGGGTATTGTAATAAATAAACTTCAATAAAATTTCATTAGGGGGGTTGCTTACATAATAATTGGATTAGAGTGTAGTTTCATGGCATGTAATTTGATCCCATGTTTGTTTTGATGACAACTCGCATGAGTTGTATCTGGATTCTATAGTTTCTTTTGGTCAGATCTTGCTCATGACTTGACACATTTTGGTTCACATCGATTCACATCTCAGACTGAGAACTTATGGAACTAATAACCTTGAATCGTATCAGATTCACATTGGATCACATCTCAGCTAGAGGGCCATTCATTTTATGGTTAATGTTCCAAAATCTTCAGGGTACTTGCTCCTGGGTGATCCCACAATAGTGGTTTACAATTTTTGGACAAACTGGACACTGAAATTATTATTTTTAACTAAATCTTCACATTCGGGCACTTATAGTGGCTAAACTATGAGGAATTTGAAGATGATGCAAACTAGAGTCTCGCCACATTTTGTCTGTAGATTCTAAAAATATTTTTCAAAATTTTTGGAATCAGATTGCACTTCTTTTTCCATCTTCCACGAAAATTTTTTCTTTTTCAGAAAACAACATTTTTAAAAAGTGACACACCGTATAACGCGTAACTTTTTTTCCATGAAGGATAAAATTCTAATTCTTTCGAATTTAGATTTGTAACTCGATATCTAGTGCTTCCACTTGGTTAGATAGTTTTTATTGAATATTTTTTCTTTAATCAAGTTTCGAAGTCAAACGAATTAAAATTCAGACATAGTGCGACTGTATAACGCGTAACTTTTTTTGTATATATCAAAATCCAATTTTTTTGTTTGTTGGATCAAGGACTTCAATATCTGGTGCACTCATATTTTTCAATTTTTTTTTTTGATAATCTGCTATTTTTCCACATGTGCAGAACAAAGACCTTTATTTTTGATGAAAACCTATGTTTAATAAAAAGAAAAAAACAATTACATAATCAAACCAAAACATATTAAAATTATATTCCTTGGATAGCTTGTTCTGAGGACTACCTGATTCCAGTTGAGTTTGTAAAAACTCCTCCATTTTCATCCTCAAACCAAGCTTCAAAGTGTAAAAATTTAGGTTTTCAAAGTGCCTAAGGAGGAGAATGAGGGCAAATGGGGTTTAGTCGAACCTGGGTTCGGTTGAACCCCCTTCCCAAAAGGGGTTTTTCAATTTTTTTTTTCGTGCATCCATTGATATGGTTCGCTCGAACCCTGGTTTGACCAAACGTTTTTTTGGTTCGTTCGAACCTACAAGTTCGTTCAAACCCCCAAAATATATATTTTTTTCCATGGGCTCATTTTTGGTGAGTTTTCCTTCCTCCATCAAATTGTAAACCACTATTGTGGCTTCACTGTCCTATGGATCAGTTTTAATCACAGTTTGGCATTAGAATCGAGATGCACATAGCTTCTAGATTCCTTCATCATATCTTTCCCTCTTATGGGGGATATTTCTAATGTATCTATGTAATGGATGGTGTACTTGAGGGGTCTCATGGAGTCCTCCATCTTTCATCACTTGATTTCATTCTCTTTTTGGGTAGGAGTTTTGTCCCACTAGGTTTTCTCCTTTTCCCCATTTATGAGAGTTTTTTTGCATTGCATATGTACATGGGTACTTAACATGGCTTTGTGGTTGGGACCCATTCATGCTTTCATGCATCCATTCTTGTACTATTTGCATGTTTCTTATTCTCCCTAAGTTGCACTTAAGGGCATGGGGAGTGAAGGGGGGAGGGGGTGTTGGTGTAATTAAATATTTAATTACATTTTATTAAGTTTACTTAAGTGCTAATTAGGTTTTCATTTTAGGGTTTTTCATCTTTCTCTATAAAAGCAAGTTATCTCATGTAATTCATCATTCCCAATAATATTATTTGCATCATTTTTGTGCAAATTTCTCTTGCATGTTTGATTTTTTCCTTATAGAAGGCTAATCCAAGTTTTCTAGGTGGTCTTGGTTTTATTGAGTTTATTGGAAACTCTAACACGAACCTTTGTGGCCAAAGATTATATTCTTTTAAGACAAATTTCTCTAGAGCTTGATGTCTTGTAGCAGTTCATTGTTAGCTTTCAAATGATCAACACATTCTTTATCACCAATGTCTCACTCAAGGGGATCTTAAGGAAGCAATGTTCTCCATGAACAATGACAAAGCCCTTGGCCTAGATGGATTTCCTTGTGAACTTTACAAAACCTTTTGGGATATGGTGGGAAATGACCTACATAATTTGTATCTCAAATCTATACAAATTAGGTCATTAGGCAATATAATTAACAAAGGAAACATTAAATTCATATCTAAGGCAGGTGATCTTGAGGATATCAACAATTGATAGCCCATCACTCTATTGAATGTGTCATACAAGACCATAGCTAAAGCAATATCTCTCAAGCTTCATTAATTATTTCTTTTAATTATCTGACTAGAGCATATAGGTTTCATTTTAAATATAAGTTTATATTGGAAAATATAATTTTTTTGGGTAGGTATGGAATGGGCGACCACTCTTAACAACCAATTTTTCCCATCAAAATAGAATTTTCCAAATCATATGATCATATATAGTGGCCCTTCATATTGGCTATGTTACATGATCTTGTCTTTGGCCCTCAATTCATTCAAATGATCCAATCACCATGTTAGGCCCTAGCAATCCACATATTTTTGTCTCTTTAGGTCCATTAGACAAGGTTGTCCTCTTGTTCTGACTCTATGTTTTGGTTGCTAAAGGTTTTGGGTACCTAATAACTCAAGTTGTCACCCAATCCCATGTCAAGAGGATTTGTCTTCCTAGTTCTTCTCAACAACTTGTGAATGTACATTTTCTTAATGATTCCTTTCTCATTCTCTATAAAGAAGAGGATGATATCAATTAGTCTCTTCAATGCCTAGAGTGTTTTTGTCAAGCTTCTAGCTCCAACATTCAATGTCAAAATACCTAATGTTATAGGAATTCCGTTCTTCCCAAAACAAATTGGCTTAACCATTTTAATTAAAAATGGATTGATCATGGAAAGATTTATTGATTTTTAGGAATCCCCTTTTATTTCTTGTCAAGCTCTTTCAGATCTTGGCAAGCATTTATTAAGAGAATTGAGAAAAAAATGCACTACTAGTTTACCAAGCCTCTCTTATTGGAACAAAATTCAAATTTGCTCCAAGATTTTGGTGACCACTCATGTTACTACTCCTCATGCTAGGTCCCTCTCAAGGCTTCTTACATGAAGGTTGAGAAGCTCCTTAGAAAAATTTCATGGGATTCTAGTGATGGGAATCAAGGCTTCCATCATGTGGCCTAGGAATATTGTTGCCTCCCTTGTGAGTCTAGAAGCCAGTGATTAACTTTCATTCATCATCAAGGAATTGCCTTATGTGCTAAATAGATCATTAGAGCTCTCTAAGGTAATGAAGCTTGGAAAATTATTGTTCATCACTATATTAGTATTGACATGCTTCAAGGTCGTTCAACATAGAAAGGCTTAGACTGATGCATCCTTATAACCATGAGGGAACCTATGTCCATTCAAGGCACTATTTTATCAAAATTATTTGGAAGGCTTGGGAAGCCTCTAAACCATAGCTTTGTTGGGCTAGAGATGATTTTCACAATGGTTTATCCATTAACCTTGATACTCCATTTGGTGGTCTTCACTTCTAAGTTTTGAAGCGAGGCTGCTAGCTCTCTTACTGTAGACTCATTCCTTGAAATTCTTCAAACGAGGAGTGAGAATTTTACAAAATTTCATTCATCAAGACACCAAGAATTATCTTCCCTAGTCTAAATTCAAAATGAAATTTAGGCTTTCTAATCAAGGCTAAGAGACTTATCAGGAAAGTATTGATGCCATTCCTCTTTAGATGACTCACAAAATCAGAGTGAAATGTCTCAAACCTTGGTGGAAGGATTGGAAGTGGTTTTCAAACACTCCCTTTCAAAATTACAAACCTTCTAAAGGATTTTATTAGCTATCTCCCCACCTAAATTTGGTGGATCAACTCAATCTTGACAAGAAGCTACAATCCTCTTAAAGGATGTGGCAAAAAATATTTCAAGGCATTTGTTCTATGGTGTTGGAACCCAAGTTGGCTCACTTTTCTTGGTGTTTAAATTGTACCAATGCACTTCTTTGGGGAATCATCTTGCTCACACAGGGATTTTCAATCCCAATTGTCTTTTCTATGGTCAACTTGAATCCCTTAAACATCTCTCTTGGTTCTTCTCTCGAGATCAGGAATCCTAAAATTGGATTCATGATTTTTTTAGACCTTTCAAACCTATCCCTTTCTCCTGGCACATGGTTTTTCTCAAAGACTAACCTTGCCTCCTACACAAGTATACCTAGATTTGACATGCTTTCAAGGTAAAAAATCTCTTCAATATTTAAAAAGATAGGTATTCTTGTCTTTTTTTACTCTATTGTTGATAAACATTTTTCTTTGTACATACTAAAGTGATCATTTTCTCTAATGTCCTTATGTAAATTCAAGTTCAAGCTAGTAAGGTTGCACTTGAAGTTTCCCATCTCTGAGAGTTGTTGGAGCATTGGCGCAATGCCCCATGCAATGTTTACCAGGTTTCTTTTGATTCCACCTTCCATTGAGGATGTTGGCTTGGATGTAGCCACTTGTCCCATTGAGATCATGATAGCAGTGGAGATCATGGTTCTTATTCCCATGGTCATTTGCCCCATAATCCCAAGGACTCTGCTAACTATGGAGGATGAACTCAACCTTCTTGTCTACCATCTCCAAGGCCGAACTCTAGTGAGCCATACACAAGAAAAATATCTCATCTATTGCTTGCCATCTTTTTATTTGTACTCATCAGCCTCTTAAGAAGAATGAAGATGTTGTTGCTCTTACTAGTTGGGAGCTAATTAAAGATGTCACACCCCAATGATGTTTGAGGGAAGCTTGATGATCAAAGACCTTCCTCCACCTAACATAACCAAGGTTGCTTAAACTTGTTTTTGGAATCAACCCCTTTAAATTAGTCCTTTTGTTACTCATTGTTGGTGTGCCATCTACCTTTTTTTTTAATATTATACTATTTATCGTTTCTTTAATATAAAAATTTAATAAGAACTATTAAAAATATATATTTTTTTGATTAACCAGCTCTTAAATTTTTGTTTCATTTTGGGACAAGCGAAAAATATCGGTGGTCTTTCTGTTCTAATAATTTATGTAATTATTTATTTTCTTCCAAAGTTGGCTTCAATGACGGTATCTATTAATGTTAGCTTCAATAAAAGTTTCAACAAATGCACATTGCTTAACCGATGGGTCGACTAAATTAGTAGAAAGTTCGAGGAAATTGAGAGTTTTAATAACGCATCGATGAAGTAGTAGAATAAATGGTGTCACGTATGAATTATCTTCAAAATTAAGACTGTGTGAGGAGGACTATTCGAATGGCTAGAGATGTAATGCAATATGGTATTGTTGTGAGTGCAGCTTGTGGAATACCTTGTCTCATTTCCAGGTGTGGACGTGAATGCCCTCAACGATGAAGGCTTGACTGCACTTGACATTGCATCTGCAACAGCTGAAAACAACCTCAATTGTGCCATCATCGTAGAGATACTTAAGAGTAAAGGAGGTATTCAGTGGAGTCTGAGACCAAAATCTAATACAGCTTCTCAGAGTAATGATTCGAAGCAAGGGAGAGACAAAGATATCGCTAATACGCACATGGTAGTGGCATCACTAATAGCCACCGTCACATTTGCCGCCATCTTTCAAATCCCGGGGGGAATTGAAGATGACAAAAACAGTATACACTATGGAGCTGCCAGGATGGCATTTCATTTGCGTTTCAAATGGTTCTTATTCAGTGACACCGTGGCCTTCACCGCTTCCCTTACAGTGGTTTTCGCTTGGTTAGCTCGACAAGTGTTGGCATACAATAATTCCGAAGAAGCGCCGTTGATGTCCTACGTATCGGGGATGAGTTTGCTCTTCTCAATCGGGTGGACGGTAATAGCATTCCTGACTGCCGCCGTTTCCTCCACAACAACCTATGATCGTGCGAAACTGATAAGGGAGGATAAGGAAGCTTTCTATGAGTATGTGTCGCTTTCGATCTGCGAGTTCATTATTCTATGCATCCCACCAATTTGTGCCGTCACCCTCCTTCCTACATCTCCAGGTCTTGGTAGGTGGGCGAAATATATTACTAAGACACGGGAAAGGTTTTCATTCTATTTGTTCGCTCAAGCGATTGTCATCACGTTCATAATCATTTTCCCTGTTCACTTGTAAACGAGCGAACCATTTTCTTTACCGTCAAAAATAATGTTTCCATATATATATTGCAGTCACTTTCTTTCCTAAATAATTATGTATTTTCACAATGACGGTTCATTGCCTTTGTTCAGAGACATGTTGATCGATTTGATTTTATAATTTTCCCAGGGACATGCTGATCGATTTAATACTATAATTTTAACTTAATTATTTAAAATATTTTGAAAGTGCTTTTTAAAAGCTTTTATTAGAGTATTTTAGAAACATATGTAACAAGTATCTCTAACATTTGCATTTTTAATTTTTTGCTTTGTAAAAATAAGTGAATCCACTGTGTATACTTGAGTCAAAATGTAATATAAATGTGTTTTTTATTTGTAATATTTGTAATATTTATATTAAATATAAAACTATATGTTAATGTAATGGTGAAATTTGAATATTTATGTTGATTTTTATTTCATTTTAGGTTTATTTTAATGGAGTGTTTTAATACAATTATATATTAACAAGTGATATGTTTTTGAAAGGAAGTCGTGTATGCAGAAGATGCTTCCTACACCAATCTAAGTAGGAGAGAGTTGCAAAAATTTCATAAACATCTTTAACTGTTATAGATTTAGATGCACATACATGTCATAAACAGATAAAAATTAAATCCATAACACAAAATTTTACATTGGGAAAACCCTTTTGAGAGAAAAATCCCACACTCCAAAACATGACTCAATTATCAGCAACAATAAACAAGTTATAATATTGCAGAGGTATGCTCTTGCAGGAGTTTCACACTTTCTTCTCAACTCTCGAGTACTTCCAACAACATAACAATCCTTCAATAAAACAATAGCATACAACTCCAAAATACAAGTGCTCAATATATAGGAGCTTACAATACATTAATTAAACATTTTTTAAATTGAATGCCAAAGACTGAAGATACAACATGGAAAGCAAAAAAACCACTACACATGCATAACTGTAAGTTTCCAATTGTCACCACATGCAATATTGCAACTACCAATTGTCACTAATCTTGCACATGCAAAAGATGTGCCTGCCAAAATATAACTACATCTCCAAAGCTCACATTCCATGAAAACTCAACGTGAAATAGAAATTGCTTTCATGTACAACTCCACCTGTAATTGCAACTTTCAAACTTGAATCCTTCTCAAAAATAGAAAATACAAGTTGTAACTCACAAGGCAACATGGGATAATTATCAAATATAATTTCTATATTAAATAATTGAACATTCTACGAAAAAGTCAAAGGCTGACACACCTTGTTTTTCCCAACATTCTCTTACTTGTCGAATGCCTTTGAAGAGCCAATGGAAGTAATAAGATTTAATTGTTAGAGGCCATGAGACCCATAGACTTTGAACACCATTTGAACTAATCAGTTCTCACTGGCTTTGTCAATGCATCTGCAACATTCATCAAGTTGTCAACCTTCTCCAGTTTAACATGCCCATCTTCCACCATATCGTGAAAAAAATGAAACTACACATCAATATGCTTTGTTCTGGCATGGAAAGTAGGATTCTTTGCCAAGAAAATGAGACTTTGACTATCACAACAGATAGAAATCTACCTTGCATCAAAACCAATATCAAAACACAATATCTTAAGATAAATAGCTTCCTTACAAGCATAAGTAGCTACCATGTACTTTGCTTCTATCATGGGAAAAGTGACTACAACTTGCCACTTACTCATCCCACTAATGGCACCACCAAACATTATGAATACATATCCATTGGAAGATCTTCTGCTGTCAATATCTCCTACTCGATCAAAATCCACAAACACATAGATACAAATTGAATGTCGAGGTCCCATAGGATAACCATGAAAGAAATGAGCATACTCAAAAGTTCCCTACAAATATTTGAACACTCTACTAATTGCATCCCGATGTACCCATCCAAGATTAGCCATAAGCTGACTAAGGAATCCCACTACTTGGGCAATGTCTGGCCTCGTACATGCCATAGAATACATTAGACTTCCAACATCACTCGCATATGGTACTCTATTCATGACCTCCGTCTCAGTAGCATATTTCAAACAATCCTCCACAAAAAGCTTTGTCCTCTGCATTACAGGAAGAACTAACTGTCTACAAGTTGTCATGTGCTAAATCTCTCCAACACTAAATTCACATACTTGTTTTGGCTTAACCAAAGCTTTTTGTTAGCTTTGTATCTTTTGATTACCATCCCTAGAATACACCTCACTACATCTTGATCCTTCATCTCAAATTGTGTTGACAATTGAGACTTCAAATTTGAAATCAAACTTTTACCATTCTCATAAACAACATATCATCTACGTACAATGTAATTATGAAAATGTGACCATTATCAGATTTGTAATAAACACAATGGTAAGACTTAGACCTTAGAAATCCCAAATAAAACACATAGGTGTCAAATTTTTGGTACCACATCCTAGGAGTTTGCTTAAGACCATACAACAACTTTTTCAACTTGTATACCAGATGTTCTTTACCTTTAACCATGAAATACTCTGGATGTGACATATATAGAAAATTTGTCTTCACATCTATTTGTTCCACTTCTAGATCATACATTGTTGCAGGTGATAATGAGAACCAGATAGATGTCAACTTTGCAACAAGAGAGAAAATCTCACCATAGTCAATTCCCTCCACTTGAGAATACCCCTTAGTGACCAACCGTGCCTTATGCTTCTCAACACTACCATTTGGACCAAATTTTTTCTTGAACACCCATTTACACCCAATGAGTTTTCGTCCTTTTAGCAAAGGTAGCAAATCCCATGTATCACTTTTCTTCAATGTAGCCATTTCTTTATCCATGGATTTCATCTAGGAATCTACATCACTCATACCGATATCCTTTCTAATAGTCCTAGGGTCATCAATGTTAGCAATCAAAGAAAATATGCAAATGTAATCCAACAATGGATAATCAAATGTTTCAGGTGAACATCTAAATCTATCAGGTTGCCGCCTATCTCTAGCAGACATCCCGAATTGTTGAGGTTGAGGTTCTTCAAAACTTTTAAAGCTTCTCAAAATCTCCTCATCATCAAGTTCAATAGGAGTATGTAGTTCTTCTTTCATCAAAGTAAGTGGAATTTGAAATACCTCTTTCTATTTCCTCTTTCTTTCACTACAACTCAACTCTGGAAGTTTTCATCTCTCAAAAATCACACTTCTATTATACAGAGCCTTTTGGGCCACTAGATCCCAAAGCTTGTACCCCTACACATCGACACCATAACAATGAAGACACATTTAACCACCTTGTTCTCCAACTTAGACCTCTTCTCAATCGGAACATGAGTGCAAGCTTCACAACCAAATACTCTAAGATGTCTCATCGAAGGATTTTTACTAGACTGGATGCATGTATAGATTTCTTATCAACAAGAGCCAATTTAGGAGATCTATTAATTAAATAACATACAGTGGTTGTGGCTTCAACCTAGAGATTTTGTTCAAGGCTAACACCACTCAACATACTCCTAGCCCTCTCCATCAATGCCATGTTCATCCTCTCTACAAATCCATTTTGTTGTGGGGTGTATGGAATTGTCTTATGTCTCTCAATCCCATGCTCTTTACAAAACTTGTCGAATTTTGCTGAAAAAAACTCACCCCCATTGTTAGTCCTCAAACCCTTAATCTTTCTACTAGTCCGATTTTCTACCAAGGCTTTAAACTCCTTAAACTGACTAAATACTTAATATTTACTCCTTAGAAAATAAACGAATGTTCTTATACTATAATCATCTATAAAAGAAACAAAATATATAGATTTTGACAATGAAGGAACATTCCCAAGACCAAACACATCTGCATGAACACAATCCAAAACCCTGGAGGACTTTTGAGAGCTAGAGTGAAAAGAAACATGATGTTGTTTTCCATAAACACATGTTCATAAAAGTTGAACTCGAGATTACAATCATTAAGGCCTTCAACAAGGCTCTAAGACCCTTCTCACCAATGTGACCAAGTCGTTGGTGCCACAACATTGTCTTCTCTACAAGAAGCTTCATTTCCAAGGAATGAAAACCCTTAGGTACTCAAAATGCACAACCATTAAATGTAGTTGCTATAGATTTCTCTACTTGATCTGATAGTGAGGATGAAGAATCTATAGGTTTCTTCTTTGGTTTTTCAGAGAAAATATTGTAGTGAAAATAACATGAATCCAACTTGAAAAAGGTTCTAATCCAAACATCCTTAGCCAACACCATAGCTCCTCTCATCATCTTGCATCCTCCACTCAAGAAAACAACTTGCACTCTCAAATAATTCAATTTACTCATAGAGAGTAGGTTTCATGCAAAATTCAAGATATGCAAGACACCATCAATCCCCTTCACTCTTCCATTAGGTAATATTATTTTGAATTTTCCACGGACAACAATATTTAGGTGAGAGTCATCACCCAAACACACCTTCCCATCGTCATATCTTATACTTCGAGAACCAACCCTTGTGTGAGGTCATGTGAAAAGAAGCATTCAAGTCTATCAGCCACACATATTTCGATGCATGTGTTGCCAAGGTTGCAACAAATGTATCTATATCATCTTGAGAGGATATTTCAAAGTCAGAATATGATAAACTCTTTTTGTCTTTCTTCCCTTCCTTGCACTTTTTTGAAATGACCAATCTTGTCGCAGTTCCAACACTCAAAGTTTCCACTGTTAAAATTATCCATTTCAATTCTACTAGATCTATGTGATTGTAATATTTTACCTATAACAAGGCCATGGAATATTCTTCTACAAAACTCCCACTAAAAAAAATTTAGCTTAGAAAACCCTTCAAACCTAACAACATAATCAAAGTTGGCCAGGCTCTAATACCAACTAAAAGGAAGCTGAGTGTGTGGAAGATGCTTCCTATCTCAATCTAAGCAGGTCAGAGTTGCAAAAAATTCATAATAAACTTTAACTATTACAGATTTAGATGCACATACATATCATAAATAGATAAAAAATAAAACCCATAACACAAAATTTTACATGGGGAAACCTTTTTCGGAGAAAAACACCACACTCCAAAACACAGCTCAATTATATTATTCAACAACAAAAAAAAAGTTACAATATAATTGAAGAGCTATGCTCTCCCAGAAGTCTTCAAACTTCTTCTCAACTCTAGAATAATTTCGGTAGCATAATGGTACTTCAATAAAACAACATACAACTCCAAAATATAAGTGCTCAATATATAGGAGGTTACAATGCATTAATTAGACATTTCTAAAATTGAATGCCAAAGACTAAAGATGCAACATTGAAGGTGGAGAAACCAATACATATGCATAATGGTAAGTTTCCAATTGTCACCACATGCAATATTGCAATTACCAATTGTCACTAAACTTGCACATGCAAAAGATGCACCTGGAAAAATATAATTGCAACTCCAAATCTCACATTCCATGCAAACTCAACATGAAATAGAAATTTCCTTCATGCACAACTACACTTGTAATTACAACTTGAATCCTCAAAAATAGAAACTACAATTTGTAACTCACAAGGCAACATGGGATAATTATCAAATATAATTTCCATATTAAATAATTAAACATACTATAGAAAAATCTAAGGTTGAGAAACCTTATTTTTCCAACATTCTCCCACTTGTCGAACACCTTTGAATAGCCAATGAGAGTAATAGGAGTTAAATGTTAGAGGTTGTGAGGCCCATAGACTCTGAAGACCATTTCAACTTATCAGTGCTCACTGACTTTTTTAGTGCATCTACAACATTTGTCAAGATGTCAACCTTCTCCAATTTAACCTTCTCATCTTCTACCATATTATGAACAAAATGAAATTGCACATCAATATGCTTTGTTCTAACATGGAAAGTAGGATTCTTTGCCAAGAAAATGACACTTTGACTATCACAACAAATAATAATCTATCCTGCATCAAAACCAATATAAGAAAACAATATCTTAAGCCAAATGGCTTCCTTACAAGCATTAGTAGCTCCCATGTACTTTGCTTCTATTTTGAACAAAACAACTAAAGATTGCCAGTTACTCATTCAACTAATGACACCACAAAACATAGTGAATACATATCCGCTAGTGGATCTTCTACTGTCAATATCTCTTGCCCAATGAGAATATACAAACCCACAAATACAAAATGAATGTCGAGGTCCCATAAGATAACCATGAAAACATAGGGCATACTTGAAAGTACACCCCAAAAGTATCTGAACACTCTCTTACTTGCATCCCAATGTACCGACTAAGGACTCCCACTGCTTGGGAAATGTAGGCCTTGTACAAAACATAGCATACATTAGACTCCCAACAATACTCACATATGGTACTTTGGTCATGTCCTCCATCTCAGTAGGATATTTCGAATAATCCTCCATAGAAATTATTGTCCCTTTCATTACAAAAACAACTAACTGTCTACAAGTTGTCATGCTAAATCTCTCCAACATTGAATTCACATAGTTGCTTTGGCTTAAGCAAAGCTTTCAGTTAGCTTTGTCTCTTTTGATCATCATCCCTAGAATATACTTGACTACACCTAGATCCTTCATCTCAAACTATGCTAACAATTGAGGCTTCAAATTTGAAATCAAACTTTTACCATTCCCAAAAAATAACATATCATCTGTGTACAATACAATAATGAGAATGTGACCATTATTAAATTTGTAATAAACACAATGGTCAAATTTAGACCTCAAAAATTCCAAAGACAACACATAGGTGTCCAATTTTTGGTACAACATCCTAGGAGATTTCTTAAGACCATACAAAGACCTTTTCAACTTGCATACTAGATGTTCTTTACCTTTAACCATGAAATTATTTGGATGTGACATATAAATTTCCTCCTCCAAGTCATCATGAAGGAATTTTGTCTTCACATCCATCTATTCCACTTTTAGATCATACACTGCAACAAGTCATGACAAGAACCAGATAGATGTCATCTTCGTAGTAGGAGAGAAAATATCACCATAGTCAATTCCCTCCACTTGAAAATACCCCTTAGCGGCAAACTATGCCTTATGCTTCTCAACACTACTATCTAGACATGATTTTCTCTTGAACAACCATTTAAATCCAACGGGTTTCCATCCTTCTAGCAAAGGTACCAGATCCCATGTATCATTTTTCTTCAATGTAGACATTTCTTTATCCATGGCTTTCATCCAATAATTTGCATCAGTCATACCCATAGCCTCTCTAACAGTCCTAGGCTCATCAGTGTTAGAAATCAAAGAAAAAATACAACTAGAATCCAACAATGAATAACCAAACCTTTCAGGTGAATATCCAAACCTATCAGGTTGCTGCCTATCTCTAGTAGACCTCTTGAATTGATAAGGTTGAGGTTCTTCTTATTCTTGATAAATTTAAAAATTTCTCAAACTCTCCTCATCATCAGGTTCAATAGGAGTACACAGTTCTTCTTTCATCAGAGTAAGTGGAATTTGAACTACGTCCTTCCATTTCTCCTTTTTCTTTAGCTGCAACTCAACTGTGGAAGGTTTCACCTCTCAAAAGCTCACACTTATATTGTAGAAAACCTTTTGGACCATTGGATTTCAAAGTTTGTACCCCTTCACATTGACACTATAGTGATGAAGATACATTTAACCGCCTTGTTCTCCATCTTAGACCTCTTATCAATCAAAACATGAGCATAAGCTTCATAAGCAAATAGTCTGAGATGTCTCATTGAAGATTTTTACCGGACTACACCTCCATGGCTGTCTTATAAATAAGATCCAATGTAGGAGATCTATTGATTAAAAATAACATGCAGTGGCTATGGATTCAACCCAAAACTTCTGCTCAAGGCCAACACCACATAGCATAATACTAGCCATCTCCATCAACGTATTGTTCATCCTCTTTACAACTCCATTTTGTTGTGGGGTTGTATGGAGTTGTCTTGTGTCTCTCTATCCTATGCTATTTATACAACTTGTTGAATTCTGCCAAATAAAACTCACTGCCATTGGTAGTCCTAAAACACTTAACCTCTCTATTAGTTTGAATTTCTACCAAGGCTTTAAACTCCTTAAATTGACTAAAGAATTTAGATTTACTGCTAAGGAAATAAATGAATGTCCTTCTACTGTAATCATCTATGAAAGAAATAAAATATACAAATTTTGACAATGAAGGAACATTCATAAGACCAAACACATTTGCATGAACATAGTCCAAAACACTAGAAGACTTGTGAGGAATAGAGTGAAAAGAAACACGATGTTATTTTCCATAAACACAATGTTCACAAAAGTAAAACTCGAGATTACAATCATCAAGGCCTTCAACAGGGCTCTTAGATTTTAGGGCTCTAAACCCTTCTCACTAATCTAACCAAGTCATTGGTGCCATAACATTGTCTTCTCTACATGAAGCTTCATTTCTAAGGAATGAGCACCCTTTTGTACCCAAAATGCATGCCATCAGATGTAGCTACTACAAATTTCTCTGCTTGATCCTATAGTGAGGATGAAGAATCCAAAGGTTTCTTCTTTGGTTTGTCAGAGAAAATATTGTACTGAACAATGCATGCATCCAACTTAAATAAGGTTCTAATCTGAACACTCTTTACAAACACCATAGCTCCTTTCATAATCTTGCATACTCCACTTGAGAAAACAACTTGCACTCCCAAATCATTAAATTTTCTCATAGAGAGTACGTTTTGTGCCAAATCCAGGATATGCAAGACACCATCAATCCCCTTCACTCTTCTATTAGGGAATCTTATTTTTCCTCTTCCAGGATTGACAATATTTAGGTGAAAGTCATCACTCAGATACACCTTCTCACCATTATATTCTTCATACTTTGAGAACCAATCTCTATGTAAGGTTATGTGAAAAGAAGCACTTGAATCTATCAACAACACATCTTCTGATGCATGTGTTGCCAAGATTGTGATAAATGCAATTGCATCATCTTGAGAGGATTTATTAGCATCAAAATCTAAGAAACACTTTTTGTATTTCTTTTTCTTCTCTTCCTTGCACTCATTTCTAAAATGACCAATTTTATTGCAATTCCAACAATCAAAGTTCCACCATTAAAATTCTCCATTTTGGTTCTACTATATGTGCTTGACATATTTTTCCTACAACAAGGTCACAAAATATTCTTCTTCAAAACTCCCACTAAAAAAAAGATTAGCTCAAAAAACCTTTCAAACCCAACAACAAAATCAAAGTTGGCTAGGCTTTGATACCAACTGAAAGGAAGTCGAGTGTGTAGAAGATGCTTCCTACACCAATCTAAGTAGGAGAGAGTTGCAAATTTTTCATAAAAACCTTTAACTATTACAAATTTAGATGCAAATCACATACATATCATAAACAGATAAACAATGAAATACATAACATAAAATTTTGCATGGGGAAAACCCTTTTGGGCGAAAAACCCCACACTCCAAAACATGGCTCAATTATATTACTCAAAAATAATAAACAAGTTACAATATAATAGCAGAGCTATTCTTTTGTAGGAGTATTCACACTTCTCAACAAATGGAAAGCCTTACTGGTCACAACCTTAACCGATTCTGAAACACAATTCAATAGACGACTTTGATTAACATGAACTCAAGAATAAATTTCAATTATGTATTGATCAAACACATCCAGTGATAAGAAGAAATTCTATGTAAAACATAGACAAAACTTTACTGTTAGGAAATAAAATAATTGTCCATTGTTCATTCATCATTTATTTATAGAGATTCCACAATCGATACACATGCATCCTTTAACAATCGACTTTCAATAGATAATATAAAACTTCAATCATTCAATTTGTTTGCCTACTATCTCCTCTGCACTTGGTTCCGATGGATACTCGTTCACTATCTCCAAAATCTTCTCCATGGTTGACCTTCATCATATATGGATAATGGTCGATTAGTTTCCAATTGTCGACCAACACAACTACCCAACTGATTGCGACCTTTGGCATTCTCCTTTTGAACCATTGGCCTCCACTTCCAACTACCCCCTAAACTACCAAACTATCGATTCAAATCCAAACCGACAAGTAACATTGTCGGGTTTGGAGAAATAACGGTGACAAGAGGTTTGAACATGAGTCTTCTGTCGCTTAGGTGATAGGAGGTTACAAAAGTAGTGATATAAAGACTTTAAATGAACAACTATAGAAAACAATGCACCACCAACTATCAATAAGGAAAACACAAGAAAAACTAAAATTTCAACAAGAAATAAAACCAAAATTGCAAGAGCAGGATGCCCCTGCATCAAACTTCCCAGGTGGAAAGAATTCATGAACTCCTACTCATGAGGTCTGTAATTGAATAACCCAATTTATTGATCTCCTTCTCGGTGAGGCAAGAAGAAACTTCAATGGGATGATTGCTCCACTTGATGAGATACTAAAAATATTCATGCTTATGGATCTTCTTTAGCAATTTCTTATCCATAATGCATTCAATTTGTTGTGGAGTAGAGACTATTGTAGGTTGATTTTCCAGAGATGAGATCGCTGCCTCAATTCCATCCTCTTCTACGTCCCCCTTATAAGGATATAAATTTGCTACATTGAAAATGGGAGATATATTTAGATCTGCAAGCAAGGAAATCTCGTATGCATTGGGAGAAAATTTCCTAAGAACTTGGCAGGGACCAATTTTCTTCATCTGTAGTTTATTGTATGTTCCTGTAGGAAATATCTCTTTTCATAGATGAGCCAATACAAGATCTCTAACCTGAAATTGCAATTGTCTCCTCTTTTGATAAACATACTTTTTGTATTGTTGATTGTTGTCTTCTATGTTTTGTTTCACCTTCTCTTGAATATCATGAATGACTTTAGCAATGTCCTCCACAACTGTACTTCTCCATCCCAACAATATCAAAAGTTCAAATACACCCCTTGGGTGCATACCATACACCACATAGAAAGGACTAAAACCTGTACTTTTATTTGGCGAATCATTATATGCAAATTCAACTAGTGCCAACATGAAATCCCAACTACTAGGTGAACTTACAACAAGACATCTTAACAAATTACCCAGACTTCTATTGAAAACCTCGGTCTGACCATCCGTTTATGGATGATAAGCATAACTAAAATTCAAATTTCTGCCCAATTTCTTCCATAGGGTCCTCAAAAAATGACCTACAAACTTTGTATCCCTATCAAAAATTATACTCCTTGGAATTCCATGCAACCTCACAACTTATTTAAAGAACAAATTAGCAATGTTCGTGGCATCACTAGTTTTCTTACATGGTATGAAATGCACCATTTTCAAAAATCTATCTACCACAACAAAAATTGAATCATTGCCCCTTTGTGTATGAGGCAAGCCCAACACAAAATCCATACTTATTGAATCTCAAGGCCTGGTTGGAACTGGAAAAGGCTAATAAAGCCCAACATTTTGGATTCTTCCCTTAGCATGTTGAAAAATTATATGCTTTTCTACAGACTTTCTCACATCTGCATGCATATTAGGCCAATAATAATGAGTGCTCAATTGTAAATAAGTCTTATCTTTCCCAGAGTGACCAACAATACTACCACTATGGTTTTCCTTCAACAAGTTATCTCTCATTGAGCCTCTAGGGATACACAACTTGTTCCCCTTAAATAGAAAACCTTCTTGAATCATGTAGTCCATCCAAGGCTCTCTATTCCTACAAGTAGGATCATGACAAGCTACAATTGCTTCCTTAAAATATACATCTTCAGCATACAATTCCTTCAAACCTTCAAACCCCACATTGTTAGCTTGTATTTCACATAGTAGCAAATTCTTCCTACTTAGAGCATCAACAACTTTGTTCATTCGTCCACTCTTATGTTTCAAAACAAAATTAACTATGAAGATACTCAACCCACTTGGCATGTCTTTGACTCAACTTCTGTTGGTTATTGATAAACTACAAAACATGATTATCTGTATACACAATAAACTCCTTAGGTAGCAAATAATGTCTCCATTTTTTTAAAGCTTGAACCAAAGAATAAAATTCCAAATCATAAGAAAAATCCGGCACATCCAGGCATGTGTCCTCTACATATATTAAAAGTTTTAGAAAAAAGGAATATTTTCTTGTACTTAGGGTGGTCAGACATATACCTGCTTCTTGCCTTTTTTTTTTTCTAAAAATTTAGTACTACATTGAAATTTCAAATTTTCGCAAAATAGATTTACTTTTTTTCTAGAAAAAAGACTAGTAGCCTAAAAACTACATTCAATTTGCTACAAGTTTTGTTGTTACACATTTTTCAAATTATGTTAATAACCTATTCAAATTTTTATGTCAAGTTGCCTAACTCTATTTTTTCTAAATTTGCATTGCCACTTAGGGGTCTAGTTTGGACTCCCATGATTCTACACTGACCCTACAATATGCCAATATATAATTACCTCTTTAAGATATAATTACAACATGTCAATATTAATTTAATTTCTCTCATGTCCCATAGAACACATTCCAGGAACGTGGAGACATATGAATAGCATAAGATTGCAAGGTTAATGTCACCTATTCTAACATTCTCCCACTTGACATTATACATAGTAATTACATCCAAGAGATACAAATAATAAATTAATTACAATGATCAAGGTCCATGGCCTTCCTGTGCCAATAGAACTTATCTGTGGTCACCGATTTTATTTATAAGAGAATTTGCATAATTATCCAAAGTGTCAACCTTATCAATCAAGACCTTACCATTCTCAACCATTTATGGCACAAAGTGTTACTAAACATCAACATTTGTAATACATGTATGATGCATCGGATTTTTGGCCAAACATATAGCACTTTAACTGTCACATCCAATCCTCACTATCGTGCAATAAAAACCAATGCCAATAACATGTTTGTATAACCATACTACCTCCTTAGAGGCATGTGTAGCAACCAAATACTCTACTATAGTGGTGAAAAATGAAAATGTAGGTTGTATCTTACTCATCCAAGTCACTAGACCTCCAAACAAAATAAATACATAGCCACTAATGGAAATTCAACTATCCAAGTCACCTTTCAATTAAAATGAAACTTCTGTATGCCCAATGACTTGACCACATCATCAGTACCATGATAAACCACATAGTATGAAAAAAAACTCAAAAATATCTAAATACCCTCTTAACAAAAGTCCAATGCTTTCTACCAAGCTTAGACATAAACCTACTTAGAACTCCCACT
The DNA here is from genome assembly GCA_007258455.2 of Sequoia sempervirens. Classification (NCBI taxonomy): domain Eukaryota; kingdom Viridiplantae; phylum Streptophyta; class Pinopsida; order Cupressales; family Cupressaceae; genus Sequoia; species Sequoia sempervirens. Next base: position 732,823,651 of record VDFB02271358.1, on the reverse strand, counting down.
AGTTTGGCTATATCTGGTCTAGCGCAAACCATTGCATACATTAAACTATTGACATAGCTATCATAAGTATTCATAGACATCTCCTCAAATTCATGATCAAAATTAGGAAAAATATCCAAACTCAACTTACTACCAATCAAAAATAGAATATTAATTCACTTATAGTCATCCATATTAAGCCTCTACAAAATGGTATCAATATACTTACTTTGACTTAACCAAAGCTTTCTATGAACCTAATCTCTACTGATTTTCATCCTAAGAATATATTTTGTAACCCCCAAATCCTCCATATCAAATGTACCATAAATCTATTTCTTGAGATCACTAATCATCACCCTTTTGTTACCAATAAACAAGATATCAAACATACAAGACAATAATCAATATATGATTATTAGTTTAACCTTAGTATAAAAAAAATTATCCTCCTTGCTCCTAAAATAACCCAACTTCAATGGAAAGGAATCAAACATGTAGTACCACATTTTAGGTGACTGTTTTAAACCATACAAACATCTCTTTAACCTACAAGCCAATTTTTTTTTTCCTTTTGCAAAAGAATCGTCAAACTGTCGCACATAAATTTCCTCATCGTAATCCCCATGCAAGAAATAAGTTTTAACATTCATTTTCTCTATCTCAAAATGACAAGCAACAACAATAAATAATAAAAATCTAATAAAATTCAACTTAGCAATTTAGAAAAGAAAAATTCACCAAAATCAACTCCCTCTCTCTAGGAGTAGCCCTTAGCCACCAATTTAATCTTGTATTGCTCTAACAAACTATTTGCACCAAATTTTTGTTTAAATACCCAATTGCAAGCAATGGGATTTTGTCCTTTTGAAAAACTAACAAGATCTTAGGTGTCACAACTATCCAAAGCCATCATCTCCTCCTGCATGGCCTGCAACAAAGACTCACTTTCATGTGAAGAGAGAGCCTCCTTGAAAGATATAGGTTCATTTTCAATACTCAACAAAGCAAATACATGATGAAAATCAGGTGGGCTATACCTGTCATATGAATTTCATTGCCTTGTGAATCTCCTTAAGGTAGGAGTAATGAAATCTACCTATTCTTCTTCTTCTTATGTGTGCTCATCCCTTACATTCTATGAACTCTCTGAACCCTTTTCTTCTTCTTGATTTGATTGTTATTCCACATATGCATTTTCCTTCTTAATTTTTCTTATATTTCTCTTTTGGTTTTTCTTCTCCTAACTAAGCTCTAAACTCCCTAAAAATAACATATCTCTAGAAAATATTATTTTACAGGTTAGAGGATTCCAAAGCTTATAACCTTTTACATTCTCATCACAATCAATAAAGATTTATTTATGTGCTTTTGGATCCAGTTTAGATCAATTATCTTGAGTCACATAAAAAAAACCCTCACAACCAAATTCCTTTAACTGTGGAACAAAAGGATTTCTACCTATCCACACTTCATAAAGAGTTTTAGCAACAAGAGTTGAAGAAGGAGATCTATTAATCAAATAATAAGCAATACCAACAACTTCTGCCTAAAATAATATATCAAGCTTAGCACCACTCAACATGATCCTAGCTCCTTCCATGAAGGTTCACTTCATTCTTTCTGTTAGCCCATTTTGTTGGGGAGTGTACAGATTAGTCTTCTGGTGAGCAATACTTTCATGCTTATAGAACTCATCAAATTCTCTAGAACAATATTCACCCCGATTGATAGATCTCAACTCGTTTATCTTATAATCTAATTATTTCTCAACTAAAGCATTAAACTTCCTAAACTTAGTGAAAACTTCATATTTAGAATGCATGAAATGAATCTATGTGTATCTTTAGACATCATCAATGAAAGAGACATAATTTTTAGATTTGTTCAAAGATTCAACATCTATCGGTCCACATACATCAAAATGAATGATCTCTAATAATCTCTTTACCTTATTATTTGCATTAGGAAATGATGATCTATTCTATTTTCCAAACATGCAATGCTCACATAAATAATTGTTTTCAACAAAATAATCAAAAATACTGTCAACCAACTTCTTATGATGAATGGTCTTGAGATCTTTTTCACCAATGTGACCCAATCTATGGTGCAACAACATACATGCATTTTAAATTCCATGTACATTGGGAGAGTTACAAAAGTAGAGGCATTTAGCTTAGAAAAATTTCTTATCCAATATCCTTTAGCTATCACCAAACTCCCTCTTACCAACTTGCAACTAGACTTGTCAAATGTTATGTTACATTCTAGAAATGTTCAACTTTGATATTGAAAGTGAATTTCTCACACGTCCTAGATTATGAAAAAAATTATCAATACTTTTACTCCTCCCATCATTGAAACACAACTTTACCTTTCCCTTACCAACAATCTTCTTTGTGCTATTATCACTAGGGAAAACAACTCCCCCATCATATGCTTTGTAAATTGTAAGTAGTAAATGACTCTTTGTGAGGAGTCATATGATAAGAGCAACCTGAACCAATAAGAAAAACATCATTACTAATAGTGTTAGTTGAAATAAATAAAGCATCAAATTCTAATTAAATCATGTGGCATTTATGGTTTAGGTGAGAAATGATGATAAGTTTAAGGGGAATAAGAGGGTACTTACTAAGCCTTCTAAGAGACTCATGCTCTATAATGTTGCACTACATGTTTCAATACATGTGGAGGTTTTAATGGAAAAGTTTATGAAGATAATTGGAGAAGGCTCCACATTTAGCACAAGGGAGGAAATTAGGTGTGGTCACGCGTGTCAGTTGAACCTGGGGGAAGCCGAGATATTCTAGAGGGCCTTTGATGAATTTCAGAGAAATGTTGATGAAGTTGTTGGTCCAAAAAGGAAAAGAGGCCCCCAAGTGCTCGATCCCCAAGGTGAAGGTTTTCCTACTTTCGATGCTATAGAAGTTTCTTCAAATGAGAAAATATTTGTGGATAGTCCTTACTAGGAGGATGTTGAAGAAATCAACGGTGGTGGGACAAGCAATCAGGCAGTCATATAAACATGTTCACTTCACTCTATCTGTTACTATGTTTTTTTGGCCTTATACCTTCCTCGTACTTCTGAAAATTTTGTAATCCTGTTGTGATGTAAATGTTGTAAGTAATGTGGACAACTATCTAGAAGGTTTATGAAAATGTGAAGATAAGACTCTCGGCCTCACAAGGCTAACACTATATCGATGATAGTATGTAAATGCTATGTAAATGATTTAAACTCCATCTAATACAAAAAAATAAATAAAGCATCAAAATCATCATCCAAGAACTTTTCCATGGAGGAATCTATTAGAAATATAAATAGATTGAATAACCCAAAAAAAATTATAAGAGAAATTCAAATCTAAATAAACTAGAAAACATAAATAATGCTAACCAACAACTCTGAGAGATATGCAATGTCACAATGGTATAATTGTATTAAGATCTTCTAAGATGAAAAATACAAACTAGGTAGTGAGTTTATATAGAGCTAAGGAGAGGATGGAGGTGGAAAATCAACCAATAAGAATTGACCACCACTAACCACCAACATTAAATAAAATGATGAAAATCTAAATCAACTCATCATTATCTACTAGTTATCAAATGATAAACTCACTTTATTATCTTGAGAAAGCTTAATAAAAGTGTAGGAAAAACTTATAACTAAGGGAAAATAAAATATCCCACTAGGAAAATAAAAACCTACACCAACATGCACCCTTAAGCATAGTTTAGGAGAATTAAAACATGATGGGTCTCGACAAATGAGGCCACGTTAGGTACCTATGTACAGATCGAAATTCCCTCCAATAGAAGAAGCCACCCCACAATTAGAGAGAACACCTCCAAAAATAGAGAGATAATAAGATGACTAAGTATCCCATCCAAAGAGGACACCAACCACACCCCAAGCAAAGCTCGCAAATGGAGGAAATTTCTCTCAGTGAAGGGTTTGATGAAGATGTCAATAGTCTTTAATCTAATTTTAGATAGTACTTGAGATTAATGATCTCCCCATGGATCAACTCTTGAATGTAGTGCATGTGGATCTCAATGTGCTTGGTTTGTTGATGATGGACTAGATTGCAAGAGATTCAAATCACACTCTAGTTGTCACAAAAGATGAATATTATCTTTCAGAAGGGAATACCAAAATCGGTTAGAATGTTCTGAAGCTAGATGGCCTTAGTAGTAGCATTAACCTCTCCTCGATACTCAGCCTATGTAGATGAAAGAGAAATAGAAAAATGATTCTTGCTTGACCAACAAATTGGATAGGAACCAAGGGAGAAACAATAACCTAAAGTAGACTTGTAATCCTGAGAATTTCCCACAAAATTTGAATTAGTGTGTCCCACCAAATAAAAATCCACGCTCGCTGCATAGTGAGTCCCATAATTGTAAGTACCCTTGATGTAGTGAAAAATCCACTTAGCTTTGGCTCTTGCATGAATCGAGAGACCATGCCTATAACATATGAAATATTGGGTCTCATGTGAGTCAATTAGATGAGACTGCCAACAAGTTGTTGATACAAAGTGCCATCCACCAAAGGTGAAGAACACTTAGCCTCATGTTTGACCCCTAACATAAATGGAGTTGGTGGAAGCTTACAATTAGCCATGTGAAACTTGTGGAGCATATCAAGTGAATACTTAGGGTGTGCAAGAGAGATACATAAAGAAGATCGAGTGATCTCAATCCCCAAGAAATAGTACAATAAGCCCAAGACTGACATCAAAAACTAATCATGAGGGGTAGTTTTCACTACCCAAATGGTGGATAAGTGACTTCTTATGATAAAAAAGTCATCGACATAGAGAACGAGGAAGGTGTGAGTATCATGCTACTACAAAATGTAGACATTAGGATTATAATGGCATCGAGTGAACCAAACTTTTAAAAGGTGTCATACCCATATTTAGGGCACAACATTAACCCAATTTTTTTTGTTCACCAACCTTGAAGGGAAGTTCTCTAAGTAAGGTGTGATGTAGAACATAACACGTTTGGGAGGAAACCCGCCAAAGATCAAGACCCTAACAAAGGACCTAAGATCTAAAGTTGAGGATCAATTAAATTGATTTTCTAACAAGGACACTAGGCATGCTCAACTAACTACTTTAATTTTTGAGCATATCAAGGATATGAACATGGCTAAAAATAGGACTCTCTCAAGAATGCATTTTGATCAAATTTTCTTCTCAACACAAGGGCTGAAATAATACTAATTTAATTCTCCTATAACAAATCAATCTTTCTAACTTAAATTTGATAGCATATTAAAGACAACAATCAATAAATGTAATTATAGTGATTAATATTCTTAACTCCATTTATTTAATGTTCCTTTAAGTTATTTTATTTTCGTAGATAAGATGACATAATTCCAAATTTTATTGATAAGAATAATGAAACAAGGAACTATCAAGAAATTTCCTCTTCCAAACCAATTTAACACTCCATGTATTAAACTAATATCACTAATTAATTATAACTTACTATAGTTTAAATGTAGACTAGATTTTATTGAACTATAGTTTTAATAATGCATCAATAAAGTAGTAGAATAAATGGGGTCATGTATGAATTATCTTCAAAATTAAGACTTTGTGAGGAGGACTATTCAAATGGCTAGAGATGTAATACAATATGGTATTGTTGTGAGTGTAGCTTGTGGAATACCTTGTCTCATTTCCATGTGTGGACGTGAATTCCCTCAACGATGAAGGCTTGAATGCACTTTGTTGGAACTGTAAATTTCTGATGATTTTTTATGTTATCCATACCCATGCATTTTCCAATTGAGTCCTACCTTGAGCATTTTCCTCTCTTCATGATATTTTTACCCATATTTTGCCCATATAGCCCTATAAATCCATCAGGTCTTGCATAATTCACATCATGGTCTGTATCGGCGTGAGAATACCATTGTCTCCCTGACCCATTTTGCGTTTTCTGCTAACATGAGTTTGTGCTGCCTATCGGCGAGACTCATTTGATGTCACAGCGATTGAGGTTTGCATGCAGAAGACTTTTGGCAAGACATTTGCATTGTTTCGGTGACAGTGGAGGAATCACATCGGCAAGAGTTATACAGTAGGGATGAGGTCTTATCGATTTCATTATGTCTCCCTGACCGACATCAGAATGGGCATATCGGCAAAGGAAATCATCTTCGGGGTAATGTCATAGCGAGTCTTTCTTGTCTTACCGACTTGTGCACAAATGTTCACTTCGGCCAGACATGCTGCTTTCGGTGTGAGGTAATAACGAATTCACAGTGTTAAACTGACCGGCAGTGGAAAGATACATCGGTAAGAGTTGGAGCTATCGAGATGAGGTCTCGGCAAGTGACCTTCGGTCTCGCTGACATCACATATGGGGTTTCACTTCGGCCAAACATAGGGTCTTCGGCGAGTGGTCACAGCGAAGCGTATATGTCTCACCGACGGAGCACAAAAGGTTTCTCTCAAACAGCTTTCGGTGAGAGGTTTGTTGTGTCTCGCCGATTGACAACATAAAGGGATGTGATATCGGCATGAGTTAAGGTTTTCGATAAGAGGTCTTGGCGAGTGACCTTCGGTCTCGCTGATGGAAAATAATGAAGGACCTTGTCGGCGAGAGTATGATCTTGTCTCAGTGACTCAGAATGGATAAAGACTTTTGGTGAAACAAAATGAAATCTGCAAGAGGTCTCTCTGATACCATTAAGTTACAGCGACAGTGAATGAAAACAAAGGTGCATCTCGGTGAGAAGTTTCCCTATGTCTCGACAAATGAATAATACACTATGAGAAGCATATCGATGAAACATAATGTTGGCTATATGAAATCTCCCCGAGAGTGATATGTCATGGTGACAAGCTTGATCATAGGGGCTTTCAGTGAAACATAATATGATCTGTGAGATGTCTCACTAACATCACAGAGTCTGGGCTATATACAAAGGGCGCGGCTGATAGCGATTGAATTGCCTTCGACATAACTATCTGGGTGACTTGGCGAATGATTAATAAGAATTCAAATACTGTGGCCGACATGTGAGTTCATAAAATACCGTTGCAGGCCAACATGATTTGAGCTCGAATTTTGTGGAAGGCAGACATAGGATCTCAATATGATTTATTTTCTTGATGCTGGTGTATAAATAGGCATTTTGTAATTGTAAAATTACCACCAGTTATTTAGATATTCGATACACAGCAAGTAGATATAGTGGAATAAAATTATCAGATTAGAGACTATTGTTGCATGATTTCAGAATGGAGGTATTTATGAAAATCAGTTGATGTTGCTGCATTTTTCTGGTGTCAATTATTTGTTGAATCTAATGAAAGTATTGCTAAGCTGTCTCCAAGATGGAAGCTTTCTGGTTGTTTGAATTGATATGACAAGTTTATATATAATTCATCAGTGCACATTTGTTGTATCTGTGTGATTGATTGATTGGTTCTTTCAAACAAAGATGAAATCCTTTTAGTTAATCACAGTAATCAGAGAAAATCATTTGGATTGTTCAAGTAGAGCTTCGTAATCACATTTTGCATGTTTATACAATTTGTAAACATAATATATGCCAGATAATTTGAGTTTCTCCAGAGAAGTGTTTCCCATCTTGATCTCATTTGACTCCGCATACCCAATAAGGAACTAGTATCTTCACTTAATCATTTTGAATTCATTCAATTTATTTACATTTGTTAATTAAGCATTTTAGGATTTAGATCAGAAGATTTCTATTGCTATCAAGTTTGATTTCATTTGTTCACTTCCATCTACCATTGTGGATAAATCATTGAATGAAAGATAATCACAAGTACATAAAGTCTGCTTCATTTAGAAAGGTACACCCACCTAGGTTTAGCAGCACCTGAAGAGTAGAAGGTTGAGTTCACTTGACCTTGTCTGTTACCCTGAAACATATCAAGAGATTGGCAGCCTCTTGAGGCATCTTTCTTGCGTTTTTGAGAGCTAACAAATTGGCGACTCCGCTGGGGACTATATCAGAAAATTCAGTTGAAGACCACATTATAGAGTCATTGAAGAAAAGGTTATAATTTGAGAAGATTCAAAAAGAGTGATTCCGCTAGGTAAAAGATCAGAAATAATCATTTTCCTACTTTTGGAAAAGTAGGTGGCGACTCTGAAAGAAACATTACATTTGTTCAAACATGAATGGAAGAAGATCTCAATACAGGGGAGGTCATACTGAAGCTCCTGCTGGCAGCAGTAAGTGGACACGCAAAGATGACAACGTTGATAAGGGGAAAGGAATAAGTGAGGACATGTGCATGACAGATAAAGATAAAACATCAAGAGCACATTTTGAAACATGTGATCGCTATGATACATGGAGAGATAATTCAAGTGCAAAACTTTGTACCCCTGAAAATTGAAGAAATCCTTTCTCCTCTCTTGATCCTCAGAAATTGGCTGAGTTCGAAGCTGCACTTGAGGCTGAACGAATCAGAATTTAGCATGAATATGATTAGAAGATGGAGAGTAACCAAAATGTGTTTATTGATCATGAGCTTCCTGAGGAAGTAAAAGCACAGTTTGAATTACAGAGGAAGAGGATAGAGGAATTAGAGGCTAAATTGCAGAAAACTCAAGTTACTGATCAGACGGCTGGTTGCCCAAAGTATGTTCCGCCTCATAAGTAGGGTGATAAAGGTGCAGGGCCCTCTAATCAATCAAATGCTCCTCACAATCAGACAAGGAATCAATACATACAGCCAAACTATCCACCTCACATTCCTACTCAGCATACAAATATGCAGCCACCTCATGGTCAGCATTATTTCCCACAGCATAATGCACAATATAGTAATCCTATGTATCAATATCAGTACCCACCTATTCCTCCCCCCCACTAGTATACAACTATGATCAGGCAATTTGATTTAGCAGGGTTTCAATTATATCCTTACCCTATGGATGGCAGCTGGAGAGGTCTGGTACCTAAGTTTACAGGGAGTAATGCAATTATTACTGAAGAACATTTAAAGAATTTCAATGTGTTCATCCAAGACAGGTGTGCCATATGAAGATTTACATATGAGGCTATTTATGATGTCACTTCTTGAAGATGCTAGGGATTGGTTCAACAGATTGCCAACATCCTCAATCAATTCTCTTCAAGTATTCCAAGATCGATTCTTAGAACAATATGGGAATCTAAATGCACCGGATGCAACTCTTCATGAACTGACGCGAATTCAGAAAAATCAGAATGACTCAATTTATGATTTCAACCGAAGATTCAACAAGTTGTAGACTAAAGTACCTCCTGGATCAAGGTTGCCAGATTCTGTAGCATTGAGTGTTTATTTAAATGCATTTGATCCTAAAACAGGGTATGAATTGAGAAATAGATTCCCAAGAGATCTGGCTAAAGCTCATAAGATAGCACTGACAATTGAAAACAACATGAAGGTTGCAGGTATAATCAATAAAAGAGATAACCCTAGGGCTCCTCAGCAAAGCAATAATTATCAATACAGACAGGAAAGCACATACAGAAATGAAAGGTCAAGGTTGCAGGATATGCCTTATAATATAGACTGGAAGGACATAAAACCTATAACAGCTAGGCCAAGAAACAAAGAGACTCCTGATCCATTGAGCAAGAAGGGAACCTATATGGTGAGTAACTATTATTTTTGTGAAGCTTGTGATAAGCCACATTCCCCAGACTATTATGTTGTAGCTCAAAAGATGCAAGAGGAGGGAATGTTGATGGAAAATAATGGAGAAGATCACACAGTGTATTTGACTTCAAATACCTTTCATCATGTTTAGGAGAGGTACTCATCTTCAGAAGATGAAGGTTATGAGTATGATGTTTCAAATCAGAGATACAATGTCCATATGGCTGAATAGCAGGTTCTTTCTGATTTTGAAGAAGATTATATAGAGCCACATTCGGTTGAGGTGCCTGCTCAATGCAGTGTGAGGAGACTCACCAAAGATGAAATAGAGAGACTAACTATTGCTGCAGTTGAGGAAGCAAAGAGTAAATATTGGTTGAGAAATAGAACAGTAAATGAGAATGAAGGTGTCCCCAGGGGAATCTTCATGAAGGACCAGAAGGCAACACAAGGAATTGTGAAGAAGCCAGAAAACAAACAACATGATAAAAATGAACAGAAGCCTGTCCAAAAGGAGGAAATAAAGGAATTACATAAAGAGATACAAAGGCCTGATCAGCCTAGTAAAAGAGAAAAGGAAGAAAACAAAGGAGAAGCATTAGAGTAGAAGAAAATCATTAAGGTGGAGGGCTCTTCTTTTGACTTCACTCAGGCGTTATCTCAGGTAAAAATGTTTGTACCACTACTTGAAATGATGAAAATTAAGGAGTACAGAGATAGTGTTGTTCAATTGATAACAAATGGAAATGAAAAACATTTTGAAAATAGAGTAGCTATTAAAGCAGTCAATAGGCAAGAGAAAGTAAATATCCTAGAAGTCCGCTTGAGTGATGTATTAACAACTCCCCCTCAAGTTGATCATTTTTTCACTACATTACTCATAAATAACAAGTTGTTGAGGAATTGCATGATAAATTCTGGTGCTGCTATAAATATCATGCTAGTAGGAGTTATGAAGCAACTTGGCATGTGGGTTGATACATATGAAGGGAAGTGCTATGCAATGGATAATAGACTTGTACCTGTGGTAGGCATTATGAGAGGTGTTGAGGTCAAACTGGCTACTTATCCATAGGTGGCATATAATATAGATATAACATTAATTGATACTCCTCCTCAGTTTGGGATGCTTTTATCAAGACAATGGACATCAACAATTGGGGGAAATATCCAGTTTGATTTATCTTATGCAACTATTCCAGTGAATGGTCAGGAAGTCAGGTTGTATAGGGAGCCAAGAATGAGCCAAGTTGTTGACTATGTACCCCAAGATCAAATCAATTGTTTTTGTGATGTGAATCTTGGCAACTTCAAGATAGAATCAACCCAGCCAGAGTTAATCAGTACTGATCCAGTTGAAGGTTCTTGTGGTGATCGAGAGAAAGAAGCAATGGACAATATGAGTTCATTTGATAATGAGTATATAATACCTCCTATTACAGTTGAAATTCATGAAGACTCATTTGATGAAGAAGAAATGATGTTTTGCCAAGGTATGCCTAGGAATGAATTCTAGGTATTTTCAGATCTACTTTATGGTAAAGAGGAAATATTTTTCAGACAAGCTAGATGATGGAATAAGTGACTTCATTGGTAATGTTTCTGACTTTTCATTCTCTGATGATCTTGGACCTCTTTTTGATGATCACAAAAGTGAAGAATATAACTATAGCAATGAAAATGTAGAAGCATATTCACTTAGCAGTGATCAAATTTCAGATTTGCTAACTCTTGAATATCAGAGATATACACATGAAGGTGATCCCGAGGTTCTGTGTCCAGTTTACATTTGTCTTGATAGTGAAAGATTTTTGTATGATGATTCTTATGACTCTCAGTGCATTTCTTGAGTTGATGGTGAAACCTTTCAAGTTGATCAAAAGTCTGTGTCCATTCAAGATGAGGTATGTGATTTTGAAATTTTTAACTCTTGTGGAGAAGACGTTTATCTGCATACCAAGGGTGATAGTGGTCCAAATTTGATTGGTTCATATATGCTTAATATTGATGATATGAGTCATAATCCAGTGTTGTATCCAATTGGTATTGTTAAAGAGGTGCAAAAGGTTGCAGATCTATTTGTTTCAGACAATATTGATATAACAAATTTTTTTGTTTCTCAAGAAAAGCACTTTGATGATGAATTTTCAATACAGCTAAGAGAGTGTGTTATAGTACACAACAGTGAGAAAGATAATGAGGAATTTTGCATTGAATATGCATATATTTTCTATGTTGAAGATAACAGAGATTTACCTCATGATGATGGAGAATTTGAACTACAGAATGATGAAGGGAATTTGGGCCAAGCTGAGTACGTCGATTCTCTAAGAATTTTCAATAATGGTGACAGAACAGATTACATGAATATCTTCAAGAAGAATCTGATGAACTCAAGACAAAACCAGGTATTTGACAAGGGAAAGTATGATTTGAGTTTCAAATTGTAACAACTCAGAATAGGTGAAGTTAAAACACAAAGGATTAAGGGTTGCCAGTGCATGGACAACTCTTGCTTATCCTCTCTAAAATTCTTTTCCATGCATAGTAGTTTAGGATTCTAGTCCCCTCCATTTTGCATCCATTTCACTTCCATTCTACACTCACTTTCCATTATCATTCATTCCTTTTTTGCTCGTTGGTTTATCATTGTGTGTTTGGTCTGGTCTGCTCACCCAAAGATTTTGGATCCTTGCAATGATCTCACTATCATTCATCCCCAGACGGAGCCACTATTGGAACTGTAAATTTCTGATGATTTTTTATGTTATCCATACCCATGCATTTTCCAATTGAGTCCCACCTCGAGCATTTTCCTCTCTTCATGATATTTTTACCCATATATTTCCCATATAGCCCTATAAATCCATCGGGTCTTGCATAATTCACATCATGGTCTGTATCGGCGTGAGAATACCATTGTCTCCCTGACCCATTTTGTGTTTTTTGATAACATGAGTCTATGTTGCCTATCAGCAAGACTCATTTGATGTCACAAAGATCGAGGTTTGCATGCAGACGGATTTCGGTAAGACATTTGCATTGTTTTGGCCCGACAGTGGAGGAATCACATCGGCATGAGTTATACAGTTGGGATGAGGTCTTATTGATTTCATTATGTCTCCCTGACCAACATTAGAATGGGCATATCGGCAAAGGAAATTGTCTTCGGGGTAATGTCATAGCGAGTCTTTCTTGTCTTACCGACTTGTGCACAAATGTTCGCTTTGGCCAGACATGCTACTTTCGGTGTGAGGTCATAACGAATCCACATTGTTACACCGACCAGCGGTGGAAAGATACATTGGTAAGTGTTGGAACTATCAAGATGAGGTCTCGGCGAGTGACCTTCGGTCTCGCCGACATCACATATGGAGTTTCGCTTCGACCAAACATAGGGTCTTCGGTGAGTGGTCACAGCGAAGCGTATATGTCTCACCGACGGAGCACAAAGGGTTTCTCTCAAACGACTTTTGGTGAGATGTTTGTTGTGTCTCGCCAATTGACAACTTAAAGGGATGTGATATCGGCATGAGTTAAGGTTCTCGATAAGAGGTCTCGGCGAGTGACCTTCGGTCTCGCCGATGGAAAACAATGAAGGACCTTATCAGCGAGAGTATGATCTTGTCTTAGCAACTCAGAATGGATAAATACTTTTGGTGAAACAAAATGAAATCTGCAAGAGGTCTCTCTGATACCATTAAGTTATAGCGACAGTGAATGAAAACAAAGGTGCATCTCGGTGAGAAGTTTCCCTATGTCTCAGCGAATGAATAATACACTATGAGAAGCATATCGATGAAACATAATGTTGGTTGTATGACATCTCCCCGAGAGCGATATGTCACGGCGAAAAGTTTGATCACGGGGGCTTTCGGTGAAACATAATATGATCTATGAGATGTCTCACCGACATCACAGAGTCTGGGTGATATGCAAAGGGCGCGGGCTGACAGTGATTGAATTGCCTTTGGCATAACTATCTGGGTGACTTGGTGAATGATTAATAAGAATTCAAATACTGTGGCCGACATGTGAGTTCATAAAATACCGTTTCAGGCCGACATGATTTGAGCCCGAATTCTGTGGAAGGCCGACATGGGATCTCAATATGATTTATTTTCTTGATGCTGGTGTATAAATAGGCATTTTGTAATTGTAAAATTACCACCAGTTATTTAGATAGCCGATATACAACAAGTAGATACAGTGGAATAAAATTATCAGATTAGAGACTATTGTTGCATGATTTCAGAATGGAGGTATTTATGAAAATCAGTTGATGTTGCTGCATTTTTCTGGTGTCAATTATTTGTTGAATCTAATGAAAGTATTGCTAAGCTGTCTCCAAGATGGAAGCTTTCTGGTTGTTTGAATTGATATGACAAGTTTATATAAATTTCATCAGTGTACATTTGCTGTATCTGTGTGATTGATTGATTGGTTCTTTCAAACAAAGATGAAATCCTTTTAGTTAATCACAGTAATCAGAGAAAATCATTTGGATTGTTCAAGTAGAGCTTCGTAATCACATTTTGCATGTTTATACAAGTTGTAAACATAATATATGCCAGATAATTTGAGTTTCTCCAGAGAAGTGTTGCTCATCTTGATCTCATTTGACTCTGCATACCCAATAAGGCACTAGTCTATGCACTTAATCGTTTTGAATTCATTCAATTTATTTACATCTCTTAATTAAGCATTTTAGGATTTATATCAGAAGATTGCTATTGCTATCAAGTTTGATTTCATTTGTTCACTTCCATCTGCCATTGTGGAAAAATCACTGAATGAAAGATAATCACAAGTACATAAAGTCTGCTTCATTTAGAAAGGTACACCCGCCTAGGTTTAGCAGCACCTGAAGAGTAGAAGGTTGAGTTCACTTGACCTTGTCTGTTACCCTGAAACATATCAAGAGATTGGTAGCCTCTTGAGGCATCTTGCCTGCATTTTTGAGAGCTAACACACTTGACATTGCATCTGCAGCAGCTCAAAACAACCGCAATGGTGGCATCATCGTAGAGATACTTAAGGGTAAAGGAGGTATTCACTAGAGTCAGAGACCAAAATCTAATACAGCTTCTCAAAGCAATGGTTCGAAGCAAGGGAGAGACAAAGATATCGCTAATACGCACATGGTAGTTGCATCACTAATTGCCACCGTCACATTTGCAGCAATCTTTCAAATCCCAGGGGAATTGAGGATGACAAAAATAGTATACACTATGGAGCTGCTAGGATGGCATTTCATTTGCGTTTCAGATGGTTCCTCTTCAGTGACATTGTGGCCTTCACCGCTTCCCTTACAGTGGTTTTCGCTTGGTTAGCTCGACACGTTCTGGCATACAATAATTCTGAAGAAGCGCCATTGATGTCCTACGTATCTGGGATGAGTTTTCTCTTCTCAATCATGTGGACGGTAATAGCATTTTTGACTACCGCCGTTTCCTCCACAACCACCTATGATCATGCGAAGTTGAGAAGGGAGGATAAGGATGCTTTCTATGAGTATGTATCACTTTCGATCTACGAGTCCATTATTGTATGCATTCCACCTTTTTGCACCGTCACCCTCCTTCCCATATCTCCAACTCTTAGGTCGTGGGCCAAATATATTACTAAGACAAGGGAAAGATTTTCTTTCTATTTGTTCACTCAAGCGATTGTCATCACATTCATAACTATTTTTGTTGTTCACTTGTAAACGAGCGAACCAAAAATATTGTTTCCATATATATTGCAGTCACTTTCTTCACAATGATGGTTCATTGTCTTTTTATTTGAACAAATGTTAGATGAAGGTTTTGTAAATGGGATTGTAAGTTAAGTGGGCTTAATCCTTAAAAAAGCTTCATGGTTAAGCAAGTTTGAGTTGTAGCAGAATTGAGATGGGTGACCTCTTGGAAGGCCCAATGCTTCACCTATGTGAGCATCACCTAAATGCAATGAGGCTAAGTGGATCATTCATTATCATGAGATATGGGTTCTTGTGAAACTCATGAAACATGGGTCAATGAGTTTGACTATTTTTAAAGTGGTTTTTAAAGGTTCTTATTAAAGTATTTGAGAAACAAATGAAACAAGTGCCAAGTAATGATTAACATAATTTTCTTTGTAAAAATAAGTGAATTAATTGTATATACTTGATAATATAAATGTGTTTTTTATTCGTACTTTTTTTATAAATATAATGTTTTTAAACATTA
This sequence comes from Sequoia sempervirens, assembly GCA_007258455.2. Lineage (NCBI taxonomy): Eukaryota > Viridiplantae > Streptophyta > Pinopsida > Cupressales > Cupressaceae > Sequoia > Sequoia sempervirens. The sequence continues at coordinate 732,807,795 of VDFB02271358.1, read as the reverse complement.
TATTTTAAATATTTGTATATACATTAAATATGAAATTATATGTTAATGTAGTGGTGAAATTTGAATATTTATGTTGATTTTTATTTCGTTTTAGGTTTATTTTAATGGAATGTTTTGATATGATTATATATTAAGTGATGTTTTTATGCTAATTTTGTGTTGTATGAGTATTAGAGTTCAAGAGTAATCTTGCATCATCTAAAAATAAATTAAGGTTAATTTGAGAAGATTTTGATTCTGATGTCTTTAAGGTGAAATGGAATATTTGAACAAATTAAAAAGTCAAAAGAATATTTTAGCTAACTTTAATAACAATAAAACATTTGTATAGTGTATATTTAAAAATGACTATTTTCACTTAAGCAAATTGTAACATTTGGATGAGGCTAAAACATGTGCCATGATGTTTGTTATTTTTCCAAGTTGATATGTAGTGTGTAGGGTCGCTTAATCATTCCAAAAATCTCTACAAAATGTAAACATCGACAGAAAAAGTGGGAAAAAATTCTTGGAAGTGAAATCTATTATAGATCATGAATATAATCATGTCAGGGAAAATGAAATTCTAGTGTAATTTTTGTAATCCACTTTTAATCTTTTCCCCTTGTGGCCACTTATCTTGGTTTTGCCTTTCTTTTATCATTACAAGTGATCTAGGTCCTCATCATTGAAAACTAACTTTATAAATTCTTACATAAGGTCCAACCTTGTGCTTGTTCCTTGTCAACCAATTAATCTTGTCTCTTGTTCATGGCCTTATATGTTGATAACTACTCCAATATATTTTTACGATAACCATGTCTAGTTTTATTACACCTTGAACTTTATCCCACTATGTTAATTACTTAATATTCTATTCCACAACCAAGCTCCAAGTTTATATTCATGCCAACCTAAATGTTCATTAGTATAGGTGATTTATTATTTCATAGATAAATCAACTGCCTTGAGTTAGTAGTTTCTTAATCTAATGACCAATAGAGAGCATGCATAGATTTGTTCTTTTAGTGTCAAGAATTTATATCAACCATTAATCACATCAATCTAATGATCCACAAATTTTGATGGGAAGAGTATAGTTTAGATAACATACAACTCTATTATTGATTGGTTCCATCCAATGGTGCATCCCTTATCTATGATGATAAGGATTAAGAGATGTTTCTAATGTGATGACATGAAGGAATTGCAATGCTAGCTTTGAAAATGTGGTGTTGATTATGTGGCATATGGAGGTTCCTATTATGTTCGTAGGACTTATTGTGCCCAAACCACATGAATCACTAGTTTGTTCTTGAGAGTGACCATGGTTTGTTAAAGCTTCAATATAATAGACTAAAAATAATGTAAAAATATTCCTCTATTAGTTGAGATAATATTTGTTGAGCATGCATAGTTGTGAAATGGTATGACATGGAAAGCTACATTGTAGAATTTTACTATACATGTGTGGTGGGGAAATCATGGTTGATTAAGTTGTAGAGAGAAAATATTATGATATATAACTAAGATGTATTAGTTGAATAATTTTTTACTACTTTACATAAGGATTGAGCTAGTTTGCTAATGTTTAAAAAAATAAAGCTACAATCTCAAAAATACATTAAATAATTTATTTTATTAATTAGTGCATGAAAGAAACTAATAAATCATTGTTTATCAATTTAAAGAAAATCATAGAAGCTAATAATAGAGAAGAAAAGAGGGTGAAGACAAGAACCTAGTGCTAGTTGGAGAAGGCCATTACCTAGGATGCTAGTGCATCACACAAATATCCACACTAAGTGTTGTCATCTAAATGGCCAAAATAGTAGAGAAGCTTCAAAAAAACATACAAATTGAATAATAGTTCTCCAAATATATTCAACTTGACAAGGTAATGTACTAGAAAATACTAAAAAATAGAAATGTAAATAAATATACTCAATAATAAAATTTAGATGTTGATCTAATGGAGACTAGAAATGAATTGAAAAACAAGAAAATATTGACAACTTCCATGAGGTTGAGTTATCTCAATATACTTGCAAAGACAATGTAGGGAAAATTGTTGGGGTTGGTTGGGGGTTTTCCTTTGGGTCAAACATTTATTTTTGTATTTTTACTGCTACAAATAGCCAAGATAGAAAGATTGAAAATATGTGTATGAGCTATCTATACCAAGAGTACATAGGAATGGTGAGTGCTATGATTGTGCAAATAGTGTAAGGGTAAGTGCAAGAAGTTGGGCCCACTTTTTGGTCAAAAAGTGAAAGAGTTTTTCCTAAAAATGAAAGTTTGTCATAGTTGGACTAAAAATTTGAAAAACTTACACATAGAATGTTTAAAAAGTCCAGTATTATGCAATATAGGATTTTGAGTCTAGTTTTCAAATATTTAATTTATTCTAATACCCATATGATAGAAATTAATTTTGTATCCATGATTGTATAAAAACCACTAAATTACAAGTAATTTTTTAGGACCATAACATGCATGTGTATGTCCAACATAATTTGACCTAAATGAAAATATTTTTTTGATTCCCTTTTGAGAAAGATGTGTATTATATTGAAGATTGATGAGGATATTTTTCTAAACTATACTAATCATAAAATAATTTTTTCATTGTGTAAATAATTATTTCTATATTAATGTCATATAATTGGAAAAACTCTAAAGCTTAAAATTTATTAAAAAATAAGTTAACTAATACTTCACATTTCAATTTTATGGACTACTTTCCTCAAAATTAATTAAAAGTAAAAAAAAGTCTAATTATTAAACAAATAAAAATTTAAAAACTATACATCATCATCTATTATGAATTTTAATTTCATCAATTTTTTTTGAAAAAAACTCACCAGCCATATTGTTGAAGTCAATTTTTCTCTTGTTGTTTTCATGACATTGTACTCGCAGGTACAATATAGTTACAATATGTTAATATATAATTATGTCTTTAAAATATAATTATAGCATGTCAATATTAAATGAATTTCTCTCATGTCCCCTAGAACACATTCTAAGGAATGTGGAAACATATGAATGGCATAGGATTACAAGGTTAATGCCACCTATTCTAACATTCTCCCACTTGACATTATATAGTAATTATATCCAAGAGATACAAATAATAAATTAAGTATAGTGATCAAGGCCCATGCCCTTCCTGCACCAAGATAACTTATCTATGGTCACTAGCTTTGTAAGAGAATCTGCATAACTATCCAAAGTGTCAACCTTATCAAGCAAGACCTTATCATTCTCAGCCATTTTTGGCAAAAAGTGATATTGAACATCAACATTCTTAATAAGTGTATGATGCATCAGATTTTTGGCCAAATATATAGCACTCTAATTGTCACATCCAATACTCACTATCGTGCAATCAAAACCAATACCAATACGACATCTGCATAACCATACTTCCTCCTTAGAGGCATGTGTAGCAACCATATACTCTACTATAGTGGTGAAAAATGCAAATGTAGGTTGTATCTCACTCATCCAACTCACTAGACCTCTAAACAAACTAAATACAGGCCACTAATGGACCTTCGGCTATCCAAGTCATCTTTCAATCAACACCAACAAACTTCTGTATGTCCACATTTGACTTGACTACATAATTAGTACCATGATAAAAAACATCAAAAATATCTAAATACCCTCTTAACAAAAGTCAAACACTCTCTACCAAGCTTAAACATAAACCTTCTTAGAACTCCCACTAATTGGGCTATATCTGGTCTAGTACAAACCATTGCATACATTAAACTATCGTTGCTATCATAAGGATCCTTAGAAAGCTCCTCAAATTTATCATCAGAATTAAGAAAATATCCAAACTCAACTCAAAACAAATCAAAAATAGAATATTAATTAACTTATAGTCATGCATATTAAACCTCTACAAAATGGTATCAATATACTTACTTTGACTTAACCAAATCTTTCTATGAACCTAATCTCTATTGATCTTCATCCTAAGAATATATTTTGCAACCCCCAAGTCCTTCATATGAAATGTACCAAAAATTTGTCTTGAGATCACTAATCATCACCCTTTTGTTACCAATAAACAACATATCATCAACATACAAGACAATAATCAATATATGATCATTAATTTAACCTTTTACTATAAGCACAATTGTCCTCCTCACTCCTAAAATAATCCAAATTCAATAGAAAGGCATAAAACTTGTAGTTCCACTTTCTAGGTTACTATTTTAAACCATACAAACATCTCTTTAACTTACTAACCAATTGTTTTTTTCCTTTCACAAAAAATGTCAGATTGTCGCACATAAATTTCCTCCTCAAGGTCCCCATGCAAGAAATAATTTTAACATCCATTTGATCTATCTCAAAATGAAAAGAAACACTAATAAATAATAGGAATTTAATAAATTTCAATTTGGAAATTTAGAAGAGAAAATTTCACCAAAATCAACTCCCTCTCTTGGGGAGTAGCCCTTAGCCACCAATCTAACCTTGTACTAGGCTCTAACCAACTATTTGCACCAAATTTCTATTTAAATGTCCAATTACAAGTAATGAGATTCCTTCCTTTTGAAAAAATAACAAGATCCTAGGTGTCACAACTATCGAAAGTCATCATCTCTTCCTGCATGGCCTACAACCAAGACTCACTTTCATGAGAAGAGAGAGCCTCCTTGAAAGATCTAGGTCTATTGTCAATATTGAACAAAAAAAATACATGATGAAAATTAAGGGGGCTATACCTGTCATTTGGATTCCATTTACTTGTGGATCTCTTTAAGGTAGGAGTAATGGAATCTACCTATTCTTCTTCTTCTATGTTCTCATCCTACACATTCTATGAACTCTCTGAACCCTTTTCTTCTTGTCCATTTGATTGTTCTTCCACATGTGCATCTTCCTACTTCTTAATCTTTGTCTTGAAGTGCATTATCTTTTTTTAATATTTCTCTTTTGGTTTTTCTTCTCCTAACTAAGATTTAAACTCCCTAAAAGTCACATCTCTAGAAAATATTATTTTATAGGTTAGAGGATTCCAAAGCTTATAACCTTTTACATTCTTATCCTAACTAATTTGAAGATTTATTTATGTGATTTTTGATCCAGTTTAGATCAATTATCTTGAGTCACATGAACAAAACCCTCACAACAAAATTCCTTTAAGTGTGGAAGAAAAGGATTTCTGCCTATCCACACTTCATAAAGAGTTTTATCAATAATAGTTGAAGAAGGGGATCTATCAATCAAATAACATGTAGTACTAACAACTTTTACCCAAAATAATATATCAAGCTTAGCACCACTCAACATGATCCTAGCTCCTTCCATCAAGGTTCACTTCATTCTTTTTGCTACCCCACTTTGTTGGGGAGTGTAAGGACTAGTCTTTTGGTGAACAATACTTTCATGCTTACAAAACTCATCAAATTCCTTGGAACAATATTCACTTCCATTGACAAATCTCAACTCTTTTATCTTATAATCTTATTACTTCTCAACTAAAGCATAAAATTTGTTAAACTTAGGGAAAACTTCATATTTAGAATGCATGAAATAAATTTGTATATCTTGAGACATCATCAATGAAAGAGACATAATTTTGAGATTTACCCAAAGATTCAACATATATTGGTCCACATACATCCAAATGATCTCTAATAAATTTTTTATCTTATTATTTGCATTAGGAAATGATGATCTATTATATTTTCCAAACACACAATGCACACATAAATATTTTTTCCAACAAAATAATAAAAAATACTATCAATAAACTTCTTATGAAGAATGGTCTTAAGATCTCTTTCCCCAATGTGACCCAATCTATGGTGCAACAACATACATGCATTTTAAGTTCCATTTACATTGGGAGAGTTACAAAAGTAGAGGCATTTAGCCTAGAAAATTTTCTTATCCAAGATCCTTTAGCTACCACCAAACTCCCTCTTACCAACTTGCAACTACACTTGTCAAATGTCACATACATTCTAGAATCATTTAACTTTGGTATTGAAACTAAATTTCTCATAAGTTCTAAAATATGAAAAAATTATCAAGATTTTAATCCTCCCATCATTGAAATACAACTTTACTTTTCCCTTACCAACAATCCTTTCTATGCTATTATCACTAGGAAAAACATCTCCACCATCATATGCTTTGTAAGTATTAAATGATTCTATCCGAGGAGTCATATGATAAGAGCAACTTGAATAAATAAGAAAAACATCATTACTAATAGTGTTAGTTGAAATGAACAAAGCACCAAGATCATCATCCAAGGACTTTTCCCTCAAGGAATCTATTAGAAATATGTAATAGATTGAATAGCTCAAGGGAATTTATAAAAGAAATTCAAAGATACGTAAGCTAGAAAAACATAAACAATGTAAACCAACAACTCTGAGAGATATACAATGTTAGGATGATAGAATTTTATTAAGATATTTCTAGATGAAAAATAAAAGCTAGGTAGTGAGTTTATATATAAAGAAGGAGAGGATGGAGGTGGAAAATAAACCAATAGAAATTGACCATCACTAAACACCAACATTAAATAATGTGATGAAATTGTAAATACTCCACCCTTTAAGGGCGGAGAAAACTCATCACTTTATCTACTAGTTATTAAATGATACTCACTTTATTATTCTAAGCAAGCTTAATAAAAGTGTAGAAAAAACATATAACTAAGGAAAAATAAAATATTCTAAGTGTATAAAAATAAAAACCTATGCCAACATGCACCCTTAAGCATAGTTTAGGAGGATGTAAAAGATGATGGGTCCCAATAAATGAGGCCATGTTAGGTATCCATGTACATATCAAAATTCCACCAAAATAAGAAGCCACCCTATAAATAGAGAGAACACCCCCCAAAACAGAGAGAGAAGTAGAGGACTAAGTAGCCCCCCAAAGAGGACACCAACTGCACCCCAAGCAAAGCTCGTAAATGAAGGAACTTGCTCTCAGTTAAGGGTTTGGTGAAGATTGTGTCACCAAAAAATGTATAGTTGACATTTTTATGCTCACTTGAGTCTTTCTAATGGGATTTGGCTTGATTTTTCCTAGGCATAATGTTGTAATGTGGTCAAAACATTCAAATTATGATGTCTTGTGAAGGTGTTGTGAAGTGTTGTAAAACATTTATAAACTTTTCTAGACTCTATTCATTACAATTCACCTAAAAATCACATTTTTATCACTTATTAACTCCTATTTTGAAGTGTTGTAAAGTCTTGTAACAATATTTCATGCTTTTCTAGGCTTAATTTCACTAATTCAAGCCTTTCTCATGTCTAAATGACCCCTCAATACACTTTTTAGCCATTTTCAAGTGTGTTGTTAAGGATATTCCCATTGGAAAACTTTTAATGCCCTGAAATTCTTGACACCCACTTAATTTTCTTAAGTGGGACTAAGTCACCAATAGGGGCGACTTAGTCCTTTTTGGCACAAAACTCAAAATAATTTTAAATGTCTAGCGAGATTTTTTCCTCTAACCCTTGAGGTCAGCCTGTGATGTGTTACTTTCAGCAAATTTTAGTGAAATAAAGTATAAATAAGGTTTTTTCACCTCATTTTACATCTCCTCCAATCATCTTCTCCAAGTCACATACAATCTCTTACACACATTAAGCATTCAAGAAAATCAAGCATTATCAAGTCAAGCTATTGAAGTTATTCATTGCACATCTTCATATTTTGAGCATCTAAGGTGTGGTAAGTTTATGACATTTGCACTTGCATGTTATCTATTTATCATACTCTTTTCATCCTATTTCATCATTGTTTAGGGTTTGATTACCAAAGTGGGGTTTGACCAAGGAAAACCCCTATTCTCTAACTCTCAACCATTTTTCCCCTTTTGCATGTGACTTTTGTATGCAGATTTGTCAAGCAATAGGTGTTGAAAAGTGATCAAAAAGTGCACAAAGTCAATCAAGTCAAGACAACCCTAATTCAAGCTTGGAGAGACTTTCTGCCCTATTTTTTGTAGAATAAAGTACGAACACTTGTCAAAAAAGAAAGTACAGATCAAAGACTTCTAGATTATTTCTAGAATTCCCTAAGAATTGCAAAAGGACTAAGTTACCACTAGTGGAAAATTAGTCCCACTTTTGGGCTTGAAAACTGATTTTGACATTTCTGGATACCCATTTGACAGATTCCCATTCAAGCAAAGTTTCCAAAAACTGGGACTAAGTTGCTCAGATTGGCCTAAGTGTCCCGATCAACATTTCAGCCAATTTTTTAGGATTCTAGAATATTCCAACATCAAAATTCTGATTCTAGGTGCACTTCTTCCATTCTATTCTGTTATTTCATCATTTAGTTACATTCTTAGGCATTTCTGCATATCACATTGTGTTTTCCAACACTTTACATTTTCATAGTTTTGCATCATTAAATCATTTCAATTTCAAATCAAAATATTAGGACATCTTAATTAGGCATAATGCATCTCATTAAAATTAGTCTTGAGTGTAAACCTTTGCATTTTGGTCCCCCATCGAATCCCCTTTCTCCTTTTAGGTGAAAAACCCTAGGAGTAAAGCATTGTGAGGGATGCAAACCAAAATCACCGTTTACATTTTGGTGAACTTGCATCATTTGAACATTTTTACTTTATGATTTTCAAGTGCACTTGCATTGCATCTTGCATTAGTTAAAATGCATCCTAGGGTTTTCAATTGCATTAGTGGAAAAGTTCATATTAGCTTGCATTGTTGCATCGTTATTGCATTGAAAAAGACAAAAACTCTGCATTTACATACTATAGTTGCATTTGTGCATATGAAAGACATAGAATTGCATTTAAAAATTCTAAAAAAACACAAAAAAATCATCAATGGGACTAAATTGCCACCTTGGGTGGCTTAGTCCTTTTGCATACTTTACATTGCATTTTCTGGTAATTTTTGGGTATTTTCTGTATTTCTATTTTCTAGTACTTTATCTTTGTTTCAATTTATAGAATTATTTATTTTTTCACTTTATTTGTCCTAGATTGCATTGCATTTGCATCCACCCTATCTCTTGTGGTACTTGTATGAGTGTTTGGTGCCCCATTGATAATACTCTAGTGAGACAAAGTTCTAGGCTCATACCTTCCCATGATAACACTTTCATATTGGACCTTGGGATCTCAAGAGTTCCTACTCCTAGTATGGACAATGGTGCATTAGGCATTGATCATACCACTTCTATGCCTTCCCATTTCCATCCAATGAATGTTGATACATAAAACAACTCCTTTCTGAAAGACAAGGTCATTAGTATTCATGAAGATTTTACACATTTACAACAAGACTTGTCTCTTGAAAATATTTCCACCATTGCCATACCTGCCATAGAAAACCTTCATCATTTGATTGAAATTGATGATGGCTTACAAGTTATCAAGAATTTTTTTGAGATATACAATAAACATGCTCCTTCCACATCCCAATCAACAAACATAGTTACAAGCCAAGGAGGATCTCACATTCCTCCCACTTCAACCATAACATCAATACCAACTTATACCACTCCTCAAGTTACAACTATGCAACAAGTTAGTCATGTGGCTCCTTCTTTCGCAATTCCAACCAGAATTCGTAGTTTTTTTGTGGCATCAAACATTCCCTCTTCCATCTTCTATTGGAATTGTGTACCTCAATCTCACAGGCTGAAACCTCTAAGTAAGCATGGTTGCTGTGACTGCTGAGATGTCTGGCCGATCTACCTCTGATCTTAATCTATTAGCTTGTCGGTGTGACTTCTAGAATCTCTCAGTGATCGGCATAACCTGAGCATTCGGCGTAACTTGGACAGTCGGAATGAGTCTTAGCGTTGGGAGAAGTCTTGCCGATGGAATTGTCCTGTTGATAGTCATTGTGACTCTGGCCAATGGTGTTTGGTCGAAGAGACTCTTGGCAAGGGATGTTATCGGTGTTACTTGTTGTGTTTGGTGTAACCCTCTACCGAGTGGGTTGCTTTGGTTGATAGGTTATTCTTATCCGATGTCGGGGAGACTCTGGGCGACAAGTGGTTTCGGCGAGAGGTGTGACCTTGGAGACTCTTGGCGATGGATGATTGTCTCACCGATGGTATAGTCTATTGTCGGTATGAATCCTGGCAAAGAATGGACTTAGGGTAACTTGGAACCTGCGGGGTGACTCTTAGCGACAACCTAAGTCTTGCCGACGGATGTTCCTTTCGGTGTGACTTGAGGGATCGTTATGACTCATAGCAAATAGCGATTGTCTGGGCGATGGGTCTGTAGAGGATGTTGGTGAAAGGTCTTTCTTATTTTTCCAATAGAGTAAGTCTCGCCGATGGGAGTGTTGATGTCGATGTGACTTTTGAACTTGTTTTGATCTCCTGCCGATAGCAGTGACTCTTGCCGATAGCGATGGATGTGTAATCGGTCTTGTAGCATCGGGGAGACATGGCTAGTGTCTCACCGACATGCGACACAGTTTGAACGCCTTGACCGAATGACTATCCTACGTGGTTTGTCTTTGGCCAATCAGAGAAGTAGAATGGGAACCGCTAGCAGTTGGACTATTATGGCCATTCCTATGAGGAAGATCAACAGACTGTGAATGACATGGATATACTCTGTAATCGAAGATGATGAATGATTCGATGAACAATTGGATGAATAACAGTGTGAGATAACGAAGTGTTGCTCAATTGAATACAAATTGTTCTGAGTGAATTCGATGGATGTTTTCTGAGAGCATTTCTGTGTAAGGTTGATCAGTGAATATTATGCTGCTGTAAATTGACATCAGAGAGTGAAGCCCATACTCTGTATGTAATTTGTTTATTGTAATACAAAGGGGTTTTTCTTGGTGTGGTGGGTTTTTTCTCCCATAAGGGTTTTCCCATGTAAATCTGGTGTTCATATGTGTATGTTCATTTCTTTGTTTCTATTATTTCTTTCATGAGTATCTTAATTGGAGTGTAATTGAAAATTTAAAGTCACCTCTGCATTCTTCCTTGAGGTTTTGACGTTAGGAGAGTTTGTTCCGCACCTTAGATTTCCTTACACCTTCACCCCTCTTAGTGTCCCTTTCACTTCCCCTAACATTACATACACTCCATCTCCATTTTCCCTTCCACCCCATACCACTTACCCCAATCCCATCATTACACAACTTATTAACACCATTTCGTCCATGCAACAACAAATCTTCACCATTAACCAAAGTCAAAATGCTCCACCTACATATCATGTTTGTATTAGTCCATTATCCCTTGAAATATTATGCACTCAGATGCCACAAGGAATTGAAATGCCTAGGTTTGAGAAATACAGAGGTAAAGGAGATCCTACTAACCATGTCAAAGCATTTATAGCCTTGTGCACTGATTTTGTTCTTGATGACAAATTATTAGCTAAAATTTTTCCTCAGACCTTAAAAGACACTACATTGGAGTGGTTTTCCAACCTACGCAATCATTCCATCTAATCATTTAATAAACTTGTATATGCCCTTATAAGTCATTTCGAAGTCCATATGATTCCTAAAAAAACTATGGTCGATTTAATGCGATGCAAACAAAACACTGATGAAATTTATCGAGAACTTGCATACTCACCTTTAGGATAAGTTAACTATGATGAAATTTCCTTCATTCTTGCATTTATGTACAACCCTTTGCGACTATCACAACTCGATTTCTAGTCATGATTCAAAGTCCACTTCTAATCGAGCTGAGAATTTTGAGAAAACCACCCACAACAATGCACAAAAATTTAGAAAACCCAACCGAGGATTTTTATAGTTCAATCAACCTTCTCTGCAACCACCCCAAGCTATTCCAAATCATGTGGCAACTATTATAGCAATGATGCCCTTTTCCTATGGGGACCCAAAGAGACAATTTACACCCTTACCCGATACTCTCCATAACACAATGAATCAATTGTTGCAACAACAAATGATAACTTTTCCTATAGTTAAACCAATCGATACCACCAAGCCTTTACCACCTACCTGCAAACAAAATTCTTATTGCCATTTTCATCGCCAAAATGGGCATGACATCTAACAATGTAAGCGTCTAAAGCAATTAGTTCAAGACCTCATTGATTTAGGTTGTTTGTCCATTGCGGGTGTCAATGATCTAGGAAATAAGTTCGTTGCACCCCCTAACCAAAATTTACAAATCTTTACCAACCCCATGCCTAAACACAATGTTTCATTTGTCAAGGCTAATGAACCTTCAAACCCTCAAGTCATGAACATTGATATGAATAATGAACAACATGATATAACTCCAAATGTCACCCAAGTTACTCCTATGGATACACTTGTGGGTATGATAGATGTCATACCTTGTAAGGGCCCAACCAACAAAAATCTTGATATCACTTTTTCTTCCAAAGATATACTTAAAAGGCTTCTTGATGGTCCTCTTTACATAGCCGACCGAATCTATGATAAGCCCACCAATGGGATATTAATAGATCTTGTCTATGGCGAGAATGTGATCATAGAAGAATTTTTAGTACTACATGAGTTATATCAAGATGACTATAGTAAACCAACTACATGGATTAAAACAGATACTGGTTTTGTATGCCCTATGATCGGATCAATCATACTCCCCTTACAAGTGGGACCTAAAACTTTGGATGTAATATTTTCTATCATTTCACAATTGGACCAATTTCATTTGCGATTAGGTCATCCTTGGCTTCGCTCGATGAAAGTGGTCCCCTTAATTGTTCACAAGTGTTTGAAGTTTCCACATGGCAATGAAATATTTACCATAAACCATAGTGGCTTTAATCCATTATCTTCTAAAGGTAATTTTTCCCTAGAAGCCTTTTGGCTTGAACCTATGGAGCTCATCACCCCCCATAAGGATTTCTTTTTTGTAGCCTATCAAAAGTTCAAAGCCAAAAAAATAGTCGAATTGTCTCTTCGTAACACATCCCCGTCCACTTCCACTCCTCATATCCTAGATGAAACCATGCTTTAGCCTGAGTCCGAAATTGAACAAACCACACAACCTCATGAACAACCACCCATAAACATTTCCCCTTCCTTGTTTAAATGGCCAAGAGAAAATAAAGCCAATCCTGTCATGCCTCCGCGCTTTAAACAAGTGTATAAAGCTAAAGAGAAAGTTACTAACCCATCTTCTTCGGTTTCTTCTATTCTTTCCCCTCTAGAAGAAAAGGAACCTATGATGGATCAACCCAATCTTACACCTCAACAACTTCAAAATAAAATTAAACACAACTGTGGTGCTAGAGAGTGTAGGCATCTTCATCATCTCCTTGCTCGTCAAATGCAACACGAAAATAATCAAGACAATCAACCTCTACCAAGAAAGAAGCAATAGATGATCACCCTCGTCTTGACCCCCACAAGACAACACAGTCCAACACTCACAACAAAATGAACCAATCCAATAGCCAAAACTCTTGATCTATCCTTCCTTGTGAAATAACCCTTCATCCTCCTATCGTAATCAATCTTGATGAAGATGATGACGAAGAGATCACAAAAATAGATGAAGTGCATAACAATATAAACTCATTATTTTCATCTACCATGAGCTTAAATGATAAATCTTCTAAGCCAAGTGAAGAACCTGACACATCTCTTAGTTTGGCCCTTGCAATTCTTCCCTTAGACATTTAACCACCCTTGCAATATACTGAACATGATTGGGAGGCAAATGACTTGTTAGATGGTTGACTTGCATTCGCCTTGCTAGCCTTCTAAATTTTCCCTTTTCTTTGATTTTCTTGTATGTGCATACTGTGGTCCCTCATATCATGCATTTGATGTTCTCTTTGTACACTTATTCTATTCGTACCTCTATTCTTCTATATGTTGCACTATGTATTTTTGCTTTTGTTTTGTGTTTTCCTTTTGGGGATGATGCAAAATGTTGAGACCGCTATGTCTCTTCCATGTTGACCCAAAAGGTCCTTTTTTTCTTTTGTTTTGTGCCTTCTTTTTGGGGATGACGCAAAGCGTTGAGACACCTTTTGTCTCTTCCATGTTGACCCAAAAACATAGCCAAACTTAGAAACACATGACTTGGCATAGGGGCTTTCCAAGTTGGCTCTCATGTCTTGTTTTTCTTCTTGCATCTTCTTTCCTTTGCTATTTTAAAGTAATTGCTCTCAGAACGTTGTGTAACAATTTCTTTAAAGTGGGGGGCATACATTGGCATCATTTTCATTTGCATTCTTTCATTTTTAGTGTTTCCTTGTCACTTCATACGACGTGTTTGTCATTTTTTGGATGACATTGGGAATGATGTCCTTCATAAGTGTGATCTATCATAGCATATTACATTCCTCTTAGTGGTACGATGCAACACACTACATCCCATAATTTGTGAATATTCTATTCTTTGATTGGTCCTCTCTTGGAGACTTTAGACACAATGCTCCCTAAGTGATAAACCTTTCCTGAACTTAACAAGACTCCCTTGAACATATTTTTGATTTTACATTTTATTTTTGCATTTTAACCTTTACATTTTTGCCACCTTGCATAACGTAACTTGCATGCCTATGGTACCCTTTTTCATTTGTTCATGAGTTCTAAGCATACGAAGCTTTACTTGTCTCATGAAGCATGGACCAACATTGTCTTTGTAGCACCTTATTAAAGTTATCAGGAGGTATAACTTTGATATGGTTGAGCAGGAAGCCCATTCAGTGGCATGACTTTCCCCATAGCCACCTATGTGTTTGTGAGTGCATGCCAACTAGCATATGTACTTCACCTTTTTAGGTTATCTCACACAAAAAACCACCATGTGTTGTGTCACCCTAGAGTGAGTATACATCTTCTTTTCAAACAATTGACCTAGATCTAATCCACAACAAGCTGGACAAATGATCGAAGCTTTCATTCCTTTTCATCATCATGCATGTTTATTTTGTTCTTATGTCTAGTTTCCCATGAGATCTTGATCCTTGGGGCTTGATCATCCCTCTTGATTATTGTTGTTTCATCTTACCAACATAAGTTCATTTGGGTCCCTCTTGATATGCATGTTGGGCTACTTTAGTGAGAGTTTGAAGCAAGTTCATCCTCTCACTAAAGTGGGGGCTTAATGTGTCACCAAAAAATGTATAGTTGATATTTTTATGCCCACTTAAGTATTTCTAATGGGCCTTGGCTTGATTTTTCCTAGGCATAATGTTGTAATGTGGTCAAAACATTCATATTAGGGCTTAAACATTCAAATTATGATGTCTTGTGAAGGTGTTGTAAAGTATTGTAAAACATTTCTACATTTTTCTAGACTCTATTCATTACAATTCACCTAAAAATAACCTTTTTATCAGCTATTAAGTCCTATTTTGAAGTATTGTAAAGTCTTGTAACAAGATTTCACACTTTTCTAGGCTTAATTTCACTAATTCAACCCTTTCTCATGTCTAAATGACCCCTTAATGCACTTTTCAGGCGTTTTCAAGTGTGTTGTTAAGGATATTCCTCTTGGACAACTTTTAATGCCCTGAACTTTCCAACACCCACTTAATTTGCTTAATTGGGACTAAGTAACCAATAGGGTTGACTTAGTCCTTTTTGGCACAAAACTCAAAATAATTTTAAATGTCTAGCAGTATTTTGTCCTCTAACCCTTGAGGTCACCCTGTGATGTGTTATTTTAGGAAAATTTAGTTAAATCAAGTATAAATAAGGGTTTTAAACCTCATTTTACATCTCCTACAATCATCTATCTCCAAATCACATACAATCTCTTGCACTCATTAAGTATTGAAGCAAATCAAGCATTATCAAGTCAAGCTATTGGAGTTCTTCATTTCACATCTTTAGATTTTGAGCATTTAAGGTGTGGTAAGTTTATGACATTTGCACTTGCATGTTATCTATTTATCATACTCTTTTCGTCCTATTTCATCATTGTTTAGGGTTTGATTATCAAAGTGGGATTTGACCAAGGCAAACCCCTATTCTCTAACCCTCAACCATTTTTCCCCTTTTGCATGTGACTTTTGTATGCAGATTTGTCAAGCAATAGGTGTTGAAAAGTGATCAAAAAGTGCACAAAGTCAATCAAGTCAAGACAACCCTAATTCAAGCTTGGAGAGACTTTCTGCCCCATTTTTTGCAGAATCAAGTATAGGGGTATGGGCAAGATCATGGTGGGCCAAAAACTGGCAATATGATGGGTATGTGGCTGACGACATTTTTTTTACTCAAAATTGATGAAACGAAAAGGGTTTTTAAAGGAGATTCGCAACTTCCCACCAATATAAATTATGCTTTGCTTTGAATTGAATAAGTAATTATTATTCATTTTCTATTCGAATTACAACTAAAGTCTTGATTGATAGGTTGATTGAAAAATATTTATAGCTTTCAAACGGTATAACATTTTTTGAATCCAAAACATGTGTCACATTCTATGATTTGCATACTATAGGATTAAAAAAATAAAAATTGAATTTTAGGAAGTTTTGATCAAGTTATGTTGGTTAGACATACGAGTTTTTTATATTTTTTAAAATTTGTATTAAAGAATTCATAATTAATTATTTACTTGGAAAAAAATTACAAAAAAATATGAATCACATTGGGACATGAGTCCTCTACTTATATCTAAAATCTTATAATTTTTTTTTGTCATTTTATTGTGATTAGGTTGGTTAGACAGACACCTACTTTTTATTTTTTCCCTGAAATTTAAGTACTACTACATTGAAATTTCAAATTTTCACTAAATAGATTCTTTTTTTTTTTTTAAGAAACCTAGTAGTTTAGAAACTACATTCAATTTTCTACAGATTCTATACTTACATATTTTTGATATAATATAGATAACTTATTCAAATTTTTACGTCAAGTTGCCTAACTCTGATTTTTCTAAATTTTTTGCCACTTAAGGGCCTGTTTTTCCATGATGATCCTGCACATACCCATAGACACTTGTTAGAGAAGAAAGTATAGATCATAGGCTTCCAAATTATGTCTATAATTCTTTGAGATTTGCAGGACTAAGTTTCCACTAGTGGTGAATTAGTCCTACTTTTGGGCCTGAAAACTAATTTTGACATTTCTAGATACCCATTTGACAGATTCTCGTTCTAGCAAA
The DNA here is from genome assembly GCA_007258455.2 of Sequoia sempervirens. NCBI lineage: Eukaryota > Viridiplantae > Streptophyta > Pinopsida > Cupressales > Cupressaceae > Sequoia > Sequoia sempervirens. The sequence goes on along the minus strand of VDFB02271358.1, from coordinate 732,790,713 downwards.
GTTTCTCGAAACTGGGACTAAGTCGCCTAGACTGGCCTAAGTGTCCCAGTCAACATTTTAGTCAATTTTTTAGGATTCTAGAATCTTCCAACATCAAAATTCTGATTCCAAGTGCACTTCTTCCATTCTGTTCTATTATTTCATCATTTAGTTGCATTCTTAGGCATTTCTGCATATCACATTGTGTTTTTCAGCACTTTACATTTTCATAGTTTTGCATCATTAAATCATTCCAATTTCAAATCAGAATATTAGGACATCTTAATTAGGCATAATACATCTCATTAACATTAGTCTTGAGTGTAAACCTTTGCATTTTGACCCCCCATCCAATTCCCTTTCTCCTTTTAGGTGAAAAACCCTAGGAGTGAAACATTGTGAGGGGTGCAAAGCAAAATCACTATTTACAAAGATGTTAGTATTTTGATATAATTTCAAATAGTACTTGAGATCAATGATCTCTACATGAATCAACTCTTGAATGTAGTGCATGTGGATCTTAGTGTGCTTGGTTCATTGATGATGGACCTAATTGTGACAGATCTGAATGGCACTTTAGTTGTCACAAAATATGACTATTGGCTTCTGAAAGTGAATACTAAAATCAATGAGAATGATCTAAAGCTAGATGGCCTCAGTAATAGCATTAACCACTCCTCAATAGTTAGCCTATGTAGATGAAAGAGCGATAGAAGAATGATTATTATTCAACCAACAAATTGGATAGGAACCAAGGGAGAAGTAATAACCTAAAGTATACTTGTGATCCAACCCAATCTAAATCTATTTGTTACTAAGAAAAAATCCATGCCCGCTACATAGTGAATCCCATAATTGTAAGTACCTTTGATGTAGTGAATAATCCTCTTAGCTTCTTTCTAATGCATTTCATGTGGCTCCTGCATAAATCGAGAGATCATGCGTATGGCATATGAAATATCAGGTCTCATGTGAGTCAGATAGATGAGACTACCAAAAAGTTGTTGATACAAAGTGAAATCCACCAAAGGTAAAGAACACTTAGCCTCATGTTTGATCCTTGACTTAAATGGAGTTAGGACAAGCTTACAATCAACCATGTGAAACATGTGGAGCATATCAAGTGCATATTTAGGTTGTGCAAGATATATACCTAAAGAAGATCGAGTGATCTCAATCCCTAATAAGTATTACAATAAACCCAAAAACTATTCATGAGGGGTAGTTTTCACTACTCGAATGGTTGATGAGTCACTTCCTATGATCAATAAGTCATCGACATAGAGAACCAAGAAGGTGTGAGTATTATCCTATTGCAAAATGTAGACATTAGGATCAAAATTGCATCGAGTGAAGCCAACTTTTAGAAGGAAGCTGTCATGCCCATATTTAAGACATAACATTAACCCATGTTTTTGAAACATTAAAAATTCTCTCATGTCATGACATAATGACACTCAATGCATGAACATAAGTGATACAAGACTAAACAAATTGCAAAAAAAAAAAAAAGCAAGGTGGCAATATTTTTCACCAACCTTTAAGGGGAGTTCTCTAAGTAAGGTGTGATTTAGAACATAACACATTTGGGAGGAAAGCCAGCAAAGATCAAGACCCTAACAAAGGACCTAAGATCTAAAGTTGAGGATCAATTAAATTGATTTTCTAGCAAGGACAATAGGCATGCTCAACTAACTACTTTAATTTTCTAGCATATGAAGGAAATTAACATGACTAAAAAAAGAGACTCTCTCAAGAGTGCATTTTGATCAAATTTTCTTCTCAACACAAGGGGAGAAACAATATTAATTTTAATTATCCTATGAAAAATTAATCTTTCTAACTTAAATTCGATAACATATTAAAGGGAACAATCATTAAATGTAACTTTAGTGATTAATATTCCTAACTCCATTTCTTTATTGTTCCTTTAAGTTATTTTATTTCCTTAGATAAGATGGCATAATTCTGAATTTCATTGATAAGAATAATGGAAGAAGGAACTATCAAGAAAGTTCCTCTTTCAAACCAATTTAACACTCCATGTATTAAAATAATATCACTAATTAATTATAACTTACTATAGTTTAAACACATACTATATTTTATTAAACTATAAAATTAAAATTTAATATCATCATCTTCTTTTTTTTTTTCCTTAAACCATACTTGGTGTGTCTCCACCATTCCAAATGTTAATCTTGTTAATAGATAATAGTTTATGAATGCCTTCAACTCTCTATTTAAAAATTGTTAATGAATGGTAATTAATATTAAAAAATTTCTATGCCTATTTATATTTATTGGTATACATGGGTATGTGCACCAAGTTATGACACAAATATGGCTCTTAAGATGCCACTTTTTCTTTTAAATCAACAAAGTTTGATGTTCATGAGAAAATGAAGATAATTAAAATCAAAATTTGAAGATGCAATGAGAACAAGAGTTTAGTTGCTCCAAATCTACTTTCTAAACTATTATTTTTTTAAAGTAATGAAGATTAAGGGTTTGAAAAAGGGGGAGCACACAAAGCGGTCCTTTTTTGATAAAAAAAATAGCATAGTGTCTATTGTGTTCCCCCTGAAATGTTAATTTTTAGAATTTCAAAAATCTCTTCGGTGAGAAATTAGCTAACACAATGTAGTTTATGCCAGTTTTTTAACTAATTTTTTAATGAACATATAACATTTTACTAATTTTTGAACTAGACACATCTTGAAAAGTAGAAATTTGAGTGTGCTCCCCCCCTTGTTTTTTGAAAACTAATTAAAAATTAAAAAAATTAATACGTGTAGAATGGAGTGTAGTTTCTAAAAAATGTAATTTGCTTCAAAATTCGATGAATGAGTAAAAACCTATACCCAAACTAGCACATGTTGGTTTTTGATAAAAAATAGAGGCACTAACAAAAAAGTTAAAGATGAAAATCTTAACATAATCAAGATGTAAAAAAAAATGGTTAGATAGCTAAGAGAGAGCCTAATGTCATTATGGTATTTTTATAATTTTGTATTGAAACACATACAAACATGATGGAGAGCACAACCAAAAATATGTGAAATTTTGTCACCCTTTCAAAAAATCACGTCTTTGACAAGAAATGGTCATCCAACCCTTTAGGCTGGATGCCCAAGGAAAATCCAACCCAAAGGGTTGGTATTTCCTAATGCAACCCATTTGGTGAGTGCCAAATTTGGCACTCGCCAAATGTGAAGCATGAATTTTTAGAATGTATTTTGTTGAACTCTTTATTTTTTTCTTTGTCTTTGTCTTTTTTGTTCTTTGCATAGTGGAAAAACAAACTCTAATACTAGATATTTAATACTCTAATTTGAATTTGTGGAAACAACTACGATATAAACATATAAAACTATAATATTGATTTTATATAAATAATGATAAATTCTAAATTAAGAAACTAAATGGGTATTAAGATAAAATGGATATGTGTGTGTGTGTATGTGGGTATGTGTACTAGGTTGTGACACAAAAAAGATGCCACCTTTTTTTTTCAATCCGAAATGACCAATTTGGTGAGTGTCAAATTTGGCATTGTCCAAATGTGAAATATGGCATTTTAGAATGCATTTTGTTGAACTCTTTAAATTTTTCTTTATCTTTGTCTTTGTCTTTGTCTATTAGGGAAAATATATACATGAAATAAAATTTATGTTGATATTTACATATGGACATTTACTTTCTTATACTTTAAGTTATATTTCATATAAATAGTTTCAAGCTGTTTGAGAGTGGTTTTAGATCCCTTGGAGTTATAATGCAAATTTTACTTTTCGGAAGATCTTATAACTTTTCAGGTAGTCAAATTTCAATAATTAGTAATTTGTATGATCTTTCTCTCTCTATCTCACTCATTGTTTATCTCTTATGCTCTAGACCTCTCTCTCTATCTTCACCCCTTTATCTGTCTCTCCCTTGAGCTCAAGAACTACCTCTCTACCTATCCATCTCTCTATAGCCTTCCCTCTCTAATCTTTATCTCCTTCTATCCCTCCCTTCCCCCTCTCTCTCTATCTATCTCTCCTCACCCTCTCTCTACCTACCTCTCTCTCTACTTCTTTCTCAACTACCCTCGTTACCTCTCTCTCTCTCTCTCACCCTCCCTCTCTCATCCTTCCACCAAATTTTTCTCTCTACTTCTCTCAATATAACGTATACCTATATACCTATTTCTCTCTCCCTCCTTCCCTCCCTCCCTCTCTCAATCTCTCTACCTTCTTCCTTATCTCTCTCTCTATCTCCCTCTCTACTCTCTTTCTCTATCTTAGCTCTCTCTCCCTACCTATCCCTCCCTACCTCCTCTCTCTCTATCTCACCTCTCACTCTGTCCCTCCATATCTCTCCTTCCCTCTCTACTTTTGTCTATCTCCCCCTCCATCTCTCCTCTCTATCTCACCTTTGACTCCCTCCCTCTTGACTCTCTATCTTCCCCTCCCTCTCTCTACCTCCCTCTCTCTCCATCCCTAACTCTCCCTCCATCTCTCCATCCTTACCTCTCCCTCCATCTATCCTTCCATCTACTTCTCTTTACCTCTCCCTACTATGTATCTAAAGTCTGTGTGTGTGTGTGTGTGTGTGTGTGTGTGTGTGTCTCTCTCTCTCTCTCTCTCTCTCTCTCTCTCTCTCTCTCTCTCCCTCCCTCCACTCCTCCCTCCCCTCTACATCTCTCTACCTACCTCTCCCTTTATAACTCCCTACCACTCTCTCTACCTATATCTTCCCTCTCCCTCTCTCTACCTACCTCTCTATCTCACCTATACCTCTTTACCTCTCCCTCCCTCTCCTCTCTCTCCCACCCTCCCTCCTCTCTTTGTCTCTTTCTTTGTCTCTCTCTAATGTGCACCAAGATGCGATACAAAAAGGGGATGAAGGTGGGGATATTGAAAGAGAGAGGGAAAGAGGGAGGGAGAGGTAGAGATGGAGAGAGATAGGGAGGATAGAGTGAGAGAGAAAGAGGGGAGAGAGGGGGAGAGTGAGACAAAGAGAAAGAGGGGGGAGAGAGAGAGGTGACAAAGAGTGTAGAGAGGAGGAAGGTGGATAGATTGAGAGAGGAAAGGAGGGATGGAGAGAGAAAGAGTTATAGAGGGATGGGAAGGTAGAGATAAGTATAGAGGGAAGGAGAGGTAGGGATGGAGAAAGAGAGGTGAGAGATATAAAGAGAGAGAGTGGGGGGGGAGATAGAGAGAAGTAGAGAGGGAAGGAAAGAGAGAGGGAGAGGTAGGAAGGGAGGGAGAGAGAGGAGAGAGAGAGGTGGGAGGGAAGGATAGAGGAATACAAATAAAAATGAATTAATTAAACAATTAAAATTATTTAATTAATCGAAGACCTTTGATAATAACTAAATAATTAAAATTATTTAATTATTAGGAGCAAAGGGGAAATTTATGAAGAAACTAAAGTTCATAGGCTTAAGACAAATTTTTAGTGTCTACATTTTTCCCCTCTTTGATACAATGCATTTTATCACATTATTTCAACTAAAATCAGTCAAAACATGCCTCAGTTAAAGCAGGGTGGACTTATGCCCCTTCATAATTTTTTTGCAAATTTTAAAAAAAATTCAAAAAAAATTGGAAATTGTTCCGATAAGTCAATTTGATAGCCATAAGTTCGATGGTGGAAATATAAATGATTTTTGAGGTTGTATGGGTGGTAAAATTTAGGTTTGAAGTTTCCAAAAAGTGCGTCTAGTTATAAACCCTAGTGCAAACCCTAGAAAATCCTAGCTTGATTGCCTATAAATTTGCATTTGATTAAGAAATTTGGTCATTTGTGCACTTTTATTTTTGAAATTTGGGAGATCTAAGGAGAGAGAAGCTATGAATATGTCACTTGTTTCACACACCAAACACTGAAGATATCGCATCTGCACCTTTCACTGACCTGAGGGAGTAGGGGACTCAGTAAGTACTTTGTACCCACCTTGTCATTTTTTCATTTTTCATGCTTTTTAGGGCTAGGTATTTTTAGCAGGAAATTGTGGTGAACAACATTCACCACAATTGCATTCATGAGTGACGCATGTGACCACAATTTGTCACATTTTTCATGTCATGACACAACTACTAGCGCATAATGGGGGGTCAAATTCAATGCGACACAATTGTAAATTGCATTGTGTTTGCTTCCTGCACCACACTCATGGACGAGAATGACACATTTATCAAATTATACTGCATGTGATAGGGGAAATGACACATGTGATGGGGGAATGATACAAATAGTTGGGGGTTAACAGCAATTGACCCCCACAATGCATTTTCTAAGGCATGCAACACAATTGTAGTTGTGTGACATAGGTGTGCAAATAGTGACTTTATTGATTTTTGCAACGCATTTTCCAAGTAGAACAAAATTGATTGATTAAAAATTTTCCTTGGTTTAGGATGAAAAGACTTGTTCAAATTAGGTCTAATAGGTCTAATTAGGGTTTTGGATTGACACAATGAATTTTGCTTGTGACCACAGGTTTTTCATCCCCCTATTTATACTCGAGAGATGTGACCAATGACTTTTCATTTTTGAGATCAGTTATTTGATGCTAAAAAGCATCAACTGATGGAGATTGGATTATATCATGTGAATTATATGCCCATTGTTAGGGCAAACCAAGGTTTGATGACTACACTGGAGGAGAGGTGGCACTCTAAGACTTGCTCCTACCATTTGCTGACTAGGGAGGTGAGTGTGACCCTGGACGACATTTACTTGATACTCCAACTGTCGATTCAAGGAGAGTAGGTAAGGTATGATCCCATGCAAGGGTTTTAGACCATCTATTACCATTATGATTATGAGAATGTGGTAGAGCTTGGTGTGCATGGTTCTGATATCATATGGGAGACATTGGTAGAGCATTATGATAGATATGACTGTGTTTTATGTAGTTTCATCGGTGGGATGATTATTCTAGACCGCAGAGGGCATGGCTTCCTTGTGGGATGGGGAGAGATGTTAGCAGGGATGATGTAGGACAAGAAATTTTATGCATGGGGACTTTTTTTATTAGAAATTCTCTACTTCTAGTTGCATGCCATAGTGTACCAGGATGGGCAGAGTATGAGTTGCAGGGTGACATTAATGATGGTGTGGGCATGGGAGCACATTACAGTGTTTCATCTGGCAGTGGAGTGACAACTTGGGGATGGGATGCCATATGCTTATTTGTATGGATGTGTTGTCACCTAGACGCATGTGGGGGATACCAAATATTGGAGGCATGGTATAGATGTCTTGGCTAGCTTCGTCTAGAGTCCCTACATAGATTGTCAATAGTGGGAGGATGAGGATCAACACCTACCATGGTACCGACAGGACATATATTTGATTGGTTGCATGGTATAGTTGCAACACATTATTGAGAAGTACTTTCCAGAGCAGGTGAGGTGTCTATTTGGAGAGGCACGAGATGTGCCTCTTAGGACAATAGAGTTTGCACGCCCCTCATGGGAGGTACACCCATGGGGATAGGCGATTCCAGTAGTGATAGCTAAGTAGGGTATAGATGCACTATAGCCAGTGCAGTGAGCATGGAGGGGTGGTGCAGCAAATGTATGGACCACAAAAGAGTTTGATGCATGGTGGGCCACCCATAGACTGGAGTGGTACACAGACCCAAATAATCTAGCACCGGTAAAGCATCAAGGCAGGGGCCCATGAGGTTGGAGAGGGGATTGTGGATGGAGAAGAGGACATGGAGATGGAGGGAGAGGAGATTGAGGGAGAGGGGATGACAGAGGAGATGATAGAGGAGGGAGAGGATGAGGCAAGGATAGGAGGAGGACATGGGGATAGTAGGTGGTGAGGCCATTATCATCGATCTATGAGAAGGGTGAGGAGGAGTGGATAGCAAAGGAGGAGCTACATGAGGATGTACCACTTCTAGAGGTGGGTAAACATGATGTGGTGAAGGAGGATGTCAAGGTGGATGAAGAGGACCAGGAGGAGGAGATATAGGAGGAAAAGGCTCCCAGAGAGGCAAAGCAGGTCATCCAAGAGAGAATAGTCATGGGTCTAGATATGGAGGGATTGGAGGTGGGAGTCGGAGGAGGAGATGGGCTAGTTGATTAGTGGTTAATTGATTTATAAACATGACTAGAGTAGGCTACTACAAGGATTCAGGAACTGGAGGTAGAGGTAGGGGTGTTGTCGTAAGAGAGAGATGGGTTGCGGACATAGAGGGATGGTTTACAAAGAGAGATTCAGTAGTGATTTGGAGCCGGTAGGTAGATCAATGTGTTATGGATTTCATTGCTACCTGTAGTGGGTTGAAAATAGATATGGTTTGAGAGATTTTCAGGGTCAATAGGAGGGAGTAGTATGATAGGGATTTATATGAGACCGAGGTACCACCTAAGTGTAGAGCACTGAGCGCATTAGAGGCTTTGAGCAATGGAAAGTCTCATAGTTGACACTCACATACTAGGTCTCAAAGCAATGACAGGGTTTCAAGACCAACATGATCAAGGCCATATGACAAGCCATAGACAAAGCATATCTCATCAAGTTATCCTCGCCAAGAGGATAGAAAACCATCACCACAGTGGTCCCCTTTTGGGGAACATGGCAACTCGAGTTAGAGCACATTTTGACATTGTATCATGACATGTAATTTGTTTGACCATTAAGCTTGCAAGCTCTATTTTTTGGATATATATGATACATCTTGAAATTGTACTATGAAAATTTTTAAGTGATATATATGTGATATATGATTTTGGTAGCGATTTATATGATGGTATGCGGTTATGATTATGTTTTTATGATTTTGATGCATTTTTATATGATTTATGCAATGATGCTATATGTTAATGCAATATGATGGATGATTAATTTATGCTTATGTATGATGCTTATATGATAGATGGATGCATTTAATGTCATGGTTTAATGCATGTGAATGTGATGATTATGAATGTTATGTGAATGTATTATGATGGTTGTCCAAATGATATGACTATGCCATGTGATGTTTATTAAATGCAATGGTTTTAGGATGTGAATGTCACGACATATGACAAATTCACCATCAGCAATTCACTGACGAAAAATTCATTGCCGATAATTCACCACTAGAAAATTCACCGCCATGACAATTCACCGTGTGAAAAATTAATTTCATGAATTTTTGGCTGTTAATTTTCTATGGTGGTGAATTTCTAGTGACGGTGAATTTTTCCATGGTGAATTGTTGACGATGAATTTTCCGTCGGTGAAATACTGGCAGTGAATTTTCCTAGAGTTGAATGTCATGTATGTTAAATGAATGTGTAATATAATAAACAAACTATGCTTATGACATGATGTGGATGTAATGACATTATTAATATGATATGATGGAAATGTAATGACATACTTAATTTGATATGATGTGATGAAATTATAATGCTATATCGATGCAATCTATGTTTTTGTATTTTTTCATGCAATATAAATGAACTAATATGATGATATCTACGATGATAAGGCTATCTATGATGCTTCCAAACAAGATAATGTATGCACAATATTTTTGTGTCACAAGATGTTGTTAAGATGTAGGTAGAAGAAATGTTAGTGCAAGAGATATGGATGTTAGCATGGTGTTAGTAGAGACAACTTAAAGATGTATATTTTGTTATGTAAGGCTTTGCATGAATCATCATTGGGAAATAAAATGTGACAAATGGACAAAAAACACCATGGTATGAGATAGACCAGGATGTGCAAGGTCATCCACTTGCAAAATAGACAATCATAGACAAGGAATGTCCTTAGATTGAGGGAAAAGTTGCCAAGTATTTTTTCCAAGATAATCCACAAATAAAAGTCAAAGAAAAGAGTCATCAGAAATCACCATTCCTCTAAATCATTCAAGGGACATCCTTGAGATAGCTAGTAACATAACTCAAAAGACAAATAGAAAATAGATAAGACAAAATACCCCACAAAGTCAACAACCATTCAGAGTGTTTGACAATAATTGTATGTTGATGTTTAATTGCCAAAGTGATTGATAGGTTGATTTCTTGATAAGGCTTGGTTTCAGGAGAGGAAACATGTCATATAAGATGTCAAGTTTGGTTTTGATCATGTTAACACTTGTATAAGGTAAATGTAAAAGTTGATTAATGGTAATGTTTGATTTACAGGAAGGACACATCCTATATAAGACAAGTGATTGATTGTTTGATTGTTTGAGGTTTCTTTGAAGTTTGACCATTTTGATAGTTGATTGTTTGAATCCAAGAATTGTTGGCTTGTTTGTCTTGGTTTTTTGTGACTTGGTTGATGTTTTGATGACTATTTGTGTCCAAATTGACAATATCCAATTTTATTAAGACTGACGTAAAAAACTCTAAAGGATCAACCTAGGTGGCCTCAGGGGCTCATCGATAGATGGCCTTGCCTACATAACAATACATAGAGACCTCATAATTCAACATGAATTGGCTTTGTTTTATTGACAAAGGAAAAAATCATGATTTGACATTTATTCGACAAACCCTAAAGGATTGACCTAATGCCTCAAGGGCTCAACGATTGATGGCCTTGCCTACGTTATACACATTGGGGCATCGTAGTTCAACTAGACTTGGAATAACATGACTGAATTTGACTCTACCTCTATTTTTGGGGTTTTTTGAAAGTTATTTGGATGTTTTTGTGTTTTTGACTTTTTTTTATTTTTTTGGATTTTTGAGATTTTATGATTTTTTTGTCTTTTTGGGAATATTTGACCTCCAATAGCAAACGTAGGATCCAATGATGACATAGGTCAAGTATTTTCCCCCAATGTAGTATAATACCAATTTATTAGGGGTGGAATGAGATAGACTTGTTATGAAAGTTAGGTATGAAAGTTGAAAAGACACATAATGTCAATTGTTCCAGGCTATGGAAAGGACAACCAAGCATTATTATGGATGTCATGAAAATTGGAGTGAAAGGTGGGAAAAGTCAGATTGAAATGATGGTAGATGACAGAGTGAAAGTCAATTACTCATGGCACATGTTTTCCAAGTTTTCACCATATTACTTATCCAAAGCGCCACCGAAGTGGTTTTCACTATTGGACAAATTATTTATCTTTACTATTTTCTTGATTTCTGACTTTTTGTCACCGAGATGCCTATTTGCTAGGTTTTCATCAAGGTAATGATTTTTTATTTATTTTTTAATATTTTTATGGTTATCACAAGACTCTCTAAAGCTAAGTGTAGAATCGGTAAGCCCTTGATCCATAGGCTACCTTGATAATATATTGACCTTGTTTGGATGACTGTGCTGGACGAAAGGACCTGATCTAGATGTGAAGTGCAAGTGGAAAATATGAAGGGCAGTAGATGTGGTAGATGAAGGAGGCTATAGCATGATCCCTAATGTGCATGCTACATGAGCCACCAAGCTTCATATGAAAAGGAGTTTAGGTGATTGATGAGCTAGAGTATGTGAAGTGGTCGTCATCAAAGGTATAATGAAAGACATCACCAATGGAGGTGGAATGATGTGACAAATGTGTGAATATGGATGGGATTAAATGGAGTATATGGAATGAATGAAAGCGATGATGGGGACATTGGATAAAAAATTCTTCATCTTACTTTTTGCTTTGATAGATGCCCCCAATGATTTTTGATGGAGAGGCATGATTGGAGATTAACTTTTGCTTATTTCTAACCTATATTTTTAATTTTTCCAATAGCGTTTTATTTTGGCTAGGGGACTTGTCTTGATATCCTTTTCTTTTCATTATGTCTTTTATTCATGATCTCCTTTTAAAGGTAGCTCTTTCATCGAAGCTTTTCCCTTGTTCTTCTCTTGAGATATGAATTTTTGACCCATGTTGATGATGTGGATGGATGCGAGTGAGATGGGTGAGGTGAATGGAGTAACATGAGTGTTTGGTAGATGAATGGAAGTGGTGATGCAATCAATAGAATCTTTGGGACTATCCTTTTTTATACTAATAACATCAAAGGAAGATTGTACATCCTTAACAACTTGGACAGATGACTTAATAGAGGTGACAATAGGGGATGCATATCTTAGCCCAAGACAAATGATATGAAAGAATGATGGTTGTACACCCCTAATGGGGTCATGATAAAAAAATGTATTATCATAGATGTCTTCGTCAAACATGGGGCTATTAATGACATGAAAGGATGGAGTAGAAGAGGATATGGAAAAGGAAGATATATTGTTAGGATCCCAAAAGGTTTCAATCCAAGCACGACCATTTTTCTACATACCTTTTGAAGCTAACTTGACATCATTGTTTGAAGTCTACACACCTTCATCCTTATTATCATTGTCACATGTAGGTGAATTATCCATACGGTACTCACCACATCCAATATCATGGACTTGGACCTTGGGGTTTGATGGTGTAGTAAATGAAGTGGATGACTTAGTCAACGGCTATCACTAGTACAAAAATAACATTAAACTATTGAAAAAACTACTAAAAACTGCTTATAAATGACTACAGTTGGTCATGTAACCACTAGTAGTTTATTGCCATTCATATATAATGTGACCAGATGACTGAACGAGTTTTAGTCATTTATTGGTTGTTTTGATTGATTGATTTGGTAGTATATTTAGTCATTGATTTAGTCATTCATTGTTGTGATTTGGTCACTTATTTAGTCACTTTTTTTCCACTAATATATTTACAAGTTTATTTAGTCATTGATTGTTGTAATCTAGTCACTTATTTAGTCATTTTTTATTTACTAATATATTTAACTGGTCACTTATTTAGTTGTTGATTTAGTCATTGATTATTGTAATTTGGTCACTTATTTAGTCAATTTTTTTATTCACTGATATATTTAGTCATTGATTGTTGTTAACTGGTCACTTATTTAGTCATTTTTATTAATTATTTCACTGGTTTCTATCAATTGGTAGTGTATTTAGTCAATTTAATTATTAATTGATGTCAATTGGTAGTATAGCTAGTCATTTTAATTGACTGATATTTGAGGATTTAAGCATAAAACGCAAAAATACACATCAATCATCAATTGCACACAATAAGACAATGATTGAGAAGGAAAAATTGGCAAACTTTATTAATAAAAGAAAGGTGTTCTAATTACAAATTAGAAATAGAGTATTACAATTGTTATTTTTAGTCATAAGACTGAAAATATGAGTTACAATATTGCATAGAAATGACTACAAGAAAGAAAATTCTCCAAAACACTTCTACAATGATGGAAACATATGCTTGAAGCCCTTCAATGTGAGAACATGCCCCTTTCATCTCTTAAAACTTCTACAATGTGGGAAATCTTCCTAGAGAAAGTTGTAACGTGTAGAATCCAAGAAGGAGAGTGTTGATCATGTCCCATATATGAAGCTTTCTCCTTCAATGCAGTAAAAAATAACCCAACTAGAATATTTCCTCCTTTATATGCAACGTGCCATCTGATATGAGCAATAGGGTGCTACCTTTTCCACTAGGAATGAAGCTATGCTTCAATACAACAAAAAAAAATACTATTAGTCTCAATTCAGAAAGAATAAAAGTGCATTGTATATTGCAAGTTTACAAAAGTTCAAACACAACAGAAAGATAAATCAATTAAAAAACTATAGCCTTGTCAACAAATTCCTTAAACAGAGTGTTCAACATAGGCCTAAAATATGCATATCGAACCCTTGATTTTAGAACCTTGTTCAAAGTTTAAGAAAGGTGATATTCTTAGATTATAGAATAAAGTTGAAATTATAGAATGAAGGCTATCAACACTAACTAGACTAGAACAACATCATCAACAAAAATTTCCTAGAAACCAAGCCCAAGAATGTCGTCAGAATTAATTAGACAACAAAAATGTCAACCCTGATTCATGTGTTGTCTGAATAAAGACCTACACCATGGAAGAATCCATCTATACATAAATTCAAAATTAAGTTGATGAGAAAATATGTTTGATATCCAATTAAGAAGCCTTAACATCCAAAAATTACTAACCTAATGTTTCACAACAAGTTTCCCAACTGTGACATCATCTTTACTTAAGAAAATGGATATTGATCCATTGGCATATTGAATCTCACAGGATTCTCCTTCATAAACAAAAAATCATATATATTATTTTTTTACTAACTTCCTTAATATCCGCATGTAAGTATACTAAACAAAGTGAGGTTGAGAGTTTGAAGTAGAGTACCATCTTCTTTGTATGTGCTTGACTTTGATGACTTGTATCTTGAATGAAAATAGCAAGCTAGCTGCAGTATAAAATCATTGTTAATCAATGTTACAAAAATAACCACAAAATCCTCTTTAATTAAAATAATCCTTCTAGATATTTCAGTTAATTTCTAAGAGCTAATTTCACTATCCAAACAACCATCAATCTATTTATTGTATATAATTTCCTAGAATTTAGAATTTGAATGTAATGAAACTAACCATAATTACCAAAGATTTGACACCCAAATGTAGTACAAAATGAATTTTTTGACATAATGCCTCAAAGAGATGTCATCTCATGGAAAGAAATGATATGATTACAAAATGTGCACAAAATGGATTTTGCAAGGAAGCTCTCAAAATCTTTGAATTAATGAAGCACTCTAGAAAACCGACATTGTAATCTTTGCTTGTGTTCTAGATGCATGCAGTCATGCAGGTTTAGTGGATGAGGGATACACATACTTCACACGTCAATAACCCTTGTTGCATTACATATATAGTTGATCATTAGGTGAACACTGACATTGTAATCTTTGCTTGTGTTCTAGATGCATGTAGTCATGCAGGTTTAGTGGATGAGGGCTACACATACTTCACATGTCAATAAACCTTATTGCATTACATATATAGTTGATCATTAGGTGTGCATGGTTGACCTTTGTGCCCATGTTGGCTATCTTGAGGAAACCCTAAAAATTGTTACTAAGATTCTAGTTAAACCTTTGGTTCATGTGGATCATATATGAATATAGGTTGAGTATTCCAACAACACTACTTTTTTAGTTGGATCCTAAAAATGCCGCAACTTATGTTCTTCACTAAAACATCTATGCAGAAGCAGGAATGTGTGGTGATGTTCAAATAGTAAGGAGATTGATGAAAGATAAAGGAATTAAAAAGATACCTGCATGTAGTTATATTGAAGGGCATAAAATGGTACATGCTTTTTTATGTAGGAGACAAATCACATTCACAAACATGGGAGATCTATTAAAAATTGGATAAATTGTCTTGGAAAATGAAGATAGTAGGGTATTTCCAGATTCAAGACTTTTAATCAATGTTGTGGAATAGAAAAAAAAGAATCATTTATATGCGACCATAGTGAAATGTTAGCAATTGCATTTGGTTTGTTAAACATGTCCCCTAGTACAACTATTAGATTTGTTAAGAACCTTTGAGTATGTTTTGATTTTCACACTGCATCTAAATTCATCTCCAAGATTATTGCAAGAGAAATTGTTTTGAGAGACGTGAACCATTTCCATCATTTTAAACAAGGACAATGTTTTTGTGGAGAATATTGGTGATGCTAAATGAAACAATCTAAAAAATAGGCTTACACTATAATAATGTGCACTACATTAGATATCTAGTAATAATGAAGGGACATCCATCAAAGCATAATAGAAGGGATTTTTTTATCATATGTTATAGTTACAAGTGCACTGCTAGACATACATAAAAATGTGGAAGTAATATACACAGGGAAAGAAAACTGTTTCAAAAAAATGCCTCAAAGAGATTTGATATTTCTTTTTGTAGTTTAAGTACCATACTGTACCATTTTGACATGATCCTTGCGATGATGCAGGATGTTGCTGCAACACCACACTATTATTGCTCGACCTTCATGGTAATGCAAGATGTTACCACTACACCACATCATTATTGCTCAAACTTTATAGTAATGCGGGATGTTACTGCTACAACGCACTGTGTCTTCTTGTCTCTTGTGGGGATGCGAGAGAAGTATTTGAGTTACTGCCATACCACACATTTATTGATTGGCCTTTGTGGTAATGTGGGATGTTACCACTACACCACACCATGTCTTCTTGGCTCTTGTTGTATGGCGGTATTATGAAACTTGTCACAACAGTCTTATGAAACTTGTCAATATAAAAGTGGGCACCTTTTATATTACATTAAGATCTATAGGGAAACTATCCTATAGGGATGATAGTCCCAAGAAACATGGCAATGATTACACCAATAAATAGTTAACTAGAAACCATTAATTTTCAATACATAATGGAGAATATACAGAGAGTTAAGTCAATGAGCAAATATCCTTGGAGAATTTTCATCAAAAGTATGACAATCTAAGAGTTCGTAGTAGAAAATCATATACCCTCAAAGACCTAACAATCATAATAGACCTAGTGATAGCTTTCAGAGTCATAAGAATAAATTCATAAGAGAATAGATGCAAGAGCATGAAAAGACACTAAGATGGAAGGGTAGTTGGTAGAGTTGAAGAATTAGACCTATAGTGAGAAGGTAGGGAAAACAAAGTAATTTACAGTCAAGATCATCACAACAGTTTCTCAGGTGACTATATTTGGGCAAGGAGAGAAAATTGGTGACAACATTACCATCAAAATAATTAGGATACTCAACTCCCTACTAAACCCTAGGGCCTTTTTCATCACCTTGTAGAGATCTCAAACATGCATTTAAAATATTTCATAGAGACTAAAATCATCTCTATTTTTTATGATCACAAAAAGTAGCAAAAAGTAAAAAAAAAATTATATTTACAAGTGATGAAAAGAAGTACATGGAAAGTATATTATGCTAGGAATTTATTTTTTGAAAAAAAACTTAACCATTAACTATCCAATACAATCTAACAAAATACAAATATACAATGAGATATTACGATTAAAAAAATGATAATTTTAATGGTTACCTTAAGGTTGACAATTTTTTTTTGTGCAAGTGAAAAATACTACTATTAGATTATTTTGAAAAAATAACGTTTTCATTTACATCTTCAAGCAACGGTTTTTTAGATCTGTCCAACTATACAAAAATCAAATCAAATCTACAACAATCTCAAAGATCTAAAGGTTTAAAAATATGACATTTTAAAATCTATTCTTGAGTCTATCCCAAAAAATTCATCATAGAAGGATGGATCATCACCTTATTTAGACCTAGATGTGGAACTGCCTTTGTTGTTTCCATACAATCCAAAATAGGCCTAACAAATACTGGAAGAAATAACCTTGTAAACATGCAAAAGGAAAAGCTAAATCAGTAGTAATTTACTAATTTTCATTCGACTTCTCTATAATAATTTTAATTACTTAATTCTATTGTACTTTAAAGATTTATAATATGAAGTTGGTGCAGGGAAACCGGACTCTTTTTGCAAATGTGGTCAATTTTGGTCATTTGATAGAATGTAGGGTGTGTAGGTCTTGTTTGTGTTATATAAGGTCATTTAGACCATTTTTATTCTGTAATGATTCTTGTTTAGAGGTCTTTAGGTGGTCCAATTTGAATTATTGGAAAATATTGCAAAAATGTAAAAAGTTGCAAAAAAAGTGGAAAGTTGTTAATGGGAAAATGTAAAAAATGCATAATCTAGAAGCCCAATGGTAATTTCATTTTGAAAGGGTAGTTGCAACCAATGGTTAATATTATAAAACATTTAAATGTGTTTGAAATATTGTTGTAAAGGTTTTTGAAATTTTTGTGAAGAGAAAATCAATAAAAATCCCCTAATTTGACTGTAATTCTGTCTTTTCAAAAAATTCATTGTTTCTTTGAACTGTACGAACCCGTATAGGAGTTGATTGCTTCAAGGGTGGTTGAATCTTGTGGATAATTTTCATATCTTTCATTTGAATCCATTTTGGAGGTTATTCATTGAATTTAAGATGTTACATTGCTAAATTACAAAGGATAGGTTTGTAAGTGTTGAATTGAGGGTTTTGAGGGTATAAAATGGAGAAATGACTCATTCCACCTATTGTAAACTCTGTGGCTTAGTGTAATGAGTCTTAAAAGGAAGGACTAGGTGTTTCAATGAGATTTAGGAGTAGGGGAGGCTTGGATGGTGGTTTTTTTTTATGCCCTAGGAGGCATATTTGAGTGTTTTGGAGAGAAAATGAGTGGTTAGAGTGGGTAAATTGTAGAAAAAATTGGGGCAACAAGTTTTTGTGAATGATTGAGTATTTTCAAGTGTATAGAAGAGTGATTAATGCATTTTTGAGGTGGTGGGAGGTTGGGAACATAGGTTTTCATTAAACCCTTGTCTAAATTGTGTAAAAGGAGGGTTTCAAGGAAAGGTGTCATAGGAAGCGAGAATTTAATCAAAAAGTGGTGGAATTAGAGGTTTTTTTTCTGGTTAGTGCTTCCCAATTGACATTTTTGGTTTGTGGAATGTTGGAAGGGTACTTTCTTTGTAAATTAGACCTATTTGGTCAAGGTGTTCAACGTAGAAAGCTTGTTTAGTTGATGTTGGTCCAAAGTGACCTATAGTGTTTTTGTGATATGTTTTGAAAGAGGTTAAAGGGTATCAGGAAACCCAACTTTTCTATGAGTTTGAGTAGGTTCTATGGATTTGTGCTCTAGATTTATGGTTTGTAAACCTATAAGAAAGTAATGAAAGAATAGTGAAAGCCCATAGAGATAGGGTTTTCAGAATTGGTAAAGCGATCAGTAGAGTTTGAATTGAGTTTTCTTGAGAAAGACCTCCCTATTTGACATTAACTAGTATAAGAGCATAAGGATTAGATCCTTGAGAGTTGAAAGTTTCAAATTGAAGAAGGGTAAGTGGAAGGTGAAAAGAAAAATCTGTCAAGATGCCTCCTAAAGGGAAAAATATGGCCAAGGAGATGAATGATTTGAAGGATAAGTATGCTAGGGAGATCAGAGAATTGAAAGAAAGACTTGTAGCTTTGGAAACAAGAAAGAGAAGAGATGAGGTTGAAAGTGATTCAGATGAAGAAGAGGAAGAAGAATTTTAAGATGTAAATGAAGAACCGGATCCTGAAGACCAAAGAATGGAAAAATTGTTAAGGGCAGTTAAGAGTGACAAGCACAATGTAAAGATTGATGTTCCAAAGTTTGGTGGGAACCTAAATGAAGAAGAGTTATTAGACTGGATTGCATCTCTGGATAACTACTTCGAGTGTGAAGACATTCTTGAAGAACAAAGGGTGAAGATTTCTAAGACAAAACCTAAGGGTCATGCACTTTTGTGGTGGGAATATGAACAATCATAGAGAAGGAAGAGAGGCAAATCCAAGATTGTAACATAGGATAGTATGGTAGCCAAGATAAAAGGTACATTTCTCCCTTCTGATTATGCTATTTAGATGTTTAGGAAGCTTCAAATTTTAAGGAAAAAAGAAATGGATGTGAAAACATACACTAAAGAATTCTATAAGTATGAGATCTAACCATAATGAGAATGCGGATAAAAAGATAGCTAGGTACTTGGGTGGTTTGAGATTGAATATTCAGGATGAATAAGCTTTGAAAAATCCAAGGAGTGTTGAAGAATGATATCAAATGGCTCTAAAGGCAGAAGAAAAGGTGAAAAGAAGTAAATAAAAGATAGTGAGAGGTAGAGGTAGCACTTCAAGAGGAAAAGATACATATTCAACTTCTAGACCATCAAGTGGAAGTCAAGAAGATGCACACAAGGAACAAGGATAATTTACTAATCATAGAGGAAGTTTCATAGGTTCAAGAGGTAGATTTGGTGGTGGTAGAGGTGAAAATACATTTGTTGGTAGGTGCTACAATTGCAGCGAGTTTGGTCATCCATCCTACAAGTTCCCTGAAAAAGCAAGGATCTACATCAAGTGGTGGAGAAAGGAGAAGTGAAAAGAGAGCTCAAATAGTGCAAGAAGATGAATGCGAGAGTTCAAATTCTTCAAGTCATGTTGCTGCTCCAAAAGTTGGGAAAAGTTTGATGTTAAGAAGAACACTCTTGAAGACATCCAAGGAAGAGGAGATGACTCAAAGAAGAAGCTTGTTCAAGACCACATGCAAATGTAGAGGTAAAGTATGCAAGGTTGTCATAGATTTAGGTTCAACTGATAATATGGTGTTTGGTGAAATGGTAGACAAACTGAAGTTAGAAAAACTTCCCCATGAAACACCATATAGGGCATCTTGGTTGAATGATAATGAATGACTTTTGGTAAATGAGAAAGCATATGTTGAGTTTCAGACTGGTAGGTATAGAGATAAGGTGCTTTGTGAAATTTTACCCATGGATTGTTGAAATATACTTCTTAGAAGGCCATGGAAATTTGATACGTGTGCATTGTATGGTGGAAAGGCTAATACCTAAACCATTGTGAAGGATGGAAGTTCTTTTATACTAACATTGTTGGAGGAGGATGTCAAAGAATGTGGCAAGGCAAAAAAAGTCATTATGTTTGGAAAGAGGGAGTACATGAAGGTTGAGGGAGATGAAGGAAAAGTGTGTGCAGTCAGTATGAAGGAAGGATATACCAAGACAATGAATGTGAAGGATGGTTCAGTGTTGAAGAGGAAAGGAGTTGATAGTTTGGTGTTAAAATCTAGAACAAAGAAAGTCAAGGATGAATTCCTTGAAAGGGTTCAAAAAGAGTTGAAGGAGTATGATGGAATTGTGATTGGGACAGTCTTATGTCCTTTGGATACAAAAGAGGATAAAAGGAAGTTAGTTATTATTGGTACAAAGGTATGCAAGTCTGAGGAAATAGAGGGTGGTAAGTCTAACAAGTTAGAGGTTAAAGTGGCAAAAAGTTCAGGGACAAAGATAAGGATAAAAGGTGACATGGGTAAGGGTGCCAAGCAAGGACAAGAAGATGGATTTGAGTGTGTTTCAACAGTCCAAGAGAAGACAGTCAAAAGGAAGGTTGGTAGAGGACAATGTGCAGGTATAAAGGTAAGTTCTTTATTGATTTCAAAGGATAAAATATAGTTTGCAAAGATAGGGAAACACACTCGTGGACACAAGTTCAAGGGCCAAAGGGTTAGTTTACAAGTTAAGGAAGTAGCAGATAAAAGAGTTTTTGTAGGTCAAAAGAGGAAGATTTCAGAAGTGGCCTAGTGAAAGTTTAGTTTCCAAGGGACTTGGAAAGGTTTCAAGACTGGTTGTATGGTGTATGGGAACCAGGCTCTTTTTGCAAATATGGTCAATTTTGGTTATTTTATAGAATGTAGGGTGTGTAGGTCTTGTTTGTGTTAAATAAGGTTATTTAGACCATTTTTACTGTGTAATGAGTCTTGTTTAGAGGTATTTAGGTGGTCCAATTTGAAATATTGGAAAATATTGCAAAAAAGTAAAAAGTTTCAAAAAAAGTGAAAAGTTGCCAATGGGAAAATGTAAAAAATGCATAATCAAGTATGTGCAGGATCATGGAAAAAAAGGCCCTTAAGTGGCAAAAAAATCAGAAAATCAAAGTTAGGAAACTTGACATAAAAATTTGAATAATTTATCTATAGTGCCCCTCAAGTCATTGCTTCTATGTGTTTAGATTTGTCTATGTGTTAGACAGTACCTTTTCTATGATAGACTTTGATACTTTATTACTATTTATGATCGCTGGCTTTAGAGTGATGTGGATGTTTTACTATGATGAGATGATGCACTATATGGATGTTATGTTTCATGTTATGCTTTTGATTAGCATAGTTGTTAATATTGATATATGTTTATCTATTGATTAATGATGCTTTACTTTCGTCAGTTTGGATGTGACTGTATTGGTGAAGGGGATGAGATTACATCACTCGCATGCGAGTGCCCTGTGATTCTGTGATCTCTCTTCATGGTATGACTGTTTTGATTATCCATGTACGACATTCATTTTGGTTACAGGATTGCAGGTATTGGACATCGTCTCCACCTGGTTTCATAGGTTTGAGCGTGTCTATATCCCAACGATATTGTTTATTGAGAGATAGTAGCGAAGTTTCCTTGTCAAACCACAACCCTGTCATAGTGTGTTGTTAGTTCGTGCCTGATATGTTGTTGAGTCATGTCGTCTTTGGTGTTTTGATAATTTGTTGTCAGTGGGAAGTATATGTGAAAATTAATATTTAAAGTGATTGAAAATGTTAATTTGTGTATTTTAGATTAAATTGTTATTTAATTTAATTGATAAGGTAATTTAATTTATTGATTAAATTTGTCTTATTGATTAAACTTATTTGATTAAATGGATAAAGTAATTAAGTAAATTTTATTTATGTGGTCAAACAAGTTAATCTTAGTGGTTAAATTTATTTGATTAAGTCAATCAACTAATTAATTAGATTTATTTTGTTGAGTAAATAAATTGATTAATTAAAATTATGTTGTTGATTAAATAAATTATAGTTATGGATTAAATAAAATAAATAGTTAAAGTTCTTTTGAAAAAATGCATAGACTAAATGATTTAAATCTATTTGAAATTAAATTTTGTTTTAAATCATTTAAATGCAAAATATCTTGTAAATGCATGAAAAGAAAATATCTATAATGGTTGAAAAGAAAATATTTTTAAAATGTTGACTAAGTGTGGGGAGAAAAAAGAAAATATTTGGAATTTGTTTTTGTTTGCAAAAATAGAAGAGGGTTTTCTAGTTTTTCATCTATTTTTGGGATTTTGAAAGTGGAGATCTTGGAAGGAAGGAAAGTTTGGATCTTGTAGAAAGCTCAACTCCAAATCTCATTTTGTTTCAAGCTTCAAAACAGGTTCTTCTATGGCTTAATTGTTTAAAAGCTTTGATTGTAAATTCTGAAAGATTGCTTGAAAAATTGCTATGAATTTTTAGAAATTGTTGTAGAAAACTCTGAAAATTTTGTAGAATTTTTTTAAAAAAAGGCTTAAGATCCTCTGTTTTGTTTTTAATAAAAGGAAATTCAAAATGAAAACAAAAGAAGAAGTTAGAAAACCTCTTTGAGTAAATTCCAAGAAAATTGAAACCCTCTTATGCATTTTTTTGGAAATTATACTTCTGGTAAATAAAATTAAAAACTCTCATTGTGTAAATCTGGGTTATTCTCATTTAGTTTTGTATTAAATTTGCTCCTCCTAAGCAATATTATGTGATATTGATTATATGTATATGCAAATTTATATATGCAAATATATATATATTTGCATTTGTGTATGCCTGTAACAAATTATCTTTTTGAAAAAAGAAAATAATAATAGAAGAAAATTTATTTATTTTTTTGCCAGACTGTAGAGCTGCACAACAAACTTTTGAATAGGGGAATTTCTTTTTTTAAAAAAATGGAGGAATTAGGGGGGCGACTGCCCCACAACACCCCCATAGAGGAGGCGCTACTGTGGAGGCAGCGCTGCTGCCAACACAACAACATACCTCCCCATGGGAGGGCTGCATGGGCAACAGCCCCTGGCCACAGCCGTGGCTGGTGTGTGCGCCCGACTGTGGGTTGGGGGGTTTGTTGTATATAAATTTTTTAATTAATATTTTATCTATATATAATATGTATATTATATATTTTAAATTTTATTTATATATTTTATTTATATATGTTTTTTTTTGTTATAATTTTATACAATATATGTATATATATATACTTTATATATTATTTTAATATATAATATATATATATTATATATATATACATACATGTATATTTTATTTGTTTTTTTATTAGCTAATATTTGGGGTTATATTAATGAGTTGGAATTTAAATTGAAAATATAAATATTGATTTTATAATGAAATGAGTTCAATGGGAAATGGGATTCTTATATTTAGATTTTATTGGGAAACTGAAGTAGACCTTTAGATTTAAATTTATTATTGCTTGTGAAATGTACGAGTAGTTATTTAATAAGGGAATAATTTTTTAAAGGAAATAGTTATTCGTTTTAGAGGAAATGAAATTTTTAAGAAAGCAATTATTAATTATTTATATTTCTTTTGGTTGCAAATGAATTTATAATAAGATTAGTTAATTTCTTATAATGTGTAATTGAGGAATTTAAATATTGTGTTCATAGTCAAATTATTGATTTTAATTTAAAAATAATATATTTGAAAGGACAAATATTGGATTTAAATGGAGTGTGTTTAATAGCAAGATTAATTGATTTTGAAATGATTTATTTTGCAAAGGACCAATAGTTATTTTTTAATGATAGGTTCTGGATCATAAAAGTAAATGTTTATTATTATTTAAAAGCAATTAGGGAATTAAATATTTGGTTTAAATTTCATCTTTTTTCTGAAAGAGACATTATTAAATCAGTTTTATTAAGGTAATAAATTACTGAATGTTAATGAAGGAAGTGGATTTAAGAAATCCAAATATAGATTTAATTCTTGTTTGATTGCCCTTCTTGAATGCACACTTCTTCTGTTTTCGTTTGGGGAAATTTGATTAGAAGGGTTGTTAAGTCTTCCAAAAGGGGTTTAACTTTTTGGGGTTGCTGTATTATGTTAGTCAACCCTTGTATTGCCTTGGGTAGTGCGTATAGTTGTATCCTGTTGTCTTACCCGGTTTTCACAAACGGGGATGGTTTGTGCCTCCTTTGGATTATGAGTGGATTATGTGTTTTGTTGCCTCCAATTGTTTGGAGTGAGTTTCATTTATGTTGCCTCCTAGAGTTAGAGTGATTGTTTATCTAGTTTGTATGCACTTTGGCACCCTTGGTGATTGGTTTTATTTGGTATGTTTTTGATAGGAGATTGGCTCTATGTGGGGGTCTGGCACACAGAGGGGCGCCAGGGTAACTCACTTAGGGTTTAAGTAAGTGACAACTTAAAAAGAATTAATGAAAAAGCTTTCACACTAATTAATATAATGAATGCCTCTCTCATGACTCATACGCTTATTAAGACTTGAGATGAGACGAGAAGCACAGTTTGTATGGGGGTCCGGTGACTGGTAGAGGAAAACTAGGGTAACCCAGAATGGGGGTCCAGTAGCCTAGGAAGGTTGAGCCAGGGTAACTCATAGAAAATGATGTGTGACACTCTCTATGACAATCAAAAGTTAGTTTTGTTGTACTGTGTAGTTGATTATTAGTATCTGGAAGCATTGTAACCTTTTTGTAAGTTTGTACTTGTTTGGTTTAGTATTGTTCTACCTATGTCTAGAGGTTGTAGGTTTTGCCTTGGAAGCTTTTTATTATCTCCTAGCACGGGGGTTGGTCCTTTGGGTACCATATGGTTGGGTGGAATGTGCACCTTACTCCATTGGGTTTTGTTCTTGATCGTGTGGATGAGATTTCTAGTTGGAGAGCTCATGGGATCTAGTTTCATTTCATGCTTTATTCATTTCAGTGAATCTTGTAATTAATTACCCCTCATTTGTTATCGAGGTGGAAGATGTAATTTATAACCATGCGTTTTGGATTTACCTCATTCGGGGAATGAGAGTTGAAATCTTATTGTTCAATTATGTTATTTCAAAATCTTGTGGTATCTCTTATTCTTTGGCATAATTTATCATGTATGGAATGTATGTGTTCTTAATTCTTTAAGTAATTAAATGTTATGTTTTCAATTCATGTTTCTAGTTTGGGTTTTAAAGTAATCTCAGTCGCATAACCTTAGAGGTTGTTGCAATGGGAAGTGAATTTGCATGTTATTTGTACTTAAACAAAAAAAAAATTAGTACGTTTGAGTAATTAATTGCAACTTCCTCTAGGGTTGCGTGGTGGGGCGTTACATTATCTATATTATTTCAAAAATATGTAAGAATAGAATCTATAGAAAATGGAATGTAGTTTCTAAACTACTAGGTTTGTTTAAATTAAAAAGAAATCTATTTGGTGAAAATTTGAAATTTCAATGTAGTATTACTTAAATTTCAGGGAAAAAATAAGAAGTAGGTGTTTGTCTGATCACCCTAACCACAATAAAATGATAATACTTTTTTTATAAGATTTTAGATATAAGTAGACGACTCATGTCCCGATGTGATGCATATTTTTTTGTAATTTTTTTCCAAGTGCATAATTAATTATGAATTTTTTATTACAACTTTTAAAAAATATAAAAAACTCGTATGTCTGACCACCTTAACTTGGTCAAAACTTCATGAAATTCAATTTTTCTTTTTTTAATCCTATAGTATGCAAAGCATAGAATGTGACACATGTTTTAGATTCAAAAAATATGATACCATTTGCAAACTATAAATATTCTTCAATCAGTCTATCAATAAGGACTTTAGTCGTAATTTGAATAGAAAATGAATAATAAATACTTATAAATTAAATTCAAAGTAAAACATAATTTATATTGGCAGAAAACTGAGAATCTCCTTTAAAAACCCTTTTCATTTCATCAATTTTGGGTTAAAAAAAGGTCATCAGCTACATACCCATCATATTGCCACTTTTTGGCCCATCATGATCCTGCACATACCCAATGTAGAAGCCCAACGGTCATTTAGTTTTGAAAGGGTAGTTGCAACCAATGGTTGATCTTATAAAACATTTAAATATGTTTGAAAGCTTGTTGTAAAGGTTGTTGAATGTTTTGTGAAGATAAAATCAATAAAAATCCCCTGATTTCACTGTAATTATGTGTCTTTTCAGAAAATTCATTGTTTCTTTGAACTGTACAAACTCGTTGATGAGGCGAGTTCATGGTTCAATTTTGATAGAGTTTATTATCCATTTGTTGTAGTTGTCATAGACCTTGATACTTGGATGTTGACATTTTCATGCTATTTCTTTGAAACTATAGACAATGGGCATAAGCTTATTTTTGTAACCTTTAAATGATATTGACATGCTATATGAACTATCTATGTTAATTTTACATGTGGATTAATGAATGCTACTTTAAGATAGTTACAAATATGCAATTTTTGTGTGTATTAATATTGTTATGTAGATATAATTAGAGTCTACAAAACTGAGGAAGATTCTACTAGTTGGTCATTCACCATAAAGGTCAACAAAGTGATTGTTCAAAGGTCAAAGGAGGGAAGACCCCCAATGGAGGTAGATTCTTAGTTCAAATCGAAGAATTGAACTATCTTGTAAATGGTCTTAATATTTTTTTGAGCGAATATAGGATCTATTGTTATGATAGATCTACGTTAAAGAAAACTGGCTTGACCAGATTCCATGCATACATAACCTCTTCTCCACTTTTTATGCTTTCCCTAAAGTGCCATCCTCCCAATCTGTTGGAGTTGATCACCTTGCTAGGTAGTTAGTTATTAGTTTTTCTTCCTATAAATAAGACTCAAATGCTCCTTCTCAGAAGGTTGATTAATTTGATGTTGTATTCACATTCTTAGTTTTTCAGTAATATAGTGATGTTTCTCAATTGTACTCATGCTTTCCAATGAATAAAATGAAGTTATAAGTTCATTCATTCAAGGTTAAAATTGTCTTAAGGGATACTCATCCAAGGGGACCCACTTGGTGAGCATTCAATTCTTTATTTTAATTAGTACTTTCTATTTAGCAATTAGTTAAGAATCTGACAACTGTCTATTCTTGCAGCCACTAGAATTCCATTATGTGACTGTTCCTGTAGCCAAAGTAGAAAGAGTAGTTTCCTATCTATTTGCTTAGATTTTCATTTCTATCATGTACTTCAGCTTAGTATAGTTATTGGTTGATGCTCAACACTTATGTTATTTCTTTCCAAGAAATTTACTTTCAACATTATGTCTTTCTTAGCTATAGAATGAATATGGATACTTTGAATTCCTAGTGCACATATTGTGCTGACCCATTTGAATTTTACGTCCCTGGGTTGACAAGTTAAATGTACCTTCATAATGATTAAGATAGCTATTCAGATTAGATGTCCAATCTCTGAATCACAACTATAATGGCTTAGTTGTTAAATCATTGTAAGAGGCCAATATTTTTGGCATCATTGCTGGGGATGGTGTCAAACTATGGAGTTCTTTGGAGTCATTGATAGTTTTTCTTACTGAAGTATTTTTGAAAGTTTGTTTTTAGTATACCCCTCATTTAGGAAAGTAATGATCCACTATTCTTTTACCAATTCTTTGTGTGTGTTGGCTGATATTGAGTTGATACCATATGCATAGAGGAAGAAGGAGAGATGCTCATGGGAGATTCCTTCCTAATAACCCTTATCCATTCCAACTAGTTGAGCATCAAAATCTGCCAAGAGATGAAGAAGAAGAGCCACACCCCTTTGGTAATGTATTCCCTGATCTGACCAGTTTTGAAATTTCCTTTGAAGACCAAAATTAGATTGAGAACCCCTTTGCTTTGGAACTCCATCAGGCAGGCATGGGTGATGCAAATAGAAATAGACCTAACCAACCAATTTTCCTTTCCCCATTGCTCATTAGAATGAAGTTGGAAACCTCAAAAATATCCCTACTTTAGTCCTTCCTAAGTTCTATGGACTTGTCACGAAAGATCCTAATACTTTCTTGTTCGAGTTTGATATACTCTACAGGAGTTATGACTATACCACTAATGATCATAGTCTTAAGCTATTTCCTACCACCTTGATAAAAGTTGCATTAAGATGGTTTATGAGCTTAGGAAGAAATACTGTGGAGACTTGGGAGGACATGAAGAAAAAGTTCCTTGAGAAGTACAAGGAATATTGTAGGGATAGTGACATGAGAGGATATGACATATTTATGATGTAGCAGAAGGAAGATGAGAGCCTGGAGGATTACATTTCAAGGTTTCTATTTTTCCTACAAAAATCTCCACGCCATACACTCAATGAAGAATCACAAAAGCTAATTTTCCTAAGAGGAATTAATGATAGCTGCATTGATGCCTTGGACCTGATGGGAGGAGGAGATATCACCCAAGTTCCTTGGGAGGATATCAAGAAGATATGTTAAAACTATTCTAGGGAAACTTCAAAGAAATGGAGAGCTTACCAATCCTCTATGGGTAAGTCATCTACCAATGGAGTTTCAAGGATGGATATTACTCACTTGTTGGCAGAATTCAAGCAAGACATCATAAACAATCTAGATACTTAGCTGGATACACTTCAATCTAAGAAGAAACAAGAGGAGGCATAGATAATGTTGGTAGAATATTGCCCTCATTGCAGACAAAAGAAGGATTGCAAATGCAAGATGGTAGCTAATATTGACAATAAGAATATTCCACCTGAAATTAAGCCAATCTAGGTTGAGGATGACCAAGTCTACTACATTGCACAAAGGAGGCCATGGGCTCCAAGACAAGGTATGCCACCAGACCCACTATCTTTTTCTAGGCCATATTTTAATTCTTATACATCTGGTAACCAAAGACAACCCCCATATCCATCCAATTATGAAGGATATCCACCACAACCTTGGAGAAACCCTCCAAATACCTGACCTAATCACCAAAACTCTCCACCCTAATGGCAACAACCTCAAGGGAATTGGTAGCAGTTTCAGGGAAATTGGTAGCCACCTCCATAAAATTGGCAACAAACATCTCAATGGAGGGGAGGACAACAATGGCCAAACTAGACCACTAGTTACATGCAACTACCTTCTCAGCCCCACCAACCTACTATAATTCCTCCTCCTACTAGCTCAAGTTCAAATGCACCTAGAACTACTCAGCTACCAACTCAGCCTACACCTAACCCAAATAACAAACCACAAGAGTAGATAGTTTATTTTGCTAATTCAAATCAATTTCCTACTTATGTTGTGAGTGTAAGTGATATCCACTTGCATTCAAGAACTAATTTTCTAGCTCATTCCACACCTATCATTACTGAGCTTCCTATGGAAGATGAGGATCCTCTGAATGTTCCCATTTAGCCAAATGTAGCTAAAAATTCTAAACTAGTCCCAATCCAACAGACTTAACCAAAACCACCATTTCCTCAAAGGTTGGAAATTGCTAAACAAAAAGAAGAAAAGGAGGAAACAACCTTTGACATTTTAGACCAGCTGGAGCATATATGTGTCAAGATACCTCTATTTCAGACCATAAAAGATGTTTCCATATATGGCAAAGTAATTAAGGAAGCATACCTCAAGAAGCTAGGCAGGAAAAAAAAAGACCCCACTATGGTTCATGTGGGAGGACAACTAGTTGACATCATGCTTTAGAAAGTGACTGTTCCCAAATACAATGACCTAAGTAATCCTATGGTAGACGTTGTTATAAATGAGATCTTGCCACGTCTCAGCCCTATTGCAGGTTACTTTTGGTTTCGTGTGGATTTGTTACATGTTTTGATATGCGTGATAGAATAATAATTAATATGATGGTGTTTTGGTGTGGAGATAAATGAAAGTGTTTATATAAATTATGAAAAGTTGAATAGTATTGAATATGTTTTACTTTGAAGATGAAGCAAAATAGATTAGAAATATTTGAATTCATAAATTATATTACTTGATTTATATCTTTATGTGATACTAATTCAGTTATTGTTGTGTTCCTGAGTGCACTTTAGTTGCAAGAGGCCGAAGACCAAGGGTGTGATTAAGGAGAAGAGGTTAGCTTCTTGACATGACAAAGCAAGATGTTCTCTTGATCACACAGACACTTAGATTCATGTAGATTGCATTTAGGAATGATAATTTTTGTATGATTGTTTGATTTTTAGCAAATAATTAATGATTAGTTAAATTAAAATACAAGAATAATAAAGTAAAGGAATTAAATATTAATTATAGTTAATTATAAATTTTTATTTAAATGCTTATGCATTCTACTCTTCCTTTAATTTGTGTTAATCTGTGAGTTAATAAGTTAACCATTAGTTAGAAGACATTTATTTTATTATTGGGTAAATATTTTCAAAAGAGGATTTGCATGCAATTAAATTAAATATTTTTCTTATTTTAAAATCTATTATTTTCAAGATTAGGTTTGGAGAATAAAGAAAAAAAAAATTTTTAAAAGAAAAGGGGGGTTAACAGAAAAACCAACTTTTCTTGAAGTATTCGGGAATTGCTTTGCAACTAGATTTTACATGGCTTCTGGATAGTATTTTGAGATTTTGTTTTAGTTTCAATAGTTTAGAAAATACAAGAATAGAGGAAAAGAAAGGAGAAGAGGACGACCTTGCAAGAAGGAAATCTCAGAGAAAACAAGAAGAGGAAGTGGCAAGGAGGCTCCTTTAGCTGTCAATGAATTACCCAGGTTCTTTTTCATAATTCTCTTTTATTGTTTTAAGTTACCTAATAAAAGGAAATAAATTTGTTGTGTGTGCAAAGAATTGGTTGTGCTAAAACCTCTGTTTGCTGTGCAAAATATTACGATGAAATCTATACATTCTTTTCAAAATTCTTTCTAAATTTAAAATAAAATTTTGTATCTCTGTATCTTATTCAAAAAACAACATTCTTTCTGGTAAATTCCGGAGTAAAACTTGTGCCAAATTGTTGATTGTGGATTATTATATATATATGTGCAGGATCATGATGGGCCAAAAAGTGGCAATATGATGGGTATTAGCTGATGACTTTTATTTTATCCAAAATTGATGAAATGAAAAGGGTTTTTGAAGGAGATTCTCAGCTTTCCACTAATATAAATTATGCTTTACTTTGAATTTAATAAGTAATTATTATTCATTTTCTATTCAAATTACGACTAAAGTCCTGATTGATAGATTGATTGAAAAACATCTATAGCTTTCAAATGGTATCACATTTTTTGAATCCAAAACATGCATGACATTCTATGTTTTGCATACTATAGGATTAAAAAAAGAAAAATTGAATTTCATGAAGTTTTGACCAAGTTAAGGTGGTTAGACATACAAGTTTTTTAGATTTTTTAAAAGTTGTAATAAAATAATCATAATTAATTATTTACTTGGAAAAAAATTACAAAAAAATATGCATCACATCGGGACATGAGTCCTCTACTTATATCTAAAATCTTATAAAAAAATATTATCATTTTATTGTGGTTAGGGTGGTTAGACAGACACCTACTTCTTATTTTTTCCCTGAAATTTAAGTACTATTGCATTGAAATTTCAAATTTTCACCAAATAGATTTTTTTTTTTTTCAAAACCTAGTAGTTTAGAAATTAAATTCAATTTGCTATAGATTATATTCTTACATAGTTTTGAAATAATATAGATAACTTATTCAATTTTTTACGTCAAGTTACCTAACTCTAATTTTTCTTGTTTTTTTGCCACTTAAGGGCCTATTTTCCATGATGATCCTGCACATACCCATATATATATATATAAACAATGTGAATGAATTTATACAACATATATTCACATATGTTTAGGAATTTGAATCATTTTGTCTTTATACAAAATGAATTTTTGAAGGGAGCTAAATTTGTATTTTATTGTATTCGAGATTTTTGTTTTTAAAATTTTTTGTTTACTGTGAAGGGCGACTGGGTTTTTCGCCCTACCCGTGCCCTCCCCATAAGGGAAGGGCGGTATTGTGGGAGATAACGCTCCCTCCGCAGGCCGTCGCCTGTGGAGGAAGTGCCACATTCCATAGGCAGCACTCCCCATATGGGGGGGCATAAGCCCTAAATACACTATGCTTTCTCCTTTTTAAAACTGTTCAAAGATCATTAAAACTGCGTTTTGCCTATAGAAGTTCGTTTGGACTATACGAAGTGCAGTTTTGATGTAAATATACATATGTTGTATATATAAATGTATATATATATGTATATATACTATATACATATATATTTATATATATACAAATACAATAAACATGAATATTGAGTTGTGAAAATCTTGTCTTTTCTGATAAAACTATATTCTTTTTTCCTTTCTTTTGTAAAAGATTTCTGAGCCATAAACATATACACATAAAATACTTACATACAAAAATTTGAGAAATGAGATAACCATAATTGAAATACTTATATACATTTTAACATAAAATTTACAAATATATGTGAATATATACACGTATGAATATCTATAAGGATTGATTAAAATAAAAATCAAGCTGAAACCATGCATAATGACATAGACTTGGTTTTTTCTGAATTTAAGCTCGATTTAATGCATAAAACATGTTGAGAAATATAGTTATATAAATGAATATGAATATGAGTTTCAAACTTAACATTTTAATCTCGTACTTTCAATGGAAGATTAGTTGTCAAATCTGAGATACATAATTTATAAATTTGAAAATGAATAGATAAACTCTTATGCTAGAATTATTCACTTTCTTTTTCTCCTTTATGTTGACTTAGTATCCGTTGTATATATTTCTAGATATACCTCCAATAATAAATGTGGGAAATCTAAATATTCCAATCCATACTTATAAGGCTGATTTGTGTAGTTTCTTTTTAAATTTATAGAAACTTTTTATTTTGGACAAACTATTCAAATAAAAGTTAGAACTTGTGATTTCATACACACTCATTTCAAAAGACCAAACTTAGACCATTTTGAAATCATAGAAAGTGACTTACAAAAACCAGCTTATGATCAATTTTCACTTAAGTTAGTGTGCTAATGTAAAGTTATTAGTGAACTGTGTGAACTTTGTAATTGTTGGAATTCATTTGAAGTTGAGATGAGTAAATTAGAATGAAAACTTAGATGGAAAATGTATTTTATTGTTCATTTTGGAAACTTTTGGGACAAGATACTGAAGGTGGAACCACAGAGACGGTAGTTTTACCTTTTCTAAAACTATCATTTGTTTTATTTTATGCTTGGCCAAGTACATGCACCATTGAAATAGATGGAATTAAAAGCCTAGAACTAAATGAATATAGGTCTTTGCCACCTCTTCTTTGCAAGAAATATGTGATTCTCATGTTAGGAATGCATATAGGCATTAGGTTTGCATCGAGAGTTCCCTCCTGCATTGTTGTTTCAGGTTGTTAGGCTCCTCGTGCAGAGCTGGGGATTTCTTCGAGTTAGGAAGAAACTCGAGGAAGTCTTGTACTTCGTGGTTGGGTGGAAAAGGCGCCTTAATCACACTCTTGGCCCCAGCTTGCAAAAAGACTAGTGGTGTCATGGCAGTTGAGGTTCAAAGATTTATGTGCTGTAAATGTATTCATGTATTATTTTGAATGGCTTGTAAAGCCCACTTGTAAATGTAACTTTATTTGAAATTCAATATTGTAACATTGAAATAGATGTATTTGAAAGAAAGTCTTGATGTAAAATTGAAATAGATATATTGACTAAAAGTTAATGATGTATTTGAAACTTCAATGAATTTATGGAAACTCATTGATATGCAAATGGCATTTACATATGTATCATTGCAATGATCTTTGTTGTTAATGTAATTTACTTCTTTTGCACACATGGAATGAAATTTATTACTGAATTTACCTTTTGAGCATTTATGGAAAGATCTTGATATATGTAACTTTTACTTTTAATATACTTGGAATGTAATAAGTTTGGCATAACATGTGGTTTTAAGAACATCATCTCTCGAGCGTTACATTTTGGTATCAGAGCAACAAGGTTCAACTCTAGGACCTCTGCCTAATTACGCTTTAGGTTATGTTTTTCTAGTGTATCCCTAATGGAGGGTAGATATTATCAACGGGAACGGGGAGGAGGATCCTGTGGTGATCCCAATGATAAGTTGCATAAGATTTTGGCCATTTTAAGTAGGAAAGAGGCCAGGATTGATAACCTTGAGTAGGAAAGACAAATTGGGCCAACAAGTTCTAAACCTGGTGAAAGTGAAAACATCAAAAATGAACCAAATGGAGAAAACCCTGAAACTAAAAAGAATCAAAGTACAAGCTAACGAAGGTAGCTGAGGAATTGGGTAAGGACCTCAAGAAGGTGGTGCCGCCCAAGTTTTATGGTAAATCCTTTGGTGATGGGGCAGAAGCAACGATTATTGAAATGGAAAGGAATTTTTCCCTTTGTAACCTATCCGAGGAAACTAAGGTGGAATGGGGATCCTACCAGCTCATAGGTGAAGCTACTACATGGTGGGAGAATGAAAGGGCTGATAAATAGTTTTTGCCTGGCAAGGTAACATGGGAAATTTTTTGTAGACTTTCAGGAAGAGGTGGCTTCCACAGTCTTATTTTGATAAGAAAATGACAGAATTCCAGGTGCTCATTCAAGGAGGAATGACAGTGACATAATATTGGGATAAATTCTCACTTTCTTAAGTACGTACCTCAGTACTAGCATGATGAGAGGTTTCCAATTCAGAAATTCATTCTGGGGCTTAGGCCTCAAATTGGAAATGAGGTGGATATGCATAGACCGAGTACCATGGATGAAGCCTTTGAATTGGCACTTTTATAGGAACATAAAATGCAACAGGTTGTAAACTACAAGAAAAGCAGGGAAGCCAAGTATGGCAATAAGAAGTTCCAAGGAAATCACCAAGGTAACAATAACCAGGGAAATCAGAGCAATCAATGTAACCAAGGAAATAATAACAGGCAGATCATAAATTTGAAAAGGGGTGGTAGTCCTCAGAACCGTAATGATGGAAACCAGAATAACAATAAGAGAGCTAATTTCAATAAGAAGAATGGCAATAATAGGAGGGATTTTTCTGGTAGGCCTAAAGCACCTCATGGGGGTTGTTATACTTGTGGTGGTGAGAATTACGCTAGTGTGTGCCCTCAGAGGGTTAACAGACAGAACAATAGGAATCAACATCATATGCATGTGGCGGTTGACAATCGCCAAGAAGATTACCAATCCACTCCTATCCAGCTTTCGGGCAAACTTTTTGGGTGTCCTGTTTCTATTTTGATTGATACTAGTGCCACTGATATTTTTTCCGATCCTCATGTTGTATCTAAATTATCAGTTATACTGGGCTATATGGAAAATTCATGGAAATTTCAGTATGGGAACTAGGTAGAGAGGAAGGTAGAGCAATGCCTATTTTATAGTGAACTTGAACTCCCTAGTCTCAAAACGCAAGTTAATTTGTATGTAGCACCATTGGGATCTTATGATGTGATTTTAGGGATAAATTGGCTTACTGAACATAAGGCCCTTGTGGATTGTGAAGAGAAATCAATAAGGTGTCTTGATGATCAAAGAAATCATGTGGAGATTTGTGGTGTAAAAAGGCCTCTAGAACTTAGGCAAGTCTCAACCATGCAAATAAAGAAGGCAAGCGGAAAGGGATGCAATATTTATGGAATAAAGGTCAAGGACCTTGATGAGACATAATCATCAGTTAATGATCATCCAATTCTAAAGGAATTTGAGGATGTTTTCCCTGAAGAGCTAATTGAGCTACCACCTAAGTGTGTATTCAATTTTTCAATTGATTTGATACCGGGTGTGGAACCTTAGTCCAAAGCCCCATAAAGGATGAACACAACGGAGTTATTTGAGCTAAAAGCCCAATTGGAGGAATTGTTGAAACATGGTTTCATTAGACCAAGTGTGCTACCCTGGGGAGCCCCTGTTATATTTGTAAAGAAGAAGGATAGGACCTTGAGGTTATGAATTGATTACAAGATGCTTAACAAGGTTACTATCAAGAATAAATACATGCT
Organism: Sequoia sempervirens; assembly: GCA_007258455.2. NCBI lineage: Eukaryota > Viridiplantae > Streptophyta > Pinopsida > Cupressales > Cupressaceae > Sequoia > Sequoia sempervirens. The sequence goes on along the minus strand of VDFB02271358.1, from coordinate 732,754,355 downwards.
TCCCTGTATTGATGAATTATTTGACCAGTTAAAAGATGCCAAGGTATTCTCAAAAATAGATCTAAGATCGGGGTATCATCAGTTGAGGTTAAAGGATGAAAATGCTCAAAAGACTGCATTTAGGACAAGGTACGGGCACTACGAATTTACAGTGCTACCATTCAGGCTAACTAATTCCCCTGCAACCTTCATGAATTTGATGAACAATGTTTTTCAGGACTGCTTAGATAACTTTGCTTTAATCTTCCTTGACGATATCTTGATATATTCTAAGTAAGAGGAAGAACATGAGAAGAATTTGAGGATAGTATTGCAGCGGTTGAGGGAACATAAGTTATATGGGAAAATGTCCAAATGTACCTTTTTCCAATATGAGGTGCATTATTTGGGACACGTTATTTCTGCAGAAGGGATAGCCGTGGACCCAGATAAGATTAAGGCAATCTTAGATTGGCCAGCACCACAGAATGTTTCAGAAGTTCGAAGCTTTATGGGACTTGCAGGGTATTATAGGATATTTGTGCAAGGGTTCTCAACAATAAGAGTGCCAATTACCGCACTCCAGAAGAAGGGAAAGAATTTGAGTGGAGTGACAGATGTGAAAAGGGTTTTCAGTTGCTAAAAGAGAAGCCCACTTCTGCACCTATTCTAGTTGTGCCTGATCCGAATGGTCATTTTATAGTGATTACTGATGCATCAGGAGAAGGGGTAGGAGTTTTTCTCATGCAGGAAGGACAAGTGGTGGCATATGAATCAAGAAAGTTGAAGCAACATGAGTTAAATTATACACCACATGATTTAGAGTTGGCAGCCATAGTTCATGCCCTTCTGATGTGGAGACACTATCTCTTGGGTAAGCCCTTTGAATTAAAAATAGATCATGTTGGGTTACAGTACATCTTTACTCAACCTAACCTAAATGCTCGTCAAAGACGATGGTTGGAATTTTTGAGTGAATATGACTTTGGCATTGAGTACATTAAAGGGAAGGGAAATATGGTAGCAGATTCCTTGAGTAGGAGAAGACATCTCGCAGCCATGGTTACCATAAAATCTAGTTTTAGGGAGTAGGTGGTTCAGGCTTTATCTAGAGATGAGTAGTGTGAAAGGGTAAAACAAGCCCTAGAGCAGGATCCTTCAGATCATAGATTTGTTGGGTATGTATTTGAGTCTGATGGACTCCTAAGGTTCTAGGGTCACATGTATATTCCTAACTCTGTAGGGTTGAGAGAGTTGGTGCTAGAGGAATTTCATAATGCGCCTTACTCAGGACACCCTAGTGTGACTAAAATGGTTGAGGGATTCAAGCCTCTATATTTCTATCCAGGACACAAAAGAGATGTTACTGCATTTATAGCCCAATGTTTGGAGTGCCAGTGAGTTAAGGCTGAGCATGTACATCCAACATGACTTTTATATCCTCACAGGGTGCTAGAATATAAGTGGCAGGTGATAACTATGGACTTTATTTAGGGGTTCCAATGTCTAGGAATCAACATGATACCATCCTAGTTGTGGTGGATAAATTGACTAAAGTAGCCCATTTCATTCCAGGGAACCTCAAGGATGGTTCAATGGTTTTGGCGAGGAAATTTGTACAGGAAGTCTTTCGACTACATGGAGTGCCAGAGGTGATCATTTCATATCATGACACTCGGATGACTTCTAGATTTTGGACTACTCTAAATTCTTCCCTAGGAACTAAATTAAATTTCAGTTTAGCATATCATCCTCAGACCGATGGTAGAGGGTGAACCAGATTGTGGAGGATCTCCTCTGAATGTATTGTATGGAGCAACAACACAAATGTGAGGAGTATTTTCCTTTGGTGGAGTTTTCCTACAACAACTCCTACCACGCCTCTTTGGGTATGGCACCATTCGAGGCTCTTTATGGACGTAAATGTCAAACACCCATCAGTTGGGATAGGGTAAAGGACAAGATAGTGATTGGTACTAAAATGTTGAGGGAAATGGAAGACCAGATGAAGCTTATCAAAGAAAAGCTTAAGCAAGCTTCCAATTGATAGAAGAGTCTTGCAGATAAGAATAGAACTTTCATAAAATTCTCTACAGGAGACAAGGTCTTTTTGAGAGTTCGGCTGCATAAGAGTTCAATCTCTTTCGAAAAGAACTCTAAGCTTGCCCCTAGGTTTGTTGGGCCTTTTGATATCTTGGAGGTGATTAATCTGGTTGCTTACAGGCTTGCTTTGCCACCAGCTCTATCCCAGATCCATAATGTTTTTCATGTCTTGGTGCTTAAGCCCTATCATCTAGATATAGCTCATATTCTTGACTGGCATGCATTGCAGGTACAAGACCCAGGAGTGATAATGCAGTATAGGGTCCAGTGGGACCAATACTCGGTGGATAATGCCACCTGGGAGAATGCTGAGGACATTGATAGAGCTTTTCCACACTTGAGATTTTAGCATGTTTTTCTTTTCTTGCTTTTAGAGACTTATGATACATTGATGTTTCAGATTTTGTTGTGTGGCTTTGTAATAAGACTTCGAGATGATGTCTCTTCCTAGTGGGGAAAGATGTCACATCTCAATCCTGCTGCAGGTTGCTTTTGGTTTCGTGTGGATTTGTTACATGTTTTGATGTGGGTGATAGAATAATAATTAATATGATGGTGTTTTGGTGTGGAGATAAATGAAAGTGTTTATTTAAATTATGAAAAGTTGAATAGTATTGAATATGTTTTACTATGAAGATGAAGCAAAATAGATTAGAAATATTTGAATTCATAAATTATATTGATTGATTTATATCTTTATGTGATACTAATTCAGTTATTGTTGTGTTCCTGAGTGCACTTGAGTTGTAGGAGGCTTAAGACCAAGGGTGTGATTAAGGAGAGGAGGTTAGCTTCTTGACAGGACAAAGCAGGATGTTCTCTCGATCACACACAGGCACTTAGATTCATGTAGATTACATTTAGGAATGATAATTTTTGTATGATTGTTTTATTATTGGCAAATAATTAATGATTAGTTAAATTAAAATAAAACCATAATAAAGTAAAGGAATTAAATATTAATTATAGTTAATTATAAATTTTGATTTAAATGCTTATGCATTCTACTCTTCCTTTAATTTGTGTTAATCTGTGAGTTAATAAGTTAACCATTAGTTAGAAGACATTTATTTTATTATTGGGTAAATATTTTCAAAAGAGGATTTGCATGCAATTAAATTAAATATTTTTCTTATTTTAAAATCTATTATTTTCAAGATTAGGTTTGGAGAATAAAGAAAAAGAAAACTTTAAAAAGAAAAGGGGGGTAACGGAAAAACAAACTTTTCTTGAAGTATTCGGGAATTGCTCTATAACTAGATTTTACATGGTTTTCATATAGTATTTTGGGATTTTGTTTTAGTTTCAATAGTTTAGAAAATAGAAGAATAGAGGAAAAGAAAGGATAAGAGGACAACCTTGCAGGAATGAAATCTCAGAGAAAATAAGAAGAGGAAGTGGCAAGGAGGCTCCTTCAACTGTCAATGAATTATCCAGGTTCTTTTTCATAATTCTCTTTTATTTTTTTAAGTTACCTAATAAAAGGAAATAAATTTGTTGCGTGTGCAAAGAATTGGATATGCTAAAACCTCTGTTTGTTGTGCAAAATATTACAGTGAAATCTATACATTCTTTTCAAAATTCTTTCTAAATTTAAAAGAAAATTTCGTATCTTTCTATCTTATTCAGAAAACAACATTCTTTCTGGTAAATTCCTAAGTAAAAATTGTGCCAAATTGTTGATTATGGATTATTATCTATATATATATATATTAATATATATATATACATATATATAATCAGTGTGAATGAATTTATACAACATATATTCACATATGTTTAGGAATCTGAATGATTTTGTCTTTATAAAAAATGAATTTATGAAGGGAGCCGAATTCGTATTTTATTGTATTCAAGATTTTTGTTTTTAAAAGTTTTTGTTTACTGTGAAGGGTGACTAGGTTTTTGCCCCAGCCATGCCCTCCCCATAAGTGAAGGGCGGTGCTATGGGAGAAAACGCTCCCTCCATAGGCTGCAACCTGTGGAGGAAGCGCTGCCTTCCACAGGCAGTGCCTCCCCATATGGGGGGCGTAAGCCCTAAATACACTATGCTTTCTCCTTTTTAAAACTGTTCAAAGATCATTAAAACTGCGTTTTTCCTGTAGAAGTTCGTTTGGACTATACTAAGTACAGTTTTGATGTAAATATACATATGTTGTATATATGAATATATATATATATTTATATATATACAAATACAACAAACATGAATACTTATTTGTGAAAATATTGTCTTTTCTGATAAAACTATATTCTTTTTTCCTTTCTTTTGTAAAAGATTTCTGAGCCATAAACATATACACATAAAATACTTACATATGAAAATATGAGAAATGAGATAACCATAATTGAAATACTCATATACATTTTAACGTAAAATTTACAAATATATGTGAATATATACACGTATGAATATCTATATGGATTTATTAAAATAAAAATCAAGTTGAAACCATGCATAATGACATAGAATTGGTTTTTTCTAAATTTAAGTTCAATTGAATGCATAAAACATGTTGAGAAATATAGTTATATAAATGAATATGAACATGAGTTTCAATCTTAACATTTTAATCTTGTACTTTCAATGGAAGATTAGTTGTCAAATCTGAGATAAATAATTTATAAATCTGAAAATGAATAGGTAAACTCTTATGCTAGAATTATTCACTTTCTTTTTCTCCTTTATGTTGACTTAGTATCCATTGCATACATTTCTAGATATACCTCCAATAATAAATGTGGGAAATCTAAGTATTCCAATCCATACTTATAAGGCTGATTTGTGTAGTTTCTTTTTAAATTTATATAAACTTGTTATTTTGGACAAACTATTCAAACAAAAGTTAGAACTTGTGATTTCATACATGCTTATTTCAAAAGACCAAACATAGACCATTTTGAAATCATAGAAAGTGACTTACAAAAACCAGCTTATGATCAATTTTCACTTAAGTTAGTGTGCTAATGTAAAGTTATTAGTGAACTGTGTGAGCTTTGTAATTGTTGGAATTCCTTTGAAGTTGAGATGAGTAAATTAGAATGAAAACTTAGACGGAAAATGTATTTTATTGTTCATTTTGGAAACTTCTGGGACAAGATGCCGAAGGTGGAACCACAGAGATGGTAGTTTTACCTTTTCTAAAACTATCATTTGTTTTATTTTATGCTTGGCCAAGTACATGCACCATTGAAATAGATGGAATTAAAAACCTAGAACTAAATGAATATAGGTCTCTGCCACCTCCTATTTGCAAGAAATATGTGATTCTCATGTTAGGAATGCATATAGGCATCAAGCTTGCATCGAGAGTTTCCTCCTGCATTGTTGTTTCAGGTTGCTAGGCTCCTCGTGCAGGGCCGGGGATTTATTCGAGTTAGGAAGAAACCCTAGGAAGTCTTGTACTTCGTGGTTGGGCAGAAAAGGCACCTTAATCACACTCTTGGCCCCAACTTGCAAGAAGACCAGTGGTGTCACGGTGGTTGAGGTTCAGAGATTTATGTGTTATAAATGTATTCATGTATTATTTTGATGGCTTGTAAAGCCCGCTTGTAATTGTAGCTTTATTTGAAATTCAGTATTGTAACATTGAAATAGATGTATTGGAAAGAAATTCTTGATGTAACATTGAAATAGATGTATTGACTGAAAGTTAATGATGTATTTGAAACTTGAATGAATTTATGGAAATTCATTGATATGCAAATGAAATTTACATATGTATCATTGCAATGATCTTTGTTGTTAATGTAATTTACTTCTTTTGCACCCATGGAATGAAATTTATTACTGAATTTACCTTTTGAGCATTTATGGAAAGATCTTAATATATGTAACTTTTACTTTTAATATACTTGGAATGTAATAAGTTTGGCATAACATGTGGTTTTAAGAACATCGTCTCTCGAGCATTACAGATCCAAATAAAGAATGCTATCATTGATTTAGGAGCAAAAATAAATGTAATGAACAAGGATATCCTGCAGCAACTAAATGTTACAAGCATGAGATCTACTCCTACTATCTTGTAGCTTGCTGATAGTTCCACTGTGAAACCTGGTGGTATAGTAGAGGATCTTGTGGTAACTCTAGACTCTTGGGAGTACCCAAAAAATTTCATGATTCTTTCTCCTAAAGCTACACTAGGTGGGTACCCCATTATTCTAGGAAGGCCATGGTTAGCAACAACATATGCCTATATTGGATGTCATTTAGGAGACATGACCATTTCTAATGGAAAGAATACCGAAAAGTTTGTTCTCTACCCTCTTGCTTAGCCATGCC
>VDFB02271358.1:732691694-732723713 GCA_007258455.2 Sequoia sempervirens | reverse complement strand
TTTGAGCACTAAAGATCCCCAGTGCCATATGATAGCACCTCACCCACCTCAAGTCTTGATTGCACATTCTTGGTGTTGGGTTACTTTCCAACATTATAATCTTTGAGTTGCTACTAATGATCTCTGACACCAAGTGGCAACACCTTTTCCATCTTGGGATTGAGTGTGCATTCTTGGCATAGAGTTACTTTCTAGCAATTGATTTGGATTTGGGCTAACCATAATGGGTGCTTGTTGTACTGAATTGTTCCTTGAAAATTTTGAAAAAATTGGTTGGCTCATTACAAAATATTTTTCCTCTAAGTCATTTGCACATGGTGATTGAGAACACAACGAGTAAGAAGTAAAAGAGCACTGGATCATAGCACCGCAAAATGGTCATGAGTTATGCAATGAACTTCATTGTTCTTTTGATCATAAATTAGATCAAGATAATAACCGACATACTAATGTGCATAGAGAATGTTCATGGAGTGCAAACTTCCTTACAAAGAAATTACCACAATAGAGTTTGAGGTGAATTGCAATTGCTATTTTATGTTGATGTGGATATGTTCTAACCTATAGTTAATTGTTGTAGCATAACAAATAGGCTAAATAGTTGTTCATATACCATTTTTTCAAATTCTAAATTGCTACACATTATTCTAGGAGCAAATCACAGGGGGGTTCTATACATAAGACAACATTGTTTCAAATTCAAAATTCTTGGCTCTTTCACAATTGTTTGCATCATTTATTTGATCTAAGAAAGCCTGTTGTATAGAGGATGCTCTCAAAATCATAGTAAAATCCTTTATTTCAGGATGACTGTTTAGAATCTTTCCCATCATAACAATGAAAAAAAGCATTAGTCATTAACCTGAACTTTGCAAGAGTTTCATCAAATTCTACTTTTCCACTCTCTTTTCCATTCTAAATTTTATTCCCAATTTCATCCATGAAGAACTTCCTCAGCTTGTAGATCCTACTAATAGCCATAACTTTACAAGGTGTCAAGGATAGCTTTGAGTTTTTACCCAAGCAGTAACTAAAAAAATTTGACCTTACAAGATCATGGATGAAAATATGGTAAGGCTGAATTTTTTCAATTGTTGCTTGGGTAACAACTTGAAGCTATCCTCAAAACCTAGTAAAGTTATGGCTAACAACATGATCTATAGGCTGAGGAAGTTCTTCATGGATGAAATTGGGAATAACATTCAGAATGGAAAAGAGAGTAGAAAAGTAGAATTTGATGAAACTCTTACAAATTTCAGGTTAATGACTGATGATTTTGTTCATTGTTATGATGGGAAAGATTCTAAACAATCATCCCAAAATAAAGGGTTTTATTGTGATTTTGAGAGCATCTTCTATACAATAGGCTGTCTTAGATAAAATAAATGGAGCAAACAATTTTGAATTTGAAAGAATGGTGTCTTATGTATAAAATCCCCCAATAATTTTCTCCTAAAGTAAGGTATAGAAATTATCTAGAATTTGAAACAATGGTATATGAACAACTATTTAGCCTATCTGTTATGGTACAACAATTAGCTACAATTTAGAACATATCCATATCAACATAAAATACTAAGTGAAATTCACCTCAAACTTTGTTGTACCTGAGTATGATAGTACCTGAGCTTCTGGTGTTTCTAGATAGAAACTATAGTAGAAAAGTGTAGTCTCCATCTAAAGGAACCATCTTTGAAGCTCTTCCTTGAAATGACAGTTGAAAATTAGAATAAAAGCAATACCATAATTCTAAAGTAACAATTTGTATCAAGCCAAATGTCAAAAAATTTAATTAAAAAGACAAATCCTTACAATTGGATCTAAAATTGGACCAAGCAAATATATGATTTTATCTTTAGAATGTAGGAACTTTCTCTGTTAGAGCTTCATGACTTTGAATTGGATCTGAAATTGGAACTATTAAATTTATGATTTGATCTTTAAAATGTAGGAACTTTCTTTATTGGAGCTTCACTACCTCAAATTGGATATGAAATTGTTCCAACAGATTTATGATTTTATCTTTAGAATGTACAAAATTTCTCTATTTGATATTAAACATCTCAGGTCAGATGTCCAATTGGACCAATAAATATATGATTTTATCTTTAGAATAAAGGAACTTCCTCTGTCAGATATTCATAAATTCCTACACTCAGGTTCTGCTTCCCAATGAAAACACCTGAAAATGTTTTAGACTGACTAAAAATATTCTCCAACCTGGTTATGACACCAATAGCAATCCAAATTTTCTTGAACCACCCATACTCAAATGTTGCATCACAATCTATTCTTCCTACACATAAAAATTACACATATTAACACCTTCTAAATAAAACTCAAAATCATCATAAAACCATAATTAATAAATCATTTCACTTTCAGAAAGTCCGATGTCATTTACTATCAAAACAAAAGCTGTATAAATCACAAAAAATCCATGAAGCCATCCATCCAAAGAGAAAATAAAGAATGCAAAGATTTGAGCAATATAAGTCTAAAGGGTTATGTTGTAACGGTAATGGAATCACCATAAGAGCACAACCAAGAAACAAATTCTTGTGACTGTAATTTTGTGATTCATAACTCTATTGGTCATGTGGCACAATTGTGTAAAAATATTCTCCAACATCGTTATGACACCAATAGCAATCCAAATTTTCCTGACCCGTCCATACTCAAACGTTGCATCACAATCTATTCTTCCTACACATAAAAATTGCACATAGTAACACATTTTAAATAAAACTCAAAATCATCATAAAACCATAATTAATAAATCATTTCACTTTCAGAAATTCCAATGTCATTTACTATCAAAATAAAAGTTGTATACATCACAAAAAATCCATGAAGCCATCCATCCAAAGAGAAAATAAAGAATGCAAGGATTTGAGCAATATAAGTCTAAAGGGTTATGCCATAATGGTAATGGAATCACCATAAGAGCACAACCAAGGAAAAAATTCTTGTGACTGTAATTTTGTGATCCATAACTCTATTGGTCATGTGGCATAGTTGTGCTATAAGTAATGTAGTACTAGGGTTTCACCAACTCAACTTCTTCAAAGAAACTTGATTTCACAAGGCACAAAGACACCACAAAAGGAAATATAAAATAATACACTCACTAATCTCATAAAACACTTTGAATATCTTTTTTATGATAGGATAAAACCAATAAAAATATCAAAAATCCCTGATTCATGAATTCTTCCAACCTTTACACCCTAAACACTCATTTGCTTGTAGTAGGCCAAAACATTAAAATCAGGCATATCTTGCAAACTAGGTGGATTTTCCCCAAAATAATCACAGATTCTAGGACCCATTTCAGATTTATTAAACATACTACAAAATCAAGTATAGTTTTTTGGAAAGATTAGCCACTGCTACAAGCCCCCAAATAAGTCAAAACTACAAAGCATGTACCACTAAATCAACTCCAAAACTCCAAATAACCATGGAAAGTAATTATTCAAGTTGAAAAACTCCTAAATCATCAATTTTCAGCAAAGAAATCACTCACCAATGAAACAATTCATTAAACCCTTGCTCTAGGCTCTTCAAATGGTAAAAATCAAGGCTGGGGTAGCCTAGGGCCTCTTAAAAAGGCATAAGAACTTAGTTTTTTACAATGCAACTTGGAAAATATTGAAGAGTATTTTCTCATAGACCTTCACACCAATTTTTATGAGATTTCATTGGAGAAATTAAGAGTTATTGAATTTTGATTGCCTGCTGCCACCTTCCAATCTGAATCTAGCGGCTTGGAGTAAATTTGAAATATCTAGAGAAAAAATTAACAAAATTGAATGAAACAAAATGGAATGGAGAGGGGATTCAGAATTACACATTAAAACATCAATTCCAAGCCCTGGTCAGGCCGTACAAACATGTGCCAAACCAAAGCTCAGAGAAAAATGCTAGAAAATGCTCAAAACATTGTTCTTTATTGAAATTTTTCTTCCATACACCAACTCCCCTACCTTACAACAATGCAAGAGGTCATATTCATCCCTTTTACAACCAATTAAAACCAATTCTAATGTAATTTTAAACTTCTAAACTAATTTGACCCTTCAACTTCCCATTTTGCAACTTTTACAATTTTGCCATGACAACTTTTGGCAATTTTTGCAATATTTGAGCAACTTTTATAAAATGACACCCTAGGACCTAAAGTGACTCAATTACATCAAATGTGGTTTAAGTAGACCTTATTACATCTTTAAAACATAAAACTCAAGCCAAAACTAGAATTGTCTCATGGAGGCTTAAAACTCACAAGGTGCTCCCGCGCCATACGCTCGGCCAAAAGAAGATTCCAAGCCCTCTTTTATTGAGGGAAACAATATGAAATCAGCCCTAGATTCTTCTCCATAATTCCTTTGATACTCTACCTCTCACCTTCCTTGAAATAGCTACAAGTCATCTTAATTTTCACCTTTGGCTTTAGTTAGTCTATGCCAACTTGTTTCCACTTTGTTTTTCCTCCTTGAATTTGCTTCTTCATGCTTTGATGTGTCACAACCTCCCTTTTTCCTTCTTCTATCTACTACATCTTGACCTTTAGTTTTTTCCCAATCCAAAATATTATCACAACAAGCAAGTGATACATTGTCTCTACCACAATACCACCATGTTTCTTCAACTCATTTTGAGTCTTCAAGATCAATCCATCCTTGATCTTCTCTGAATCACACTTTGACACCAACACAATATCATTTCCTTCTAAAATCAAATCAATCTTCAAATTTGTTGTCACAACTTCTTCAAGTCTTGAAGTGGCTTCCATGTCCATGTGTTCTTCATCTACCTTCATGAATTCTTCTTCCACATCTTCAAATTCTTCTTCTTCCTCTATTATCTTCACTTGTATCATCTTTTGAACTATCTTCTTAATGGGCCATACAACTTTCTTCTTCATTGTTAAGTGCCAACTAAGTGCTCTTTTTAGCAATTGCTACATCTCATCTTCATGCCTTCTTATCATCTCTTTCATAGCTTGTCTTATTTGTATTATCTCTTTCTCAATCTCTCTTTGCCTCATATTTTCCTCTTTCCTCTTCCTCTTTTTTTCTTCTTTCTTTTGTGAACCCGCTTCCTGCAAGTTCCTTCTCAACAAATCCATCTCTTCAAGCAAGTCCCTTTAACCTTGCTTCCTCTTAACTTCTTTGCCTCACCTAGGTCTCTTCTCTTTTCCTCTACCTAGTCTTTTGGAAACCAGGTTTTCTCTTCAACCTGCTCAAACAAAAACACACAAACTCCAAACTCTCTTTCCCATACCTTCTGAGCTTTGATACCAATTGATGTAGTACTAGGGTTTCACCAACTCAACTTCTTCAAAGAAACTTGATTTCACAAGGCACAAATACACCACAAAAGGAACTATAAAATAATACACTCACTGATCTCATAAAAAAATTTGAACATCTTGTTTAAGATAGGATCAAACCAATAACAATCTTAGAAATCCCTGATTCATCAATTCTTCCAACCTTTACACCTTAAACACTCATTTGCTTGTAGTAGGACAAAACACTAAAATTAGGAATATCTTGCAAACCAAGTGGATTTTCCCCAAAATAATCACATATTCTAGGACCCATTTCAGCTTTATCAAACATACTACAAAATAAAGTATAGTTTTTTTGGAAAGATTAGCCTCAAAATTCACTATACTGCTACTACAAGCCCCCAAATAGGTCAAAATTACAAAGCATGTACCACTAAATCAATCCAAAACTCCGAATAACCATGGAAAGTCAATAGTCAGGTTGAAAAATTCCTAAATCATCAATCTTCAGCAAATAAATCACTCACCAATGCAACAATTCACTAAACCCTTGCTCTAGTCTCTTCAAATGGAAAAAATCAAGGCTGGGGCAGCCTAGGGCCTCCCTAAAAAGGAAAAAGAACTTATTTTTTTTACCCTACAACTTGAAGAATATTTAAGAGTATGTCCTCATAGACCTTCACACCAATTTTTATGAGATTTCATTGGAGAAATTAAGAGTTATTGAATTTTGATTGCCTGTTGCCACCTTAAAATATGAATCTAGCTGCCTAGAGTAAATTTGAAATATCTGGAGCAAAACTTAACGAAATTGAATGAAAAAAATGGAATGGAGAGGGGATTCAGAATACCATATTAACACATCAATTCCAATCCCTGATTAGGCTGTACACACACGTGCTAAACCAAATCTTAGAGAAAAATGTTGGAAAATGCTCAAAACAGTGTTCTTTATTGAAGATTTTTTTCCATACACCAACTACCCTACCTTACAATGATGAAAGAGGTCCTATTTATCCATTTTACAATCAATTACAACCACTTCTAATGGACTTTTAAAATTCTAAACTAATTTGACCCTTCAACTTCCCACTTTGCAACTTTTACAATTTTGCCATGACAACTTTTGACAATATTTGCAATATTTGACCAAATTTTATAAAATGACTCCCTAAGACCTAAAGTGACTTAATTACATTAAATTTGGTCTAAATAGACCTTATTACATCTTTAAAACATCAAACTCAAGCCAAAACTAGAATTTCCTCATGAATGGAGGCTTAAAACTCACAAGGTGCTCCTCCACCAATAAGTGCCTATAACAAATACATGATACATTCATGTGTGACCCAAGTTTAATGTGGCTATGTTTTGATAGAAATGGAGGCACTCATATGAGAAAAATTCATGTACAAATCACTTTCATCACAATTAGGTGTTAATCATCATTGGGTGCATTCAAGTTGACTCAAGTTTAATAGGTTACGGTGTAATGATAGCATGATCCAAGAGCAATTACCTCTTGCTGTAATAAAGAGCCTATAACTTTGGTTGATATGTAGAGTGGCTGTGTTATATCAATTATGTAGTGCATTCAATCACAACCCATTTTTAATGGGCTATTCTAGAGAGTGATCAAATTTTTCTAAACCTTATGAATGTTACTTAAAAGTGTACATCTTAAAATACAAACGAAGTTTGTTACATACTTGAATGCAATCATGGGTTACCACAAACTATAATAATGTGTTATGCTAATAACCATTATGGAAAGTATAAAAGAAAAAATCATGCTATATAGGATACATTTCCTTGATCAAGTTTACATAACTTAATGATAAAAAACAAGTTTCCCACACACTCTAGGATACAATCCAAGATCATACCACAACCCTATCAAGAAAGCTATTTTTTTGACCCAAGATTTAAGGTTGTTTTTTAATACCAACAAAAACATTGGTAAGAGCATGACTATGGTACCAACCGTAGGCCTCCATAAAAACATAAACCATAACTCTAGCAGATTAGTGAGGTTGCAATACCAGAAAGATTGAGACATTGTATCCAATAAAAAAATATTGCAATCTAAATATTGTAGCCAATATGTAGCTCAGTGACATTTGTAAATGCAATCTATGGTAAAAAGAATGACAGTCACTTGAGGTGTGATAGTAAAAAAGAGGCTGACTAGTGACAAGATAATAAATTTCAAACCTTGCATAGTAAAGTGGAGATTTTAACATTGAGTTTCCTTACCCCTTTGCTGACCTTAAGGATTTTTCAAATTTTTTTGGTAGTGTTAGACAAGGAAAATATAATTAGGGAATGACTATCCAAATGAAGTAATAGTGGTAGTCATAGGTTCTATGTTTCTTCTTAGCCATTGTCTAATGGAGGTAGTGGATTGCATGTTTGAGTAGTGTTTTGAGACTCATCAAAGATGGGAGAATAGTGAATAATACCTTGTGGATTGTGAAGTAGTGACAATAAGGTTGAAGGATCTTAAGACCCACAATACCATGAAACAATGAGTCCCTTGTAGTAAGTAAGAAGGTAGTCTATAGGGCATAGTTTGATTTTATAGAAGGATGCTCATGAAAGGAATCTTCAAGTGACAGTGAGTGAGTTGTTTGAGATTGCAACTGAGGGTGCAATATCTGGTCTTAAATGTAGTTAGCAAAGCAATAAATGTGCAAGAAAATCAAATTGTACAAAAAAAACAATTCACAATGTTATTTTTTATAATTCCTTGAGTTTGAAGACAAAAATATCGTTGTATCTTGACAAAAGTAGTGACCTTAATGGTCAATCACTGAAAAACATGATTTTTAAACATGCTATTGTGCTTATGGATGAAACATTTTAAGCAAGGTAGTGAGTGGTGGTTTGAAACAATGGTAGGTATGGAGGACTTACTTTATATGCATACTATGTAGTCTAGCTTAAGACAATGTTCTTAGAAGAGGTTGAAGGTGGATTATGGAACTAAAGGGTCACCATGATAAGGATTAAAGCAAAGATTGAGATCTATTTAAAAGCCATTGTCATGAAGATATTAAATATGTCACATGCAAAACCCTAATAGTAGCTGGAGTAATGAATACAGTTCCAAAGAGGACAGTGTGCTGGGGAAGATTTAGGAGATCTCCACATTATCAAATCATAGGCAAATACATCATTTATTTATTTTTTAAAATTAAAAGAAATCATTGTAAACCCTATATAGGATACATTGATACTTCAAAAGCATCTGAAGGAATTTGAGATTATGCAAATATATTTCAATTAAATACCTGGATTACAAACAATAGCAAAAACAATGTAACCCTTGTTGAGTAGAGTAGGAATGAGATAAGTAATAATGAATCCTATGCCTCCTATCTCAAAAATCTCCTTACCATTCTCTATCATTCTTTACTAAAACACTTCTCCATTTTGGTGGGCTACATCTAAAAATAATGTTTCGATGAAGGTTTTAGATTATGTTTATTAAAATCAAAACTCCATTCTAGCAGGCTACACCTGAAAATATGATTTCAACGAAAGTTTTAGGGTATGTTTATTAAACTTTTAGAGTATTTTGGTGGGCTATATTCTTGATTCCTTAAATGATTTATTCAAATGGATTGTGACTAAATAAATGACTAACTATTTAGTCATTTTTATTTGTGTGACTAAACATTTTTTAGTGAACGACCAAATTAGTCATTTATTTACTCATTTATAGCTAACTTGCAAAAAATTAGTGAAGATGTTGTAGAATTTAGTCATTTTTAGTTGTTGTGACTAAATTTTTTAATCACCTAGTCATTTATTTGTCAAATTATACTAGTGGATGGATCAATGTATTGTGATGAGGTGGATGATGAAGCTTCCTTATTAACAAGCACTTAGAATTGAGTAGTCCTCCTCAAATTGTTGTAGTATTGAAAGGGGTCAAGGTCACTAGCTTTTGTGATTTTGGTGCCATTATATGAGAATTTGAGGCATTGGTGGCATGTGGATGGTATATCCTTCATGGCATGGATCCATGGTCGGCCAAGGAGTAGGTTGTATGGAAGATCAAGGTCCAATACTTGGAATGTAGTGTCCATGATAGCCAGTCCAACTCTGATTGGTAGTGTTATAACACACTTGGAAGAACATTCTTCGTTGTGATAGGCTTTGATAACAATACTCTTTATAGTGTCTACACATGCTTCAAAGAATCCTAATGCCTTGACCATTTTGAGGGTGCAAATGTTTAACCCTGCTCCACCATCTACCAAGACTCGCTTGACTTTGTGTTTATGGACAAAGACCTCAAGATGCCAGGGGTCATTGTGATTAGTCTTTTAGGTCGAATAATCTTGGTCAGAGAATGTGACATGATGATAATTAGCCAAGTAGCCTACCATCGCTTGGAAGAAATTGACATCAATGTCAGTGGGTATGGTAGTGTCCTTTAAGGCTTTGTCCAAAATGGCCCTATGTTCGAGTGATATACATAACAACTCAATGATAGAAATTTGTGCAAGTGTCTTCCCCAAATGGTCTAGTAGATTGTATTGAGGCTTTGGTCATGGTTGTTTTTGGGGAGCACCTTGGATAGTCACTTTGGTTTGATAGGTATTCACAACACATTTTAACAGCTTCTTGATAGTAATGGTATTAACGTAATCATCAATGTCTTGAATGTGATGGATGGTAGTGTAGTCATATTTGGCATTGGTGTAATTGGCATAATTATTGGTCTTTTTACCCGAATTAGAGGCATTTCCTTTTCCATGGTCATGTAAAGGATTTGTAAATACTTTATGGTTAGTGTTGGAGGTTTTTTGTTGTCCATCGACTTCTATGATGTTGTTTTCAATGAGGTCTTGGATGATAGATTTTAATTGTATGCATTGTGAAGTTGGGTGTCCTTTAGCTTGGTGATAGTCACAAAAGGCATTATCATCCCACCAAGAAGGTTTGAACTACCCAAGGTCATATGGTTTCACATTAGGAAGTTGTATGATGTTTTGTTGCAAAAGTTGTTTGAGGATGGATTCGATTGGCTCCCCTAAGGCGGTATATTTACGTCTTGTAGGAAACTTCCTTTGGTTTCTTTGTTCTTGTGTTTTTTAGATAACATTTTCTATGTGATTATGAAATAATGGTGGATTATTTGATGTATTGGGTCCCCTTAGAGTGATTGTAGGTTTTGTGTGTATTGTCTTGGTTGTTAGACACCAAGATCAGATTTACAAACCAGAATAGACCTTCCACAGAAGAGAAAAACAAGAAAGTAGAGCTATTGCAAAAAGATGTGCAACATAATATTATTCAAGAATTCAATAATTACATGATAATGATTTGCTTTATAAAAGCAAGATATGCATAAGCCTAATCTTATCTTGAGCAACAAGATAGCTCGATAAGATAAGGATAAAACCTATAACTTAGGAATTAAATAATTACCTAATTAAACTTATGTAAAGTGTAATTAAATATTAATTACACCAACACCACTCCATAAGTGCAACTTAGGGAGAAGCAAATTATTATGCAAATATGAGTCTCGACAACAAGGCCTGATCAAGTACTCATGTACAAATGCAAAGAGAGAGAAAACCCAGTGGGAAAAACCCCCCTTCAGAGAGATGAACTATTGTGAAGAAGCACTGGAAGAACTCCGATGAAGCAACACTGGAACCCCAAATCTGACAAGCAAGGAAAGATACTTTTGTTTGCAAAATACCATATCAGAATAAAAAATGCAACAGCAGACCTGATGCCAAGGAACACTGGAAACTCACATACTGGATCAACCTTGGAATCTATAAGCAACAGTAGATGAAAGGATGAATGGACCCATAATGATGACAAATCTGGAAGTTGTGTCCCTCGAAGCCGATGCTAAATTGAAACTAAAATTTCCCATAGGACGAGTACCATCAGGATTCTAGAACATTAACCATAAAAACATGGCCCTCAAATGAGAAAGATCTGAACTAATGCGGATCAAGAACTATAAAATCCCAATGTGAAGTGTGAACCGAAGCAAACCAACGATGTGTCCAGCTAAGCAAGAAATAAGATAAAGGAAACAACAAGAAACCAGACAAACTCATGGGAGTTGTCACCAATACGAAGAAATGATGCAAGAACCCCCCTTAATGGAACTTTATATCAGTTCATTATTACAATACCCAATGATTGCAGAAGGAGAGCATGATAAATATGCATAAACATAAAATATAAATTGATGTCAGATCTATGTAGAGGACAGAATCAGTTTTCCAACGTTGCAAGAATGACAAAAAATGAATCACCGAGGCAAAAGATATGCCCTCCGAAGAAAAATATGAAAATCTGACTTCAACTAGAAAAAAATCCCATCAAATAGAAAAATTTCAGAAAACAAACTACACCATCAGAAAATTGGGCTTGCCAGCTTTCTAGCGATATCTCGTTTCAAAAAATCCACCTCCGGGATCAAAAGTTATGCCAAAATGAAAAAAATAGCTGTATTGGAGTAAATCAGGGTTTTCAAAGGCTAACTGGGGGCAAATATTCGGCCCCTTCTGCTCTAGCCCCTGGTCTGCCATATGACCACGGGGCGAAAATTTGTAAAAAATAAACTTGCCACTGGGTGGGTGGCGGGTAGGCTGGGTGTTGGTGGCGCCACTCCACCATGCGGAGCTCCTGGCCCGGATAAAACCAAGGGCCCGGACGGAGGGAGCCGGCTGTGGACTGGCTAGAGAAAAATGCCAGTGGGCCGAAATAAGAACTGACGGTGGAGGGAGTGGAAAGAGGTGCCGGCGGGGAACAAAGGTCGATAATGACTGCGGATTGGTATGAAAGTACCAGGTACGGTCCATAGCTCCATAAAAAAAAAATAACACCCCATATGATAATTTCACCCAAAATTTAAAGCCCGATTTTAATAAATTTTTTTTTTGATGAAAAACAATACATGCAGAGAATTTTTTGAATATATATATATATTTGCAAATTGTACCCTGTACCTGGTGGGTCGTACGACCTACTGGGTAAAAAAAATTGCCTCACGAACAGCTAACACCGAATATAGGCAAGTTATATGTCATTTTTCATCTTTCAGATGCTCTAGATCTGATGGTGAGGTCCAATTTGCCTGAAAACGCACCAGAAGCTTCACAACTCCCAGATCTGGCAAATCTTCAAACCCTCATAACTCTAGCATAAAATGTCAGATTCAGACGAAACAAAAGTTGATCTTGACTTTTTCGGCAACCCTGAACTTGAATATGAGCTCAGATTTCCTCCAACATGCACTGAAAGTAACCATGCAAGAGCACCCAAATAGAGAGACAAATTTGAGGTATGAAAAACCTCAAGGAATCCCGAACCAACTCTACAATGAATCTCTCTAGAAATTTGAGAAGGGGCTGCAAATCAAGGCTCTGATACCATATTAGAAACCAAGATCAGATTTACAAACCAGAATAGACCTTCCACAGAAGAGAAAAACAAAGAAATCAGAGCTATTGCAAAAAGATGTGCAACATAATATTATTCAAGAATTCAATAATTACATGATAATGATTTGCTTTATAAAAGAAAGATATGCATAACCCTAATCTTATCTTGAGCAACAAGATAGCTCGATAAGATAAGGATAAAACCTATAACTTAGGAATTAAATAATTACCTAAGTAAAATTACGTAAAGTGTAATTAAATATTAATTACACCAACATTGCCATCAACAACTCCATCATTGGTCACATTTTTGTTGTGGGCCCAATATTTGTTTATGTAAGAGGAATTGTTTTGGATGATCGTGTTCTTGTTAAATTTTTTGATCTCTCCCTTGTCAATGAGTGCCTTCTCAAGGATAATGCTTTTCTCTACTAAGTCTGCAAATGAGGCACAACATTCCATTCGTAGTTCATGTTTCAAATTTGAATTGAGGTTTTCCACAAACATTACAACTTTTTTCTTTTTGGGTATTTCAATGGGACATCTGCTAGCTAAACTCCTCCATTATTGGAAGAATGTCACAAAGTTTTCACCTTCTTCTTCTGTAGTGTGACATAGGGTGGTGATTTTTATCTCATTTTCAATGTTGTAGGCATAGTGTTCTACAAATTTGTTAGCCAAGTCTCCCCATGTACAAATTCCCATTGATAAGTGAGAAAACCACTCAAGTTTTTGTCTTATAAGACTTTGTGGGAATAGTCTCATTAGATATGTGGATTCATGTGCAATGTCTATGCAAGTTGTAGAAAAATCTCTCACATGTTCAATATGGTTTCTCTTGTCTCTATACTTAGTCAATTTAGGCATGATTTAGCCATGTGGGAAGGGAGGCATGCATAGAATTTTGTCAAATGGATATGGACATAAGTCTTTTGTAGAGTAAGTTTTCTTATTTGATACTTGCATGTTGTCCAATTGTTGTTGCAAGGAAAGCATTTGAGTTGCTAAGACATTCACTTGAGTCAATGATGTGTCTTGTGTATTGTTATAAGAGTCGATGTTGGCATGTTGTAATCCAATGTTGTGGGGTGGATTTTGATTGGTCATTAATATATATGATGGATTTTTATTTTGCATATGGGGGTAAAAGGTGGTATTTGGTTATGAACTTTTTGGTTGACAGTTGGAGTTTGATTGGTGTAGGTAGGATTGGATTGTGGTTGCCATGAACTTGCAAAAGTGTGACCATGTAAGCTTTGGTTGCCATGTTGTGTGAAAGGACCTTGTGTATTGTTTGGAGTAAACCCTTATACATTGTGTTGTGCATGTATACTACGAGTAGGGCCTTGTTGTGATGTGATGGTATGTTGAGAGGTCCCCATGTTTGATAGAGTGTTTGACTTGAGAGTTTTGGGACCATTAATAACAATCTTAGATCTCTTTCTTGTCTTGTTTAGACCCATGACAAATGGATTGGTAGATGATTCCCCTTTAAATGTGGAAAATGGATTGAATGTGGTGCTAGGGGGTTTGTGTCATAGATTGTGTCATGTTTTGGTTTATTCCTTGTGTAATTGTTTGGGTGCCAAATGGGGATGTGTGAATTATAATGGATTCTTGTGTGGATCCTTCTAATGGCATGGAAATGTTGATGTGTGGGATGGAGCCACTAGAGGTAGGTATACCATGCCCTTGGTTTTGTCTGCTTGGGTTACGAATTGCTTGTAATGTGTTGGCATCAAAGCCATGGGGTAATGTAGCTCCTTCATGCAATAGTTTAGCTAGGAAGCATTGTGGGTCTAATGCCACTATATAATCCATAAATGAGGCTATTTTAGGATCTTGTGTGTGATGGAACCTTCAAAATTCTCAAATTTTGAGTGACCATGTTGAAAAATTTGATTTGCACACTTAGAAGTGCCCATAAAAATCTGCTCAAGTGACCTACTTTGGAAGACCACAATTCAGAGCCAGTTGATTTGAATCATGACAAAACCCATGGTGGACATATTCAGTTGACATATGGTAAATTGCATGTTATTTTTCATCTCCCCATGATGAGTTTTGGTAGGGTTTTGAAAAGCAAAGCTACAGGGTTCTGGGACTATTTTGTTGTTTGCAAACTCTGTCTTGCGAAGTGGCTTCCTATTTGAGTGGATATTTCACAACTGGATGATTTTCAAGACAAACAGATTGTTTCTCCCAATTCTCACCACATTCATATGCTCCCTGGTCCAATTTCATAATCTCATGATAAGATTTGATATTTTTACCAGGCCAAAAGAAAATGTAGTTTGTTTAGTTTTTCATCTGCATTTTTAGAGTGTTTTCAAGATGGTCAAGGTTGACCCTTAATATCTTTTAACGAATTATGATTCAAAGAAATCCCTCTTGTGCACATACTCAGTGTACCCAAATGACCTAGTTTGTCAAGTGGTAGTTCCCCAGCAGATGATTTGGTATTTTTTCAAAGTGGTAACTTGGTGAGAACTAATTGGCTATGAATAGGAACAGTTGCAAAAATGTCTAAGACACTTTGGAATTGAATATATTGCACCTCATGATCTATTTTTTCAAACCATTTGTTGCATTTCATTCTTGGGTCAAATGTCTACATGCCTACAAATTTTCATGACTCCAAGAGTCATTTGACGAGTTTCCCAAGGCAATTCTAGAGGCCACTTGACCTATTTTGACTACATTACAAAGTTCCTGAGAATGGATTCTAATGGTTACCCACTTCAAATTTTTGGCCTCAAATGCATGTGTAAGCTGCCTCAAATCAATTCAAAGTGAAGTTTGTTTTAAATCATTTTTTTTAGCTAGGCCCACATGGGGACCCGACATGCTTTACACAATTATGAAGCTATATGTGTTGCAATGTTACATTTGAAGGAAACAATTCATTTGTAATGAATCCAAAGGTCATATACCTATACCTAGTAGTACAATGAATTACATGACACCTGTTATAATAGCTTCTATTGTTGAGGACATCCATCAAAACTTAATGGATAGAGGAACTCTGTTAGATGTTGTATTTAAATATGCATGCAAATGGAGAAGCACTGCTCATGAGTAATTGGCATCATGGGAATCAAACATGGTTTTTTAATATGAATGGAGCCATGAAGTAAAATTTTCATGGGATGTTTTTAGCTGCTTTAACATTCCTTGAGAGGGTTCTGGAGATGGCTCATACAAATTTTGAGGATGCATCACAGAAAGAGTGTGAAGATTTTCTTAGTTCAATTTTAGATGTTGAAGATTACAATAAGGACAAAAGTAATCATTTAGGTCATGTAAGTGGACAAGAAGTTCTTGAATGTTCACATAATTTTTCTCCACCTCAAGATATAATTCCACAAGTGGATGGTGAGTGGGATGATTTGGTTGAAATTTCCAAAACTACTTCTCTATTGGGTGAAAGGAATAGAAGGAAGAAGATAGAGCCTATTTCAAAGACCTTTGATAATATTTCCAAGGGTGTAACTACTTCATCATCATCTACAAAAAATCCAGTTATAAGTCGAGTAGTGTGGGGTTCATTGCCTTTGTCTAGCTATGAAGGAGGTTTCAAAGATTCATCCATTATTAAAAGTGTGCCTTTAATCTATAATTCAACATTAAAGGAACATAATGGTGCTAATAGTTCAACAAGTAAAAGTAGATTTTTGCAAAATTTTGATGTTTCTGTGACTAATTGGTGAGAGGATAAATGTTCATTAAATATGGAAAATGTAGACAATGCTAAGGAGATGTCCTTGAGGAACTGGATAAGAAAAAATGAAAGAGCAGGATTGAAAAGGTAGAATTGGAGCATTGTGATGATTTGGAGGTGTTGTCTAAGGATAGGGAAATTCAGCATGTCGCTAAATGTAAACATAGTATGCACATCTTGAGGAGGCTCATGCCACTACAGGATAAAGTCACAACATTATTTGGAATTGCTAGGTCATTTGAGCAGCTATATGATACTTAAAAGGTAAATCATTTTCACTTAAAAATATTGTTAAAGTTTCCTGATAGTGTGGATGCACATTTGAAGATGGATCAATGGGGAAAAGGACATGTTCTAGTCCTACCACTACCAGTGTTATTGTGCTACACAAAGACAAAGTAGGTTAACTATTTTGTAAAGCACCACTAAGAATTGAAGTCCCACATAATGTAGTGGTTGTGTAATATACACCAAATGGATTTATTAAAAGCCATGGCTTAGGGTTGGGAAATGGGATCCAACTAAGCCTCAATTTATGGAGGACACATTTAAGGTGGATAAAACTTGTCAAATGTTTTGAATGAGCTGGCAATGTGGAACTAAGAACATATTTGAGTTTCTAAGCAGAGGATTGGCCCAAATCAATAGAAACAATGAAGAATTTACAAAGTAAAATAGGTGCAAGGAATTTCTTTTGTTGTCATTGCACTTTGCGGATGGGACCAATTTATAGTTTTCTTAAAAAAGATGTAGGGGCAGTTACTGTGTTAACCGGAGTTTTGAACTTGATATTGCAAGGAAATTTATACACCAATACAGGAGTCCACCACATGAAACATATTTGTTTTGACACTTCACATGAGTGGTTCGAAGCTATTTGCAAGAGTGTATAGGTGCAAAGCCATGGGAATGTATGTAAGGAAGTTGCATAAAACGTCTTCATTCAAATGCTTTGTGAATGAAAATCCAACATGCGTTTTGCATTAGGACAATTTGTGTACAGTGAAAATGTATCAAAATTGTTTGAGGGAATTCTATTTTTAAATGCAACATCTATGAAGTGTCTCTGCTATGAGTTAGTGGAACCATCAAACTATCAATGGGTGCAAGCATTTGGATGGTGCAATTACTGAATGACTTACGAAGCATATACAGAGTGTATCCATTATTTTGTAGCTCCTGGCCATGAAAGGAGGGATTTGAGGAGTTGTAGATAAGGGAAGTTAGGGCACGAAAGGAAATCAACAAATAGAAGAAATGGAGGCTATGTGGACTAATCTCGACCCTATCCCACTAGCCCACAAGAGTAGAAGATGACATGAGAAGGATGCTACAGAGAGGCGGGGAGTTGAGGATGGAATATAGTTTTCCCACTAGCGCATGGGATGAAGGGTGGTGTAGGAAAAAATGTAGTGGGTGTGTGGGGTAACTAGTGGTGGGCCTAATAAAGGTTTTCAAAGGAAAAATATTAAAACACAAAGTGTGCCCAGTGAAATATTAATGCTTCTCATTTTTTAAAAATGTAAATATTTTAAATATGAGATGAAAATTTAAGAGGTGCGGTAAAAGCTTTATTTTCTTGAGGATATAACATAGTCACAAGCTTTTATCATTTAAAAAATGAAATGTAATGGAGCATGGGTAAAATTTGTTACCACATATGATAATATTTTAAAACCTTCACCCTAAAGTAAATATTATGGAGATAGAGTGAGGAATTTTCTTCTTTGTTGGGAAATAAAAAAAGAAGTGCAGAGGTAGGAATTTTATTTTTCTTGGTAAATTGAATAAGATATTCACTACTGGGAGGTAAAGTGTAAAATGCTATAGAAAAATAAGAGGGCAGAATAAACAAATATTTCATAGGAGAGTAAAATAGTTTTCAAGCTATAGGGAAAAACAAAGTAGAGGTAATTTTCTATTGCTCCATAGATAGGGTGACTGATGAAGAAAGAAGTCTTCCTAAGAAGGGAATATTTTTCTATTATAAATGAATGATGGCTATTCACCAGAAAAAAAATAAAAATTAGTTGCAAGGCAGAAGGAGGGAAATTGAATGCAAAATGCATGAATCTAGGAGAAGATTGAAACTTCTTTAGGAAGCAAAGGTAGTTACGGATCAATGGAGCTGAAGATGCCAAATGTCAAATGAAGATGTAGTTTTAGGGTTTCTCATTCTTCTATATCTTTTCTTCTTCTCTCATTTAGTAAGAGGTTGCACATTTTGGTTTTCACGGGAACACTTTTGTAGCAAGGGTTCAAGTATATAATGTTGGTTTTACAAGTTTTTAGAGTGGTTTGTGTTTTGTAATGAAGAATGTAATTACGGTATAGTCATAGTTAATGTAAATGACAATATTCTGGACTGGTTGTCTCTATTGTTCACATTGCATAAATTCTAAATATGGTAATCAAAGATTGTTATTATTCAGCTTCTTGTCTTTCCCTATAAGTTTGTTTGATGTTATTACTCTCATTCAAAGAATTAGTTAATTTGTAGTAACACAAATGGAGATTTATGCAGCTATGTGCTAGGATTGCTAAGTATGGCTAGTTTAGTTGATGGTATCAATGGTGTAATGCATCATCTGATAGGCATGACTATGATAGATTGAATGTTGTGTTAGGTTTTAAATTATATGGTTTGGATGACTCCACCTTGGGATATGGCATTGGTCTTTTAATGTTGCAATTTCTTGAGGTTGTTAGTGAGCAACTACAATTTTACAATCAAACTTACTTATGAATCTCATTTAATTTTGTGAGAAGTTTAATGAATTACATCTCTCATGTTTAAATTAGGTATTACTATAGAGGTCAGCCAAGCCTTTAGAGTATTGTGTCTATTAAGCATCTAAAGGAGAATCATTTGTTTACAATATACTAGGTACTTTAGCACACAAGAGTATCTATAAGCATACTGTTGCGGAGACTCGCCTTGGTTTAATAGAGCTAGAAGTGTAGGATATTTCAATCTTTGATTGAATCTTGTTCATTGGAAAAATCCATCTTTGAGTTTGAATATTAGAAAGTGGCTATTCTATAGGACTCTTTGAATCTATTGATTTGGGAACCAATAGTGCAAAAGCCTCTACTTCCTCTATAGTGACATGTCCTTCTTTGTCTCTAATGATGAACTTTTCAAATGGATTAGGAAATGAGTTTTGTGGTCTAGGTACCCCATGGGAGGAATTACCAAAGGGGTGAAAAACTCATCATCTTGGGGGAAGTCCATCTCTTTTTGTTTCTTTTGCAACCTTGTTTTAACCATAAAAGACTTGCAAAAGGGGGAGGTGAATGTGATGATATGATGTCTTTAAGGTATGGTAATGCAAGGGTATGACTAGGACTAAGGTATGACTATGCAAAGGTATGACCAAGGTATGACTATGACCAAGGTTATGAAACTATATTTTTGGAGTTTTCAAAGTATAGGAGATGTCTAATGATGGTACCAAGATAAAGAATCAAAGTGACAATAATCAAGATGTCAATAGGATAATGTCACAATGAGGTCAATATCTATGGTATGTGTAGACACTAAAAATTGGTCTAGGCCTGCGACTTGAATTTTTTCATAATTCATACTTTTATTATCATAATTAAATAATGTTATTTATTTAATTATTTTCTAATGTCCTTTCTTATCTATTAATTAACTAACTTTAATTATTTAATTAAGTCATTTTAACCTTTATTCCTCCATTAATTAAATAGCTTTAATAATTATTTAATTAATTCATTTTACCATTATTCAATCTTGATTAATTAAATAAATGATTATTATTTAATTACGTCACTAGTTCACTTTATTCTCTTTCTGAAATTAAATAAATTCATATTTAATTTATTCTTGTCACACTTTTGACTATAATTAAATAAACACTTTAATTATTTAATTATTCTTTAAATATTTTCTTCAATCAATTAATAAATCTTAATTTATTTAATCTTCTAATTTCAAATGTTGAATTAAATAATCATTTAATTCATAAAAGAATCATTCTTGGCATATTCATCTATATTTGGATAATCGTCTAGTTATCTAATTATTCATTTCTACTTGACTCAAGATCTATTTAAATCAATTTTGGTCATCTCCTGATTTAATATCAGATTGTCTTTAACAAAGAGACTCTCTGATTTAATCAATTAGTTATCTTGTTTTAATTCTTCTGCGTGCACACATTTATTAATTAAATAACTTTATTTAAATAATTCAATTCATTTGTGCATTTGAACAGACTATTTCCTCCATGTTAATCCTCATCTTTGCATGCAATCATTATTCTTCTAATTTTTGAATACTTTCAACTAAAGATTAAATCATTATTTAATCTTAATTCCCACCTTTCATGTTTTAACACTCATGTCACTACTGACACTAATCTCAATGCATGTCAAATCTTTTAATCTAAATCGTATGTTTATCTTTCAATCTGAGCCTATCATTCAAACAATAAATTTTCTATAAATTGACCTATCCTTCATCATTGTTACTCCTCCTGAAATATGATGCCTTTTGGAGCACTTGTTTTATAATCTTTGATATTTTTCTATTATCACATCTATTGAGGCTATACTTTCACACATACTAAAAGTTTGAGGGAAAGAATACTATCACAGTAAAATGGAGAAGGACAACATAGGTTATTCATGGAACTATATTCATGCCTGGTGAGATATTTTCATTTATGCTTTCCTTTGTGCTTTGTTGTTTAGCTTAGATTATATTCGAGTTTAATTGCATTTGTATTACTTTAATTCGATTTGTTTTCATGATGTTACATTGGTGAACCCAATGTGAAGACACGCTCTTTGCAAATCCGTATAAATTTTATTCCTTTTTGTAGGTATTGTACTATTCTATGCAGTTGATGAATAAAATGACGTAATTGACATTTCAATCTACATATGATGAGTAAATTAATGCATTTGATAATCCATGATGCATCCATGGCTTTTTGCAATGTAATTGACTGGTAAAAACCTGTGATGCATCTGCTGCCTTTTGTGATCATTTGATTGGTAAAATTTTCTATTTCTATTTTCTAGAATTCCAAAGTTTGAAATTTTCAATTGATTTATTTACTACTAATTCGAAGTTTGCAGCGTGTTTTTTTAAGGAGTTAACAAGTGTTTGCAAGATGTTTGTAGAAGACAAGAATTTGAACCCTTTTTGTAGGATGATTGACAAAGGCATATGTGAAACTAAAGATGAATTGTTTTGCAAGACATGTGTCAAAGAATTTTTTTGAATCAAATTGTTTGGTAGATTAGATAATTGTCATTTGAGGTTAAATTAACTACTATCTACTATGTTTGGTGTGAAAGCACAATCTGTTATTACCTTATTCAATAATATAAGTATCATCTCCCCTTGCCCATTCGTGCGATCCTAGGTGCAAGAGAGCCTATTATTGACTCTAGAAATTGGGCCTGTCTTGGTGGGAAAAAGTACTCAACCGAAGATGACTCAAACTGGCAACGAAGCTTTTTAGCCAAGCTACTCCCGATCGGTATATAAATGTAAACCCTAAGGGAAAGCCTAAGGTTGCAGGTGTAGATTTTTTATGCAGATGAGATCATTGTATCTTGCCTCACGCATAGCCACCTGAACAAGTGCCCGAATTAAGAACCATTGTTGTAGTATCCAAAATCCTTCTATCTCCTAGGGCAAGAGGTTAGACCTCTGAAGCTATCTCACACTCTTATGGTTCTTAGTAGAGAGGAAAAGTATGGCATGGGAGTTTTATGGGTACTAAAGCTTGGCTACCCCAGAGAAGTGAGTGTCATGGATGGGAGCTAGTGGGGTTAAGCTTCTAATTATTTTCTCTGAATAAGCATAGCTAGGGAAACCCAAGTTGGAACTCAACAGTATTGTCACAGCCAACCTAGGATTGTACTTATTTGTTATGGAATTTAACATTGTTTGAGTCAAACCAAACTAAAATATTGTGTTTTCTATGTTTTTTATTTTCCAAAACTTGATCAAAAAACAAACTGAGTCAACTCTGTCATTCACTAGAAAACCATATTTGTTCACCAGAAAACTGCAATTGAAGAAAATGAGTCGCATCTGTCAAACTGAGTCCAAACTGCCACTTACCAGAAAAACTGAGTCACATTTATTTAACAGCTAGCCACATATGTTAGAGTTGCATTTGTCAATTTTTGAACTGCATCTAATATATTGAGTCACATTTGTCAAGTATGCTAACAACCCAAATACTGGAAAACCACATTTGAAACCTTTTGTGATGCATCTGATCTGGTGAGTCACATTTGTAATCTAGAATGACTCATATGCCCTATGAAATAACTGAGCCTTATGTTACCAATCATCAGTCTCTATTACCAGAAAACTGCATCTGTTTACCAGTTAGTCGCATCTGCCTAATACAAACCCGAGACATAGTTTTTTAGAAAACCGCGTATGATCTAGAAAATCGCATCTGCTTATTTTTTGCGAAGCATCTGCCTTTTTGGACCGCAACTATTTGATTAGCAGAAAACCATAATTCACTGTCACAGTCTAGTCCACATGG
This sequence comes from Sequoia sempervirens, assembly GCA_007258455.2. Taxonomy (NCBI): domain Eukaryota; kingdom Viridiplantae; phylum Streptophyta; class Pinopsida; order Cupressales; family Cupressaceae; genus Sequoia; species Sequoia sempervirens. The sequence continues at coordinate 732,700,718 of VDFB02271358.1, read as the reverse complement.
TCATACCAGTCTTTGATCTATCTTTTCATAGTGATCTTGAACAAAAACTTGAATGAATTTCTCAATTTTGAATCCTTTTGGTATCATTTAGTCATAGCTATAGTCATCCTAATTCCAAGTTTTAGTTTCATCTTAGGAGTACATATTACCTTTAGATCAAACTCTTAGGAAAGTCACTTTTGCAAACTTTAGAATAGGTCCACTTTCCACACTTTGGAAAAACCATTGCTTCAACAAAATCTATCATTGAACCTAGTCACACCATCGTATCTTTTATCCTACAGTGAATCCTTCTAGCTCATCAGTCTAGTTTGGGAGATCACCTTATCTTTGGTCATAGTCCTACAAAGGTTCCTTGACATGACTAAATTGACACCTTGGTTATAATTTAGGTGGTTGGTAACGTCATCTCAAGATTCCCAAAATTGATTACCTTAGAAGTTTGATTAGCACTTTGCATACTTAGATACAATCATCCTAGGATAACATTGTTTTAGACATTCATTATTTGTAAGAAAATACCAAAAAAATAGTTGCATACATTCCTTATTTGCATCTAGAATATCCTAAAAACATAGACTAGAGTCATACCATCCATAGACGCAGTTTTTCATTCCTTACATATTGAGCTTATCTTACATGGTAGAAATAAGGTCCAAGAGAAAAGAGAGAGAAAAGATGTCAGACCCAAATGACTTCATCAATCCATTCTCAAACCCCTTTCAAGGGACATCCTCATCGAGACCTCACAAAAATTTGTTAGAAAAATTCACCACTAGGGACCCACAAGGATACATTTTAGTGGAAGACATAGAGGCTACTACCCTGAGTTTTCCTCTTTTGTAGATGAGTACCTAGCAAATGACCGTCAACGATACTTAACCAAATTTCTAGCTAAAGGTGCCACCTTACCTATAGGATTTGATATCAGTGCCTTACAAAATCAACCTACACAAGGGACAAAAATAATGACTACTAGTACCACTATACCTTAGGTAACAACAACCATACCATATTGCATACCTACATAGAGTATGACAGTCCATATGTCTCTATTTGGTACATCTAACATGACACAAGGTTTTAATTTCACTATAGGGACAACATCGTCCACTCCCTTCGGTCCTCTTGTTGGGAACAAAATATCTAAAACATCAGCTCCTACATCAAGTGTCAGTGTCACTAGTACCATACCACAGACAACTGCTATACTGAGTCTTAATGTCACTATTACTATTCCACAGATTGGGGTCTCACAGATAGGAAACATACCCTCCTTTCAATATGGAAGTTGACCCATCTCTTCACAAATTCCAAATCAAAATTCATTTTCACAAATTCTAAATAAAAATTCATTCTCACAGATTCCAAATCAAAATCCATTCATTAACACTCCAAATCAAAATATACTTTACATACTAACACTTAACCAAAATTCATCACAAAAGGTTGGATTCCAAAACACGTACATAGACCCAAAAAATCCAACTAACACATCATTAACTCAAGTTGACATCCTACAGACACAAATGCAAGCCCTTCAAACACATATGGATAACATGGAGGTGTCTAACAAAAGAACCTTTTTAGCAAAGGATTTATGCCCATTTCCCTTTGACAAGTTATTATACATGACACCTTTCCCACATGGGTATGTTATGCCTAACTTTCCCAAGTACAATAGAAAGCATAATCTAATCAAACATATAAGGGAATTTTCCATGATGTGTATATATGTCGCATACAACCCCAATTATCTCATGAGGTTGTTTCTGAAAACCATTATTGGTATTGCACTTGAATGGTTTTCTAAACTTCCTTATGGCATAAAACTAACAATGAGATCAACATAGGAACCTTGTGTCACACTACACAAGATGAAGGAGGAAACTGATGCAGCCACGGTCGGAGGGTCCTCAAAGAGATCAATTTAGACCATGTAGCAAGAGTCACACAATGGAAGCAACACAAAAAATGGAAGCAAAAAGAAATTCAAACATTCTTATTATCATAGAATTCAATTACAAATAGCTAGCAACATTCAGGCTTATAGATTCATCTTGCAGACCTAATTACAACATGCTCAAATTACTATCTTCCTACATGCTCCTCAATGTGAGTGAAAATCCTACAGAGTAGATCTTTCCTTTTCTAATCTCTAACTCTACTTTCATTTCTACCCTCTAATGATCAATTGCAATGCTTTATATATATATTCAAATCTAGAAACATTCGCATTCTCCCAAAGATCATTACAATCTCTGATTAAAGAAAATGTAATGTGTGTGTGCATATCTTAGCCTCAAATTTGAATTACTCCTCGGTGAATACATAAGATGAAGTGTGGACCTAAACCAAGGTTAGGGACACTTCGTAGAATAATTTGAATTAGACCATCAAGATCCTCAAGATATAGGAACGATCCACAAGCAATCAAACTAGTCATTAGATAAGAAAATTATTCCTGTGCCAGTTCAAGAAACTACCACATAATCCAGAAGTGATAACTTGCTAGAAAATAAACCAATCACGCTCAAATATAGGAATAAGGAAAATGAACATTTCCATGATGTAAGCATAGATCCACAAGGTCTAGCAAAAAAAATGAAGAACCATTGGATCTACCAACTTGAACTGAACAAAAAAAGAAACAAAGACCAACTAGAATGAAAATATTTTTGGGTGATGCAAGATTGCCACGAACCAAGGATGCTCCTATATCAGATAGCCCTAGTGAGAAAAGATGTTCCATCAGAGGAACTCATGAACAAAGGATTGGGTTTGGGATGTAGATCCCATGTTCATTCTTGATCCAAATGTCTTCTCTGTCTATACTTCTCTTACTCCTAACCTCTCTTCTTTCCTCTGTTAGATCTTGCAACTTCTTCTTTTCTTCACCTTCCCTTCCCTACCTCATACCTACACAAGGTAGTAAGGGACTTTTACCACCACTCACCTTCTTTCACCCATCTGATCTACCTCTCCTACAAGACTTTACCTTATCTACTATTTTATTTGTAACCCAACTCTTCTTCCGCACAACTCTTCCTTTACATTCTTTTGGTTCCATCTCACTTTCCGGTTTAGCCACAAGGTCATTCTTTAGTACCACCTCTGCATCTTGCTTCTCAACTCTGCAACTCTTCACAAGACTCAAGTTCCTCACTTTCTCTTGCTTATTCTTCAAGGAAGCCAAGGTAAAAAATTTTCCATACTTCTCTTTAGTAATCAAATTCCTTCTGTAATCATATATAGCTCCTCTCTCAAATTTCCAAGGTCTACCCAATAAAACATGACAATCACTCATAGAAGATACGCCACACAAAACCTCTTCTCTGAAGGGGCCAATATTAAAATTCAGCCAAAACTATTCCTTCACCTCCTTTACATGATCATCTTGTAACCAACTTATCGTATAAGGACGAGGATGCATAAACCTCTTCAAACCAAGTTTCTCCACCATCTCCTCAGATACCAAGTTATCAGTACTTCCAGTGTCCAGAATAACCTTACAACACTTACCTCTTGATTTGCACACAGTTCAGAAAATATTCTTCCTCTGTGAAGTGTCAACCTCTTCCCTACTTTTCCTCATCAAGAATCTCCTAAGCATAAGGGATTCTCCTTGCTCTGGTTCTATCCCGTCTTCAATTATTTGCTCTTCATGTGCCACACAATTATTTTTACTAGTTCCTTTACTTGATCCCTTAGGACACTCAAAATATCGATGTCCAATTTCTCCACACTTGAAACATTTACCCAAGAACTCCTTGTAGCAATTTCCTCTCCTTTGTACTGTCTGATCTGATTCTTTAATCCACTAAGATCTTAATTCCTCTTCACTTGTCTTCTTCTCCCTACTTCTGTTTATCTACTTTTCTTTTGCTCTAAGATTATTTTGCTATATTTTTTTCACTTTATCTTCTGCCTTAAGAGCATATTGGTAGGCATCTTCAACTATGTAAATCCTCAGCATAGTCATCTCATCCTGAATGTTAAATATAAGGCCATTTATATACCTTTCAACCTTCTCCCTAGTCATCTCTCGATGCCCAGAGCTGATTGTCATCTTGTTAAATTCCTTAGTATACTCTTTCACACTCATGTCCTTCTACTTTAGGTTCTGTAACTTCTTAAATAGTTCTAACTCATAGTCTTCTAGAATAGAGTTAGCCTTCAGCCTTGCAACCATCTGTCTCCACCGAGTGATCCTTGTTTCACCATTCTCTACTCTATCATTCTGCAACTCTTTACACCATAGAGTAGCATGTCCTTTCAACTTAGTTTGTGCCAACCTAACCCTCAATGGATCTCTAATATCCTCAAGCTCAAAATAGTCTTCCAACTCTCCTATCCAATCTATCAAGTCTTCTAGATTCAATGTACCAGAGAAGTTAGAAAATTCCACCCTATGACTTCTACTTGCTTGTTCCACTACTCTCAAAAGTATCTCTTCTCCCACATGTGTCAGTCCTTAGCCTCTTCAGCCTCAATTTCTTCTGCAACTTCTTCATATTCCTCCCCTGGTTCATGGTTTCTCCTCAAACCACCCAAGAGGTTTCAGATCTCATTCCTCATCTCATTTATAAAGTCCTCCATCATCTGCTCCATTCTTCTAGGGTTCATCCTTCTCAGAGGCATCTCTCCCCTTGCTCAGTGCAACTGCCTCAACTCGGTGATTTGACTACAAGGTTTCAATTTACTCTCTCTCAAAAATTTATTGAACATACTTAGATCTTGTCTCAAATTGGTGATTTGTTCACCCAAGGAATACCAAAAGGACCTTGACCCACTCAAGATTCATAGGTTTGCAACCCTCTCTGATACCATCTGATGTAGCCACAGTCGGAGGGTCCTCAAAGAGAACAATTTGGACCATTTAGCAAGAGTCACACAACAGAAGCAACACAAAAAATGGAAGTAAAAACAAATTCAAACATTCTTATTATTAGAGAATTCAATTACAAACAGTCGACAACATCCAGGCTTATAGATTCGGCTCGCAGGCCTAATTACAACATGCTCAAATGACTATCTTCCTACATGCTCCTCAATGCGAGTGAAAATCATACTAAGCAGATCTTTCCTTTTCTAATCTCTAACTCTACTTTCATTTTTATCCTCTAATGATCAATTACAATAATTTATATACATTCACAAATCCATAAACATCTATGTTGGTTGAAAGATCATTACAATCTCTGATTAAAGAAAATGTAATGTGTGCATGCATATGTTGACCTCAAATTTGAATTACTCCTCGGTGAATGCATAAGATGAATTGTGGACATAAACCAAGTTCAGGGACACTCCATAAAACAATTTGAATAACACCATCAAGATCCTCAACATACAGGAATGATGCACAAGTTATTAAACTAACCATTAGATAAGAAAATTATTCAAGTGTCAGTTCAAGAAACTACCACATAATCCAGAAGTGATAACTTGCTGGAAAATAAACCAATCATGCTTAAATCTAGGAATAAGGAAAATGAACATGTCCATGTTGTAAGAATAGATCCACAAGGTCTAGCAAGAAAACATGAAAAACCACTGGATCTACCAACTTGAACTGAACATAAACTGAAACAAAGACCAACTGGAATGAAAATATTTTTGGGTGATGCAAGATTTCCATGACCCAAGGATGCTCTTGAATAAAAAACTTTATCACCTTCTTCTAGAGATAGAGAATTATAGCCAGTCAATGTCCTGTGGAAATACCAGAGAAATAGAAGGTCACTATATTCCAAGAAAACCTCAACTCAAAATTGAGAAGTGACTTTAGAGTACACTATCGTACCACATTTGTAGACCTAGTGGAAAAGTACCTCATACTAGAAAAATGTTAGAAATTATGCCTCAACTTGTTGGCTTGTATCTCTATTCAATTCTTCGTTGTCAGCTTATCGCTGGAGTTCCTAAGTTTGTAACCTTGTCGCAGAGTTTGGAAGTTTTGTAACTTCTCGATTGACCGATCTCCTTCGTTATCGTAGAATCAATGATTTTTGTAACTTAAGAACCTTGTTGTGGAGTTTAGAAGTTTCATAACTTCTAATTGGCCGATCTTCTTCATTGTCACGGGGATCGGTAAATTCATAACTTGTAGGTAGGAGTTATGAAGTTTGAATGTTCTCTAATTGGGTGATAGTGGTATTGGCTTGTCGTGGGGATCGGTAAATTCATAACTTGTATGTGGGAGTTATGAAGTTTGAGGTTTCTCCGATTGGGCGATAGTGGTAACAGCTTGTCACGGGGATCGGTCAATTCATAACTTGTATCTTGGACTTATGAAGTTTGAGTTTTCTCCCACTAGGTGACAGTGTTATCAGCTTGTCACAGGGATCGGTAAATTCATAACTTGTATGCAGTGGTTATGAAGTTAAAATTTTGAGCAATGCACTGATGGGTGTTCACTTTGGTGGGGCCATGCTGATGGTTGGCTTGACTATAGGTGTACGAGTGAGTTGGTAATCAAAAGGGCTAACTAGTGGATACCTAAAGTCTTCAGGCTTTTGTTTATAAACTAATGATTGTTAATATTGCGTGCCAATGTAGGATAATGTCGATGGTTGAGCTTCTTGGTAGCTGAGTGAACCAAACCAGTTTGGATAGTAGATTCCTAGAAATCAAAGGGTTGAAGTGAGGATAGCAAGCAGACCGTTTTGGGACTGTATGTTGAAAGAACATTGTAACGGTGCTACGATTGACTATGGTTGGTTGATTGTAATGTTGTGTAATATCAGAGAACTAATACCTGTGAAGGAGGGATTTGTAACTTTATTGTAATTTTTTTTTACTATGAATAAAGTGACTTCTCTTTGGTGGTGGGTTTTTCTCCTAAAAGGGTTTTCCCACATAAATCAGGTGTTTATTCTCTGTCAATATTATTGTCTATTCTTTTATGTGTGAATCTTAATGCTCTATATTTTTGAATTAAAAGTACTACTACATTATTTCCCTGTGAATTGGCATTAGGAAAGCGATTTCTACACTAGAGTTTTTCCTTACAAGTGGTATCAGAGCCTGGCTAGTTGTGTTATCCTTATGGGTTGGTTGGGTTTTTTGTGTCAATTAAGTTTAGTGGGAGTCTTGTAGAAGTCTAGTAATTATCAAATTAGAGATTGAGATAGAACTATCAAGTACATCTGGAAAGATTGAAATTGAGAAATTCAATGGCAACAATTTTGAGTTGTGGAAAATCAAAATGAAAGATCTATTGGTTGATTATGATCTTTGGATGGCTATGTCTAGAACGAAACCTTTTGGCATGAAGCCAGAAGCTTGGGATCTTGCAGATAAAAAATCAAAGGGGCTGATAAGGCTCTATTTGGTAGACTCTGTTCTTCTTAATGTGCATGAAAAAAAGACTACAACCTCCTTGTGGAAAAGACTTGGAGATATTTATCAGGGCAAGTCCTTGGTAAACAAGTTGTTCTTGAGGAAGAATCTCTATTCTTTGAAAATGTAGGAAGAAGCATCTGTTACTGATCACTTGAATACTTTTAACATGTTGATTGCTCAGTTAACATTTGTGGGTGTGAAGACTGAAGAAGAAGATTGTTGTATGTTTCTATTATGTTCTTTTCCCTATTCTTGGGATCACTTGGTGATGGCCATTGGGAGTACAACATCCACTTTTAAGATGGAAGATGTTGTTGCTTATTTGTTATCAGAATAAATGAGAAGAAAATATTTTGAGATGGCAAAGGAGGCTCTTTCTATTTGAGGTCAATTGAAAGAAAAAAGAACAGAAGGACATGAAATCCAAATCAAAATTAGAAGGGAGATCAAAGTCTCTTGGAAAAAATTCAAAGGTGAAGTGTTGGAACTATGGGCAGCCTGGTCATGTCCGAAAGGATTACAAAAAGGAGAAAAAGAAGAAGAAGAACTCTTTTTACAATGATTTCTCTTAGAGCGAAGCGAATGCCTTCATTGTAGCCTTGGAAACTCAGGAATCAAATGATGTCTGGTTGATTGATTCTAGAGCATATTTCCACATGACATCTCATAGAGACTCATTCACTAAGTATGAAAAATATGATGGTGGAAAGGTGTACTTGGAAAGTGATTCATCCCTGGATATAGTTGGCTGTGGAAGAGTCAGAATTCAGTTCCTTGATGGAAGGGTGAAGGGAATCAATGATGTTATGTAGATACAAGGTCTGGTTCAAAATTTACTTTTTGTTAGTAGGATGAATGATGCTACTGTATAGGTCTCTTTCTCTAATGGTGTTTGTAAGATGACAAGAGGCTCTATGTTGTTGGTAGAGGGAACTTGATTTGGTACTCTGTATAAGTTGGATGCAAATGCAGCTCAATGCAACAGTGCTTCTAAAAAACCATGTAAATATATATGGAAAGAGGTGATTGTTTTTGCAGGAGCTAATTCTTTGGAGATGAAGCTTCTAGCTAAGAAATCAATGTTGTGGCATCACAGGCTAGGCCACATTAGAGAAAGAGTTTTAAAAACCTTGAAAAATAAAAACCTGGTCGACGGGCTTGATGACTATAATCTTGAATTCAAATTTTGTGAGCATTGTATATATGGTAAACAACACCGTGTTTCATTTTATTCTAGTCCTCATAAATCTTCTGGCATACTTGATTACATTCATTCTAATGTGTATGGTCTAGTAAATGTTCCTTCGTTATCGAATTCTAAATATTATGTTTATTTTATTGATGACTATTCGGGAAGGGCATTTGTGTTTTTTTTAAAGAGTAAATCAGAAGTGTTCAGTCATTTTAAGGAATTTAAAAACCTTGCAGAAAATCAGACTGGAAGGAAAATAAAATGTTTAAGGACTGATAATGGTGGTGATTTTTGTTTTGATAGGTTCGAAAAGTACTATAAAGATTATGGAATTAAAAGACATAAGAATACACCCTATACTTCATATTAAAATGGAGTTGCTGAAAGGTTCAACATGATAGTGATGGAAAGAGCATGAAGTATGCTAAGCAGTGCTGGCTTGGAGGAGAAGTTTTGGGCTGAGGTAGTTGTAATAGCATGCTATT
>VDFB02271358.1:732650796-732691594 GCA_007258455.2 Sequoia sempervirens | reverse complement strand
AAGCATCCAAAAAAAGAAAAAGAAAAAGTTGATTGGTATACCAAATTAGTGTTACAATATAAGTCTAGTACATGAAATTATGAGTGTAACATATCAAAATTATTGCCCAATGAAACAATAAAAAATACCTACAACATAAGAGTGATTAGGAAACATAAATCATGAAAGTACAAGGTTATATCAGGTCTGGTATAATTGTAGCAACAGTTTGATATGAATGGACAATGAGCACAAAACACCAGCTAGCCACCCTCAAACACTCATAACTCTAATACACATTTGTATCACCTCAAACCACTTGCATATGATCCCAAATAACTAGGAGTCCAAGTCTAGGAAGCTAGCTATCACTAACAAGCCTTGAAATCTTTAGCATGCAACCCAATGAACCAAAAACCAAGATTTACAACCCCCAAGGATGGTGACCAACATCTAAAAATCCAACTCTTCTCCAAAAATCATGAAAACTCGGGGAAAGGAGTGCCCAAGTATGAAGAACATATAAGATTAATACCCACGAAAGGTTAGCAACTCATCCATACAACATGAGAAAAAATGTGGGTCAGCAAGGCAATAGCCAACAACATGAAAAGCTTGATAAACACTCCAATAATTCTACAATCTACAAACTAACACACACCCACACCAAAATATCCTAGAAAAAATCAAACGAAACAAAAAATAAAACCATAATGAAAGCAATAACCATTATTCACTCTATTGCAACCCTTGAGATGAAGCTACAACACTATTTAGCTAGGAGGTATCTGTCAACCTCGAAACTAAAGATAGCTTGGAGGGATTTTTTCCTCAAAGTCCAAGGAGATTACTCTACAGTTGGTAATCACTTCATTATATCAAATTTAGCATAACCAAATGAGAGAAAGAGAGGCCTATAAATAGGCCCAAGACCCAGAAGTTTGAATTGCAATTCCCTCCACGATGGGATGCCAACCTCAAGGAGCAATAAAATATTCATAAAAGTCACTTTGACCAAGACTTAGGCATCCAACTTAAAAATGCATCAGTTTAACTTTTAAAATGCATAAATTACCAACTTTGGCATCCAACATGAGTCGCCATTTTAAAATGACTTAAGTTGTGCTTTTAGGCATGGGGCTTGAAAAGCACTTTAGCAAATAAAACAACTTGATTTATCAACCTTTTCATTTTTTGAACTCCAAGAATGCTCGAGAAGCCACCTCTAAAAATACCAAGACACCAAAACGCTGCATTGTAGACTACTAGAAATAATAACCCAGTGTGGAACTGTTGCCAAAACCCACTACCATAAATAACACTTACTAAAAATAACATATTGCTAAAAATAGTCAGTGACTCCAAACTCAAAATGAACACATTCTAGGTAGCCATCATAACTTACTAAAAATAGTCAACCTAAAAATAGACTCTACTAAAAATAGTAGTGACTACCCACCAAAGCTCTAAAAAAACTTGAAAATCCCAAAAAAGTGTACTAAGAATCATGGAAACCCTAAAATTTCCTCTGAGTAGCCTACAAGACTCCATAGATAGGCTAATGGTCACAAAACTGACTAGGATTAAGAAGGGGACATTACATATTTTGATTGTTATTATTGTTACCTCCCATATTTTGAGCCATAAGAGCAACAATCTATGGAAGGTTTTATTGTAAATCTTGTTGCCCTTGTAATGTCCCCTCCTTACCCCTAAGCAATGGAGTTTTCCATTAGCCTATTCCAGAGATCTCATAGGCTAAGTGGAGTTAGAGCCAATTTCCTTCTGTGGTGGTTTTTAGTGTTTCTAGTAGGAATTTCTATTTTTAGCAAGGGGTCAATTCCATTACTTACTATTTATAGTAGGTCTCAATGTTTCTTAATTTTATGCCAGTTTGATGATTTGGAGTATTTACTATTTTTAGCAGTTTCTATAAATGGTAAGTCTATTTTTAGTAAATTGTCCTAGCTTAGGTTACTTCAGTAGTGTTTATTTCGGGTTTTGGCATTGACATGACTAAGGTTTGATTTAATGGTTATTTATATTTCTCACTTAATTTATTTTAATAAAAGTCACTTTAACTTAAATGAAGGGTCAAATGGCTCATGCAAAATGAACCTTGGAGCATAATGTTATAAATTAATGTTTTTTTTAAAAAGAAACAAAAGAAAGCATGTTTCCTCATGTTTTGGACACCCAAGGGAGGTACAAGGTGATTTTAAACATTTTAATAAACTACTCATGGGAAGGGGGGCATTAGATTTTGGAGGGAAATTCTATTTGAAAATAGGTTGCCATAATTCCTTCTTAACTCTATAAAGCTTCTTTTTGGGCCTCATTCACATATCTCTCATTTGGCAACATAACAAAATGTTGTTGGATTATTTCTAGAGGTTTGTTGTTGTGTGTTGAGGATGAAAAATATCATCATTTGGAGCTAGTTTCGATGGTACAAGACCCACCCTAGCTGGGTTTTGAGTGATTCCATTTCAGGGGTCACCTAGAGCTTCATAGAGTTTCAAATTTTCAATATTTTGAAGAGGAATGATGAATATTTTTAAGTATTTTTGAGGTGGATTTTTGGCATTCGGTGAGTTGGATTATTGGCTCCATTTTTTTTTGTGGTTTGGTGATGATTCGAGGTTGTTTAGAGGTCTAAAAGTTGTTTATATGAAATCTAGAAATAACCTTGCCAAGGTTTGAAAATGAAAAATAGTTCATAACTCTATGCGTGTTGGAGGCATCGTTCTGGGTATTACTTCTTTTGATTCCTCTCTCCAAGGCATCCCATCTCAAGTATTAGATTACATTTTTGTAATGAAACCTAATTGTCTATGGAAAATCACTCTACCTAGGGAGTCGCCCATGTTTTGTGTTTCTAGCTACTTTTTACCTATTGTTGTATAAGCCATATTTTAGAATTGTCAGAGTTTGTGAACTGAATTAATATGTTGGTAATCTCAGAGTTTGTTGGCCTTCACCATTGTGATGTATGATGCAATTTTGAGGTGATTTATGCACTATAATTTAGAGCCCTTATAAGGTTTGAAACTACATTTAACTAGGTCTGAAAATGTTTGTATTAAGTCTGATTTAATTTTCTATCAAATGTACTATTTATGAGATGATTTGAAAAAAAGGAAAACAATGTTCTATTTCAGTATTTCCTTCTTTATGCAATCTTATTCATGCATGCAATGAAAACTATGAAAGACACATGAAACAAACAAACAACCAAACAATCAACAAACACTATAATAAAAAAATAGGGTTATTTCAAAAAAATTTTGGGGGTGACCATTACAACCCTCTATCAAGATTATTCAAAATATCCTTGGTGATTGGTTCCCCATGCTCTCTATCACCCATATCCTCTACCACTTGTTCCACACCTATGAATATATCAATGTTACCTATACCACTACCTATGGGTGAATCTTGATGAAGACCAAGGATTTTTGATATAGTTTGTTCCTCATGAACTTGAGGGGGTTGTCATTAAATTTTTCTTTGCTCTTTATTAAAGTACCTTCATTCTATCACTCATAGAAGGATTGAAACTGAATAGTTTTCACTTAGCACAGACTGGAAGGAACATATTGTGCTATTGTACCACTGAATTGACCCACCCAAAAATGTAACCTCAATTTTTTTAGTTTTTCAAGTCATGCATTAAGTGAGTATTGTAGGAAGATGTAAATTTTTTATGTAGTTTATGCATTTTTTGTACAACCAACATACATATAACATATTCCCATAATTTCTAATTGAAATTACTCATTTAAGAAAATAATAAACATAAAGAAATCTAGCTAAATAACAAAGAACAAATAAGAGTAGATATTTCCTAACCTTGAATTTCAATAGCTATGCTCCAGCTAATAGTCCAGATTTAATTCAATCTCCACATTAGACAGAGTTTCCAACAATGTAAGACTTTTAAACATAATCTAATAATGTCCAATACTTGGTAGGACCATCTATTAGGAAGAAATTTTTAATAGTACTAAAGGAAACTGACACTTAATAGAAAGTAGTGATTGGCTTAGCAGCTTCAGAAATCAAAGGTATTAATGATGTTATCACAACCATGCAAAGAACCAAACACAAATTTCAGGATTCCTTATTGAGGCCTAATTCACATGCATAGAATTGAAACATTACCAAACATGAAATTCAAACTTCCACTATAGGAGGTCACAAATTTTTCATAAACTTGTACAAAATATGTTTCTATTGGCAGACAGGGATGCAACAATACTAATTCACTGTTATAACTGGACAATGAGTAGAATAGATAATAACCAAAAAATGCACAGAGACAATAAAAATACAAATGCAGAAAACAAAGATTTATATATTCCTCCCTTCTTTCAAAATTAAAAAAACATAGAGTATGTTCTCGGTTTTACATAGAAGAAAAAAACATAAACAATTTGTATTGTCTAATACAAAGGTGCTTCACTCACACCAAAAATTGAAACTCGCTACAATCTTGTAGCTTTTTCTATGACTCCACTGCATCTGATAAACTTCCTATGTACTATTTTTGTCTCCTTAACATTCCCTTCTTTTGCTAAAACATTCTTCTATTGCTACAGGTTCAACCACACAATACCAAAATTTGACTTCTTCAAAAACTAAAAACTTACATTCATTTTTTCCTTGTTTGTTTCTAGCTTATGAGAATGAGCACTCAAAATTTGAAATCAAACTCACCTACCAAAAATAAATGTTGCAGGTTTACGTTGGCAGGCCAACTGCAAGGAGTTTATGTGGGGCAAGGGAGAAAAGTTTACTACTGCAAATTAATTAATATTCCAACACTCCCCCTTAATCTAAAGTCAGCTTCTGATCTGCAATGTCCTTTTGGAGCCAATCTTTGAAGCTATCTACCATGCCAAGCCTATCTCTTAGGTGTTCAAAACTGTCTTTTGATAATTCTTTGGTGAAGATATCAACAAGTTGCTGCTTAGATATGCAATATTGAAGTTCAATCTTACCTTGTTCTACCAACTCCCTTATGAAGTGATATTGGATCTCAATGTGTTTGTTGCATCCATGGAAGACTGGATTCTTTGTCAGGGTTATTAAGGAAACATTGTCACAATGTGTAACTGTGTTATCTTCTTATTGTTCTTTCAAATCTGCAAGGATCATCCTCAACCAAATAGACTAACATGTTGTTCCATTTGCTGCAATATATTCAGCTTTTGTTGTGCTGAGAGAGACAATATGCTACTTCTTGGATGCCCATTAGATTGTACCCGATCCCATGTGGAAGACATACCCTGATGTGCTCTTCCTATCATCTACATTTCCTACCCAATCACTATCCATGAAACCAACTAACTTGAACTCATTAGATGCACCATACATGATGCCATAACCTATTGTTCCATTGACATACCTTAAAATCCTCTTTCTTGCTTGCTAATGTGTGTCTTTAGGCTTCTTCATGAACCTAGCTATCAAACCTACTACATACATCAAATCAGGCCTAATTGATGTCAAATACATCAAACTCCCAATACTCTTTTTGAGGATTGGGTTCACATCTTTGTTGTTGTCCTCTTTCCGCAATTTCAGACCTGTCGTTGTTGGTGTGGGGGTAGGCTTGTTATTATGCATTTTAAACCTCAAAATATGTTTGGCATAGTTAGTTTGTGAAATGAATATGCAATGCTATGTTTGTTGCACTTCAATCCCAAAAAAGTAGTTTAGCAAACCCAAATCTATCATCTCAAACTCATTCTTCATCACCTCTTTGAAATTAGCAATGAAGATGTCACTATTCCCAGTAAAAATTAGATCATCTAAAAATAAAACAACAATTAAAATGTCACCTTCAACTACTTTGTTGTAGAGTGTGGGTTTGCTACTGCTCTTGCTAAAGCCATTACTCATGAGATATGAGTCTATTCTATTGTACCATGCTTGAGGTTCTTGTTTCATCCCATACAGATCTTTCCAAAGCCTATACACTTTGTCCTCTTGCCTTGAGACTTCATAGCCAAGCAGCTACTCCACATACACTTCCACCTTCAGCACTTCATTCAAGAAGGATGACTTTACATCCATTTGAAACACCTTCCACTGATGTTGGACTGTAATTTCCATGAATGACCACACCCTTTCCAACGTTGCAACTAGTGCAAATGTCTCATCATAATCTATTCTAGGCTACTATTTATATCCTTTGACATCTAGCCTTGCTTTGTGTCTTTCAATTTTACCTTCAGCTCTACACTTGGTCTTATAGACCCACTTCACTCCAATTACTTGTTTACCCTTGGGTAAATCAGTCAGCTGCCATCTTTGGTTCCTCTCTATAGCTTCCACCTCTTCATCCATGGCCTTATACGACTTCTCTTCTTTCGCTGCTTCCTCAAAGTGTGTTGGATCACTATAAGAGAATAATGCAAAATCTAAATTCTCATCAAAATCAGCATGCCTTGTGTTGTCATAAATCTCTCTCAAACTCTTTATCTTTCATTGAATCAATGATGAAAGTTTAGGGTCTAAATTACCTTCCAAACTGTTGCTACTCCGACCTCTAGAGCTACTGTTTTATTGACTTTCAGAGCTACTACTCTGTTGTACTTTGGAGTTGTTACTCTATTGTCTTTGTCTAGTGATGTTCTATTGAACACTACCAAAGTTGCTATTTTGTCGAGTACCACCAGAGTTACTATTTTCCAAATCTCCATAGTAGTTTCTCCCTGAACTATTATTTTTTGCAGCTCCTTCAGGATTTTTGTCTTCTTGATTTTCTTCATCATCAAGGGGTATTGTGATTGAAATACCTGAGGTGTTATCTATCATTCCATCACATGCTTCATTCTCAATGAAAACAACATCCCTACTGATAACCACCTTCTTGGTGATGGGATTATATAACTTGTAGGCTTTTGACTCTTCACTATAGCCTATGAAAGTGCATTTTTCATCCTTATCATCAAATTTCCACCTCTTCTCTTTTGGCATGACTACATATGCCACACACCCAAAGATTGTTAGATTCTCAACACTCCACTTATTTTTTTCCATGCTTCTTGTGGAATGCTGTAAACAAAGATTTTGGCACCCAATATCTTTCTAGCACTTCTAGGGTTTTTCACCTAAATGGAGAAAGATGGGAAAAAATGAAATGTAAACACTAAAGAAAGATATTGATTGATCTGATTTAGGATCTAAGATGATTTCTTTAAGAATGCATATCAATTGTAGTTCCAAACTCCAAATTACTAAACTGAAATTAACAACACATAATTAAATGAACAAAATCAGAATTCAGAATGAGACAAGAAAGAGACAATGCAAACAAATTGATAATAGAGTTTGTCGTAAGAACAACTACGTCTTTGGGCCCCTCTCTAAAGAGTAGAACAACCCGATTGAAATCTTCAAAAATTCGGCATTACAACAGTTTGGAAGCTCTTCCCTTCAAGCATGATGGAATTCCAACATTCTCCTGATGTACAGGAACAACAAATTATCTCTCCAAAATGCTCTAAGTCTCCAACACCTGAATAATTCCAAATGAATCCTCAAGCCTATAAACCCCCCTTTTTATATTGAAAATTTAATCAATTTGGTTACCAACCAATTCATTTTACAAAACAACCTTGTCTCTCCATTTTTACAAATACAACTTAAAAATCCCCCTTATTTACACAAAAATCTTCAAATCTCCCATTTTAGATTATTTTTAAAAAACATATAAAATCCCTAAGCCCCATAATTTTTGTCATATCCATGATTATATTGTTTATGGGAGTTTGTTTGTTTCATCCTTTTAGAGGACTTTGTTTTAAATTTGGGCTTATTAATTATTACTTACCACCCATTAATTTAGTGGTTGAAATTATATATTTTTAAGGGGAATATTTTAGTCTTTTTGTTTTACTTGTTTTACCAAGTAAAGCCCACCTTTTCCTCCTTAAAATTTTCCCTAAGTAAGTATGCACATGGGAGGTAGGTGTGGGTTTTGTTTTCCTTGTTTTAAGGCTTATTTTAAGGCTTAGGATTAGGTGCATTTTTTTTCTAAATTTTATTTGTCCAAATTTTGCCACATGTCAACGTATGATTGGATGATGATGATGACTAGATGCTGACCATACCATGTTGACATCATCATTGTACCTGGTCAACTCTAGTCAAATGTAACCTTTGACTACTTGTAACTCAGGCAAACGAAGTTTGATTTGCACGAAATGAACGTTGTCGGAAAGCTCTTGATGAGCTCTTTGTGTTGAGACCAATTTTGATCACTTTTGGAGACTTCAAATTTTGACCCTTTTTTCTTTGTCCTAGGCCTTGAGTTGACTAAGGTTTAACAGAGCATATCTTGGGCCACGTAGGTCCGTTTGACTCCATTCGAGTTGTGTTGGAGTCAAGATTTTGAACTCTTCCTGATGATGTCAATTCTGGAGATAAAAGAGAAAACTAAATTTTTGATGAAGATCCTCCAGATTAGTCCTCCCCACTAGAGAGCTTTTGGACCTCTGAAAGCTTGATTACTTAGAAAGTGAGGGTAAATTTCCCTCACTTTACCAATCTCTATCCATTTTTTCATGCTTGGATTCATCCCCTTCAGTCCCACTTTGAGGTACTCAACTGCTCCTCTTCATGAAGTCTTGGTTTTCCTATCTAGGATGACATCCTCTGGCAACTCTAACATGTACTCTGGTGAAAGATCATCAATTAATGGAACCTGAATGGTTGTGTCTTCATCCATTATCATTGGAGGCTCGTACAACTTCATATTCTCAACATTGACAACTAAATAGATTTACATGTATGGAGGAAGATTAAGGTGGAAGGCATTGGTTCTGATCTTTTCCAAGATCTCAAAGGGACCATACCGAATTGGCTTGAGCTTCCTTCCTTTTCCTTGCTAATGTGTAACCAAATGTAGTCACCGACTTAAAAATTATGATCGGTGTGATGTTTATCATGTTGAGCCTTGTATTTGGCTAGGAGCTTTTCCAACTATGCTTCTACTGCCTGATAGATGGATTGGAATTTTTGGATGAACTTCAAAGCCTTCTCTAAATCATGGCATCCATCTTCAACATCGTCCTTCCCAAAAGTGAAATCCATTGGTGTTTTGGGAACATAACCGAATCAATTCTCAAAAGGAGACCTCTTTGTAGAAGAGTGTATTGCATGGTTGTAAGCATGCTGCACATAATGAAGACTCACATCCAACAACTTAGGATGTTTGTTTTAGTAGCCTTTGAGTAGATGCACAACTATCCTTTTCACTACCTTTGTATGTCTGTCAATCTGTGGATGGAAGGTTGTACTCTTCTTTAGTCTGGTGTCCATGAGTCCCCACAAGGCTAACCAAAATTCTCCTAGGAATCAAGAATCTCGATCTGATACAATAGAAATAGGTAACCCAAAATGAACCCATACAAATTGGAAGTACATTTGAGCTGTCAGTTCAATAGTGACTTGTTTTTAACATGTCATTAAGATATACATCTTACTGAATTGATCAACTACTACATAAAGATAGTCATGACCCTTCCTAGACATAGGTAAAACCCCAACAAAATCCATAGAAACACTTTCCCATGGATGGGATGGAATAGGTAATGGTGTTTACAACCCCAATTTTCTATTACTTGGTTTACTAGTTGCACACATAATACAACCCTTAATTTATTTGGTGACAGTTTCTAGCATTTTAGGCCAGTAACAATATTTCTGCAACTGAGTAACTATTTTACTTACCCCAAAATGTCTTGCAATCAAAGAGGTGTGAGCTTCACGGATTACATGTGCTTGTTCATCTTTCAAAACACATAACTTTCCCAAATGATACAAAAGTTTATCCTACACATAGTAATCTTTCTCTTCTATCTGTTTGCCTACAATTAAAGTTGAATAAATATCCTTAAAGCTTTCATCATTAGTATATTGTTCCTAAAATCTTTCATGCACCATGGAACTACCTTTAAGGATAATCAAAGCATTCATAACAAGAGGCCTAGACCGTATATCTAATACTTTGTTATGGGCACCTTTTTTGTACTTAATTACCAAATGAAACTATTGAAGAAAACCCATCCACCTAAAGTGCCTACTTTGTTGCAATTTGGATTGTGAATGCAAATACTGAAGTGGCTGGTGATCAATGTGGATTACAGTTTCTTTCCCCATTAAGTAGTGTTTCCATTTTTTAACACTCTAAACTAATGCATAAAGTTCCTTATCATAAGTAGGATCGTTAATAACTACACTTGAAAAAGTCTCAAAGTGATAGCATATTGGTTTACCTCCTTGCATTATCACTGCTCCCATGGAAAATCCACTTGCATCTATTTCAATCTTGAATGGTTGGTGTAAATATGGTAAAGCCAGAATTGGTGTCGTGCTCAACTTTTCCTTTAAAGTGTTGAAGGCCTTCTGTTGTGGACCTCCCCACTAAAAATTTGTCTTCATAATTTTCAATGTGTGCAATGGTGATGCAATTTAGGAGAAGTTTGCAATTAACTTTCTCTAGTATTGGACTGCACCTGAGAAAATTTTGACTTAAGTGACTATACTTGGATTAGGCAATTTTATAATAACTTCGACCTTTGTAGGGTCTACATTCAATTGACCATTCCCTATGACATAGACTAAGTACACTAGAGATGTCTTTGCAAATTCACATTTAGACATCTTTACATAGAGTTTTTCTTTTCTCAATACATCAAAAAATTTCTTTACATGAATTACATGATCATCCCAAGTTCAAATGAATACAAGAATATCATCTAAATAGACTATGAAAAAATCATCAATAAAAGGATGAAAGAAATCATTCATGATTCTCATAAATGTAGCTGGTGCATTGCAAAGCTTGAAGGGCATGACCAACCACTCGTAAAGTCCCTATTTTTTCTTAAATGCAGGTTTCCAAATGTCATCTTCTACAATTCTTATTTGATGATATCTGGTACACAAGTCTAACTTAGTGAAATAAACTGCATGTTTTAATTGATCAAGTAAATCATCAATTCAGGGAAGAGTATACCTATTCTTTACCATTATCTTATTCAAGGCTTGATAGTTGATGCACATTATCCAAGATCCATCTTTCTTTTGAACCAACACAATTGGAGAACCACAAGGAGATGTACTAGAATAGATGACTCCTTTTTCAACCAACTCCTAAACCTACTTTTTGATTTCCTCATTCTGCAAAACTGATAAACGGTACATGTCAATATTTGGAAGAGGCACATCCTGCTGCAACTAGATTTCATGTTGTATCTCTCTCCTAGGTGGCAACCCATTTGGCTCCTAAAATAAGTCATCATAAGCAGAAACTATTTTGACCATCTCATGTTTACGCTTAGGATCACACCCCTTAAATGCTTCATCTTTTTCATCCTCTTTGGGTTTTACAAGCATTAACACAAAGTTTTTACTAGAATTGACCAACCTTTTCATTTGACCAACATTAACTAATGCAAGATTAGTCTTAACTTTGTGTGCACGTACAATGTATTCTATCCCATCCTTAAAGAGATGATACTTATTTTCCCCCTGTAAAATATTTCTTTTATGTCAAATAGATAAGAACTCCCTAACACAAGCCCACAAATATCCAAAGGAACAACATCTACTTCTACCTCATCAACAAAGTTTGCAGTGATAACAAATTTCAATTTACACTCTTTTGTTACCTATAGTTGAGCAACATTGCAAACCCATCCAATAGGATATGGTTTTGGATGAGGTGTTGTAGCTAGATTGAGTACCACTTCTTCAGATATTAAGTTGACTTGAGAACCCATATCAAATAGTGTATCAATCTTAGTGTGCTTAGTTACAACTCGAATATGAAACAGTTCATTCCATTGTTTATTAGATTTAGGAGGAGTAGATAATTTACTTGTGCATTAGAAACATTTGCATTAGAAGAAAGAGTTATACCTTTCCCTTTACCTTGGACCCCAGTAGCAACAATTTGAGTTTCATCTCCAGAGTTGGATCCAAGATCTTGTTGAATCACTGCAACAGTCTTTTGATTTCCTTTATTGCCTCCGTATCTTTTCGGCCTCAATTCAGGATGAAGCTTCCAACACTTTGAATCATCGTGCCCCGCTTTCTTGCAATGGGAGCATGTGGGCTTATCACCCTCCTTAATTGTAGTTGTCTTCTTCCCTTTGCCTTTATCTTTTTCTTTACCCTTAGATTTCCCCTCAAACTTAGATGGTTTCTTTGAGAAATTATCACTGAAAGTGTTCTTACCCCTTGACTCTAAATGAGTGGCTTGGACTGACACTTCATCCAAATTATTAGGACTCAACATTAGAATAGTATGCCTTAGGTAAGAATGCAAACCACCTATGTACTTGAGTAATGTATACTGAGTATACAATGGAACATTTAAAGCAATAACCCATTTTCTAAACTCATGAGTGTAATCTTGGATAGACTAACCCTTACCTTTCCTAAAGGTTTTCCAATTCATGGTTAATTGTTGCATATAACCTAAAGGATAAAATTGTTTTTTAAGGGAAACAATAAATTCCATCCAAGTTATATTGAACTTACCATGGCGAGCAATTTCCTCTCAATTCCTACTCTCCCACTAGGTGAGATTTGTACTTCCCAACCGAAGAGTGACTAACTAGATCATAGAAGCATCTTTTTGTTAGGCCTTGAATCCTACAATACACTTCTACTTGCTAGATCCAATCATCTAACTTTTCAGCATTCAACTCACCACAATACTTAGGAAATTCAAATTTTACTTCAAGTTTGATAATAGGCTTAGACTCACTTTTGAAAGGAATAACAGTAGTAGAAGAGGAAGAAGAAGAAGGGGAAGATGGAGAAGAAGGGGAAGATGGAGGAGATGGAGCTTCTGGATCTTTTCCTCCTTTGTCCTTTTGATCTTCCTTCTTTTCTCGCTTTGAAGAATCTCCCTTTTCACGCTTCTTCTTTTCAACATAAATCTCTTCCACCATTGCCTTCATGTCAAGAAAGGCTCGCTGAAAAGTCTTATCATCAAGCTCTTGGTTGGTGCTTTTCCCAGCTTCTATTTCATCCATTATTGGCGAAGTCCTTTGTTTGCCGATCTTAGGATTGTATTCTTCAAGTTTTCCTTCACCTTTTTGAAGCTTGGAGCTCGTTAGCATTCGATTCTACAATACTAGTCAAAACACAACTCTAATACCAATTTGATCTGATTTAGGATCTAAGATGATTGCTTTTAGAATGCATATCAATTACAGTTCCAAACTCCAAATTGCTAAACTGAAATTAACAACACATAATTAAATGAACAAAATTAGAATTCAAAATTAGACAAGAAAGAGAGAATGAAAATAGCTTGATAACAGAGTTTATCGTAAGAAGAACTATGCCTCCAGGCCCCTCTCCAAAGAGTAGACTGATCTGATTGAAATCTTCAAAAATTCAGCATTACAACAATTTGCAAGCTTTTCCCTTCAAGCATGGTGGAATTCTAGCATTCTCCTGACGTACAGGAACAACAAATTATCTCTCCAAAATGCTCTAAGTCTCCAACACCTGAATAATTCCCAATGAATCCTCAAGCCTCTAAACCCCCCTTTTTATATTGAAAATTTAATCAATTTGGTTACTAACCAATTGATTTTACAAAACAACCTTATCTCTCCATTTTTACAAATACAACTTAAAAATCCCCCTTATTTACACAAAAATCTGCAAATCTCCCATTTTACATCATTTTTAAAAAACGTATAAAATCCCTGAGCCCCATAATTTTTGTCATATCCTTGATTATATTGTTTATGGGAGTTTGTTTGTTTCATCCTTTTAGAGGAATTTGTTTTAAATTTGGGCTTATTAATTATTACTTACCACCTATTAATTTAGTGGTTGAAATTATATATTTTTAAGGGGAATATTTTAGTTTTTTTGTTTTACTTGTTTTACCAAGTAAAGCCCACCTTTTCCTCCTTAAAATTTTCCCCAAGTAAGCATGCACATGGGAGGTAGGTGTGGGTTTTTTTTCCTTGTTTTAAGGCTTATTTTAGCCCATTTTTAAGGCTTAGGATTAGGTGCATTTTTTTTTTAAATTATTTTATTCATCCAAATTTTTCCACATGTCAACATGTGATTGACTGATGATGACGACTGGACATTGACTGTACCATGTTGACATCATCATTGTACCTAGTCAACTCAAGTCAACTGTGACCTTTGATTGCTTGTAACTTGGGAAAACAAAGTCTGATTTGTGCGAAACAAACGTCGTCGGAAAGCTCTTGACGAGCTCTTTGCATTGAGACCAATTTTGATCCTTTTTTCTCTATCCTAGGCCTTGATTTGACCAAGGTTTGAATGAGCATATCTTAGGCCCTGTAGCTCCATTTGACTTCATTCGAGTTGTGTTGGACTCAGGATTTCAAACTCTTCCTAATGATGCTGATTCTAGAGATAAAAGAGAAACTTCATTTTTTGATGAAGATCCTCTGAATCATTGATGGAACTCAAGATTAATACAACGTGGATGAAATATGTCTAAATGTTATTATTGAAATGTATAAAACTAAATAAAGATATTGATTATTACATGAAAACTAAAGAAATTCAAGTTGTTTGAAAACACATTATGATATGCAAAAAGACCTAGAAATGAAAGTAAAGTGTAACAGAAATGAATGAATCTAAATGTGTGCACCTAAGAACTTCCCGGAGACTAGAAATAACTTCTAAAATGTTGTTGACGCTAAAAATTTGGCATACTAGGACTCATTCACCATTATAGGAGAATTAGTCCCAGATCTGGGAAACTATTCCTGAGCTCATTTCAGACAAATGGGTATCCAAAATTGCAAAAAACCCTTTTCAAGCCTGGCAGTGGGACTCATTCATCACTAATAGAAAATCAGTCCACTTCTAAATTTCTAAGAATTCAAAAGTGGAAACTGAAGCCCTCACTCTGCAGTTTGGTTCCTGATAGGTGTCTGCCTCTGAAAGTCTGATTTTCAGCACTATAGGTGACTTTTAGTGGATATTTTGACTTTGAAAGCAAGGAGAGGTCTTCAAAAAGTCTTCAACCTAATCTTCAATGATTTATAAGTCCTCGAGATACCTAAATCTGCAAACACACAAGAAAAGAAGGAGAAAATGTTGGATATTATGGCATGGGGGTTTGCCTTGGTCAAAGCCCTTTTTAGGTAATTAAACCAAAATGAAGAAATGATGTAATGAAGCATGAAACAGTGAAGTTAATACCTTTCCATAGTGTTTGATCTTGAATTTCTATAGCAAAAGATGAAGAATCTTCCCTTGAATGTCTGAAAAATGATCTTGAATGACTTGGAATGATGAAACCCTAGCTTCCTTAGCTTGAGGTAGAAGACAAATGATGAATGAATGATTAGGTGTGTGGATATATGAACTAGGGTTTAGAGGCTTGTATTTATAGGAAATTCACCTTATTTTCTCGTTAATTGGATCCCTAAGGCCAACATGGAGAAAAATAAAACTTAAAATCCAACTTTTCCCTCTTAAACCTCAAAAATGGTTCAAATGGGACTCATTCGCCAGCAAGGGTGAATGGGTCCCACCTGCATGGGACTGATTCACCCCAAATGGTGAATGGGTCCCATAAGGGCCATTCTACTAGCTGGAATGTCGAGAAGTAAGGAAATTAGGTTTATATGGTGACTTTGTTAGTTATTTACTCAAATTAAGCCTTGGGATGCACAATATGGGGTCATAAGGGCCTATTAATGATGATGTAAATGGTAATTAGGGCTTAAGACACATAGTTCAATGTGAAAGTGTGATTAAATGCACTTTACAACACTAAAATAAGGTCCACATAGCCTAGAAAGGTACAACATCCAATGTGAATGTGTAAGACATTACAACACTAGATTAAAGTCAAGTTTAATTTACAAGCCTTCTAGATTAATGTGATAATGCCATTAAACATATTTTATAATGTTGTATTGAGGGGAAAGTAGATTCATCAGTTTATAAAACTATGAAAGTATTTTAGAATGCCTTCACAAGACATTGTTAGATGCATTTTATTCTATTTGCAAGGGTCCAAGACATAGTGTGGATGTGAAAAACACCTCACAACACCAAATCAAGGCCTCATTAAGTCCAATTTTTCATCAATTATCCCTAAATTAAGTAAGAAAAAATTTATACTTTTTTTGTGTCCACAGTTAGCCCCCACTTTAGTGAGAGGATGAACCTACTTCAAACTCATACTAAAGTAGACATTCAAGATGATTCCAATCATACCAATGCAGATGGTTTAGGATAACGAAGATTGAGGAAGTGGTCAAGCCCCGAGGATCCAAGATCCTAATTCAAACCTACATAAGTGTGAAAGGACACACACAAGGCAATATACATGGTCATACAATGGAAAGAAATAGAAGGAAGAGAAAAGCAAAAAATAAAAAGGTGGATCAAGCTTCAACCATTTGTCCAACATGTTGTTGATCAGATCTAGGTTGTTTTCCTAGAAAGAAAATGCATACTCACTCTGGGGGGATGAAACTCATGGCTGTCCACTAGGTGAGAAAGACCAAAAGGTGGGAATCATACACTCATGACTTGTATGTACTCACAAACACATAGGTGGCTATGGGGAAAATTCATGCCTCAGAATGGGCTTCTTGCTCAACCATACCAAAGTTATACCACCTGATAACTTTGATAAGTGTGCCACAATGAAAATGAATTTCAAGCTCTATGAGGTAAGCAAAACTTTGTATGCTTGACACTCATAGACATTGTAAATGCAAAATGGTGTAAGGAATGTTTAAACGGATTTTTCTTAGTTCGTGCACAGTCTCGTCTTAGGGAACATTGTACCTAATCTTTCCAAGAGAGGAAGTGTTAAAGAAGTATCACAATCTTGGAGGGAATCAAGCCTAATGATTCCACCAAGAAAAGGATGCATTGCAAGAAGAAAGAAATCACACAATGAAATGTGGGTGTCGATTTATGCCCCCACCTTAAAGCAGTTGATAACACCATTATTGTGAGGAATTGCTTTAAAGTAGAAGAGAAAGAAGAAGACATGCACACTTATTTAGAAATCCCTATGCCAAGTCATATGTTTTCAATAAGTTATTCCATAAAAAAGGTATTATGTCACATGCAATCCAACTTAAGGCATGTTGTCCACATCCCAAGCTTTCTCTTATATGTTCATGAAAGGTTAAGGGTTAGGAAAAGGAGGCAATAATAAGTGACATACAAGGAGAAGGCTACTGAACCCCTTTCCCCCACTTAGTGTAGGACAAGGGTGAGCTGAAATGATTAATGGGGTGTATGCTAGAATGAGAATCAATATTAAATAGAGGAATTAGGTGCCCCCACATAAGGAAGAACACCTAACTTATGATATTAGATTTTGCTACTCAAAGACTTACATTCATTAGTAGAATGACCGTGAACTCTATGATATGTGCAAAATGTAGTCTTCTAATAAAATTTCTTGCGAGTTTTGGGAGGAAGAGATATCAAGTGATCTTGGAGGGGTCTTGACAAGATACCCTCTTAATCAATGTAGAAGGTGTACTTGTAGTTTTTGACAAAGATACCCCTTTCTTAGATGTATGAGATGTCATAACTATGCAAGACTGTTTAGATTGTGATATTTTGTTCTCTCCTTTATAGGGGGTGTAAAATCTAATGAATTCAATTCATGAGTGTTTTTTGAGATGACATTGACATTAAGCGAAGAGGTCGTTGTTTGTTTCATGTTTTGTAAAGGATGAATTTCAATACCACTAGTCTCAATTAGTTCAAGATGCACTATAATTAGGGTTGGATTTGATGAATTGTTTGTGATGGTGTTGATATTGAGTGAAGGCTTGGTGATTTCTATCAAAGGATGATAACCAAGACCATAAATTGTTTGTTGTGTGATAGGATTTATAGGGTTACAAATACCTTATTCATTAGCACTGCATACTTTTCCACTGTAGCCAAGTTGTTTCATAAGTTCATAACCTCATCCATAAAGCTTTTTCATTACTTTTGAATCAGGTGGTTGTTCATTATTAATTTCATCAAAGTTTATTGTGTAATTTGTTGTCTTATATTATGTAGTGGTTGAGGTGGATGCTTTTGAAGGATCATCCAAGTTTTATGTTGACATGATTGCTTTTTCGTTTCCTATATTTGAATTGTTGTTGATGATCTTGTATTCTCCCATGAATGTTGGTGTGAAGTCTAAGGAACCCCAATCATCATTTAATAGCTTTGTGTGTTGTTCTTTGTTTTGTTGTTGTACAGGTTCCACATGTGTATTTGATGCTGATGTGTTTAAGGGATTGTCTTTGTGTTTCTCAAGTTGTAAGACACTATAAGGCTCAGGATCAACATCAAGAGTGTATACTTTGTTGTTGTAAATGTATTTCATTTTTTGATGAAGAGTGGAATGCACACCATTCATTACATGAATCCATGGTTTGCCTAAGATAAGATTACATGAAATTTCATGAGGCATAACATGGATTGGTGTTTTCAATTTGGCCACTCCAACTTGAAGAGGTATAATGATCACCACGAGCGATTTCTTTTTGACATTGTCAAAACCCTTAAGATATAAATAATCAAGTTGAATTTTTTATTTATCAATTGCAAGCCTATCCAAAAGGTTCACATTACACATGTTAAGGGAAGAGACGATATCTACAAGAGTTCTCTTTATCTCTATTGTATTGATCTATGATCATGAATGCATCATTTTTTTTTGCACTTCCAAAGGGGGGAGATCACTTTGGTGGAAAAAAATGTCAAGGTTTAATCCTTGAATTATGGCTACCATGTTAGTTGGTTGCACATTAGAAGGGATAGGAACTTTTTGTAAGGGCATTTGAAGCATAGTGTGATAGGTAGGTGAATTCTGAAGAAGGTCCCAAAGAGATATCTTTGTGGGAGTGCTCTTAAGTTGTTCAACAAGATCATAATCTCTTAATCGAGGGGCACTAGGCAGTATAGAATTGGGAAAAGCTAAGGAGGTTGGGATTGGTTGTTGTGGTTGCAAATTGTTTCTAGTGTTATATGTATGAGAAATGGTATTATGACTCGATTTCTACGAACATTATTCTGAGGTGGGTAAAGGATAATTTTAGGTTTGTTGTGAGTTTGATGTTTGTGTGATGGGGGATAAAGGATGAGTTTAGGTTGGTTTTGAGTTTGTTGTTTGTGTGAAAGTGGGGAGAGAATTAGAGGGTTCTTAGGATGTCCCACAGGGTATGTATGAGGTCCATTGGTTGAGGGGGATCTAATGGAAACTTGTGTATTCATAACCTTAGTGGTCTTGGTTTGATGTATCTCTAATAAAGGGAAATATAGAATCACCTTTTTATCATGAGCTAAGGAAGACACATGACTATTATTGTCATTTTCTAATACTATGATATTCTCCCTAGGATGAGATTTTTTAGAACTAAAAATCAAATGTTTTTGACATTCATGGATTGGTTCTTCTAAAATGACTTCATTGCAAGGGTATGTGTAGGATCATCATGGAAAAAACAAGCCCTTAAGTGGCAAAAAAATTAGAAAAATCAGAGTTAGGCAGCTTCACATAAAGATTTGAATAAGTTATCTATATTATTTCAAAATTATGTAAGAATAGAATCTGTAGAAAATTAAATGTAGTTTTTAAACTACTAGGTTTGTTTTAAAAAAAAATCAATTTGCTAAAAATTTGAAATTTCAATGCAGTGGTACTTAAATTTTAGGGAAAAAATAAGAAGTAGGTGTTTGTCCGACCACCCTAACCACAATAAAATGATAATATTTTTTTATAATATTTTAGATATAAGTAGAGGACTCATGCCCCGATGTGATGCATATTTTTGTAATTTTTTCCAAGTAAATAATAATTATGAATTTTTATTACAAATTTTTTAAAAATATAAAAGCTTGTATGTCTGACCACCTTAACTTGGTCAAAAATTCATGATATTTCAATTTATTTTTTTAATCCTATAGTATGTGAAGCATAGAATGTGGCGCATGTTTTGGATTAAAAAAATGTGATACCGTTTGAAAGCTATAGATTTTTTTCAATCAACCTATCAATCAGGACTTTAGTCATAATTTGAATAGAAAATGAATAATAACTACTTATTAAATTCGAAGTAAATCATAATTTATATCAGTCAAAAGCTAAGAATCTCCTTTAAAAATCCCTTTTTTTTCATCAATTTAGGGTAAAAAACTAGTCGTTAGTCACATACGCATCATATTGCCACTTTTTGGCCCATCATGATCCTGTACATACCCGCAAGTAAGGGATTTATCATTGTTTGAATTTTCTTTTTGATTGGTAATGGGAAGATGAGTAGAAGAGTCTATTTTATTATCATGTTTCCCTAGGGTCTCAATCTCTTGTTCCATATTATTTACCCTAGAAGGAGAGCTTCTAATGTGTTCATCTGTGGTTGGAGTTTGAAAAGTGGCTTCATCACAAATAGGGGAGGCATCAGGAGAAGGATTGCTATGGTTTTCATGTTTACCAAATAGATCTTCCCATAGGATAGGAACATTAGGGAAGGGAGGGATAATATTCTCATGAATTTTAATAGGTATATCTTCTAACACCAACCTATCCTCTTTGCATAGAGGAGGGATATTAGGAGAAGAAAAAGTTTGATTGTCATGATTATGGAGACTAGGTAAGACAATGTCTAGAAATGTTTCTATGATCTCATCTTCTTGTTTTTTTGTGTGATCATCATGATTACTTATTGTGATGTCCTCTTATTTAGTGATGTTATGTCTAATATGAGAGGTAAGAGGAGAGAAACAACTCAAATTTTCAAAACTCTCATCAATTGGTTCTTCTAGCACTATAATCTTGTCTTCACAAGTGGGAGAGATAACATGAGAAGAACAAATGTGATTGTTGTGATTATCCAAGGTTTCTTTCACTAGACTAACCTCATCCACAGAAGGGATACTAGGAGAGGGATCAATGACAAATAAAAAGAGAGGGGAAAGGACCTCATATTCATAAGCACCTAACAAAACTCTCTTACAACATGCAATAAGATCTAAAAATAAAACATGAAGTATGATAACTATAGAGTTTTGTAATGAAAACATGATGTAATCATTATTCTAAAAACTTGAAATGTAACGATGTGAAAGAAAACATGCAAAAGAGGAAAGCAATTTTCAAATTTTTAAAGATGACAATTGACTAATTATGCTATGTAACCATATGAGAATGCAAACTTGAAATTTAAACCATGCATGAAATGAGCTAATTTAGGCTAGATCTAATGAAATGCATGTTATAGAAACTCAACCAACTGATATAGATGGGTAAGGGTAGCAAACAAAAGCTTAAAAATAGGGTTTTTAGCTCTATAAAAGGTAGTTTCAGGGGTGAAAAGGGACTGATTCTCCCAAGGTGGAAAATGAGTCCCAGTAGGGATTTTTGTCATAATTTTCATAAATTTTTAAGTGATTTTGATGTATTGTGTGTTGTATGATGTAGACCTAAGGTGCAAATGTAGAATTTGATTTTTTTTTAATGATTAAATAAGATGTAAAAATGCAACCTATATGCACTTTCACTAATGCAAAATTTTGAAACTCTAGATACAAATTAACTAATGAAAACCCTAATGCAAAGTCAATGCAAGCTAGATCTAGGATGATAGATGACACCATATCAGAAAAAAAAAAGTATTATAAAGTCAGGTTCACCAAAATGAAAACAAAGATTTTGGCACCCAATATATTTCTAGCACTTCTAGGGTTTTTCATCTAAAAGGAAAAAGATGGGCCAAAATGCAATGTGGATGAATATGTCTAAATGGAATTATCTAAATGCAGAAAAATAGAGAAGGATATTGATTATTAAGTGAAAACTAAATAAATGCAAGTTTTTTGAAAACATATTGTGATATGCAAAAAGACCTAGAAATAAAAGTAAATTGTAACAAAAATGAATGAAATTGAATGTGTGCACCTAAGAACTTGCAAGAGATTGGAAATGACTTTTGAAATGTTGCTGATGTTGAAAATTTGGCCTGCTGGGACTCATT
This sequence comes from Sequoia sempervirens, assembly GCA_007258455.2. Lineage (NCBI taxonomy): Eukaryota > Viridiplantae > Streptophyta > Pinopsida > Cupressales > Cupressaceae > Sequoia > Sequoia sempervirens. The sequence continues at coordinate 732,669,566 of VDFB02271358.1, read as the reverse complement.
CACCATTCTGGGTGAATTAGTCCCAGATATGGGAAACTATTCTAGAGCCCATTTCAAATAAATGCGTATCCAAAACTATATAAAACCATTTTCAGGTCTAGTAGTAGGACTCATTCACCACTAATGGCGAATCAGTCCACTTTTGAATTTTTGAGAATTCAAAAGTGGAAGTTGAAGCCCTCGGTCTACACTTCGGTTCCTGATTGGTGTCTGCCTTTGAAAGTATGATTTCCATCATTGTAGGTGAATTTTAGTGGATATTTTGACTTTGAAAGCAAGGAGATTTATACAAGTCTTCAACCTAATCTTCAATTATTTTCAAGTCCTCAAGATACCTAAATCTGCAAAAACACAAGAAAAGGAGAAAATGTTGGGTGTTAGGGAATGGGGGTTTGCGTTGGTCAAACCCCTTATTTAGGTAATTAAACCAAACTGAAGAAATGATGTAATGAAGCATGAAACAATGGATTTAATACCTTTCCATGATGTTTGATATTGAATTTCTACAACAAAAGATGAAGAATCTTCCCTTGAATGTCTAAAAAATGATCTTGAATGACTTGGAATAATGAAACCCTAGCTTGCTTGGATTGAGGTAGAAGACAAATGATGAATGAATGATTAAGTGTGTGGATATATGAATTAGGGTTTAAAAGATTGTATTTATAGGAAATTCACCTTTTTTCTTGTTAATTGGATCCCTAAGGCTGACATGGAGAAAAATAAAACTTAAAAACCAACTTTTCTCGCTTAAACCCCAAAAATGGCTCAAATGGGACTCATTTGCCATAAAGGGGGAATGGGTCCCAATTGGATGGCACTGATTTTCCCAAATGGTGAATGGGTCCCACAAGGGCCATTCTACTAGCTGGAATGTCAGGAAGGAAATTGGGTTTATATGGTGACTTTGTAGGTTATTTAATCAAATTAAGCCTCAAGATGCACAATATGGGGTCATAGGGGCCTATTAATGATGATGTAAAGGGTAATTTGGGCTTGGGACACAAATTTCAATGTGAAAGTGTGATTAAATTCACTTTACAACACTAAAATGACGTCCACATAGCCTAGAAAGGCACAACATCCAATGTGAATCTCTAAGACACATTACAAAACTAGATTAAAGTCTAGTTTAATTTACAAGCCTTCTAGATTAATGTGATAGTGCAATTAAACACATTTTATTGTTGTATTAAGGGGAAAATAGGTTCACCAGTCTAGAAAGTTGTGAAATTCTTTTATAACACCTTCACAAGACATCGCTAGATGCATTTTATTCTATTTGCAAGGGTCCAAGACCTAGTGTGGGTGTGAAAAAAACCTCACAACACCAAATAAAGGCCTCATTAAGTTCAATTTGTCATCAATTATCCCAAAATTAAGCAAGCAAAAAGAGATACTTTTTCTATGTCCACAAATCCTATCATAGTCATGTTGGCGTGATGTTTTTCATTGATGTCAAAGGATAGATGGTTTATCAATCACTTCCTAGTGATGTTGCAAAGATAGTAAATGTTGGTAAAGACACATATGTTAGTGCATGGTAAAGGATGTGTTATTAATGTGAAGGTCAAGGTATTTTATTCTTTGTTATAAGGTCTTCATGCAAAGCTTGAATAAGGTATTAGTATCACAAGGGCACTAAAGTGAGTTGCTTCAAGATGTCACCATGGTTTTGATGATGTAAGGTTCTCTTCATGTTTATATTGAAAATACATCACATCATGTTGCACAATGTTACAAGGGTTGTCATTGCATTTCACTAGAATTTCAGTTTGTTGAAGGTGTTGATGGTACACAAGAATTTTTTGAAGATTTTAAAAGGACAATTGATTTATGTTATATTTGTTAAGTGACATGTCAAGGGTATGCTATGCCAATTGATGTTGATGGTGTCATATGAAAAATAACTTGCACATTCTTTAGTGGTGGATAAATTGATCATGTTGATGGTTTTTATAGAGTTACTGACTTTGTCAAAAATAGTGATATAGGAAAAATACGACAAAGTTGTTTCATGACAGAGTTAGAGGTATTCAGTGGAAAGGTAAAAAAATATATGGGTAATTACCTTTGAAAGTTTTGAATGGTGAAATTCCTACCTCTCATATCTCAAACCCTAAAGACTATTATTTATTCTAAATAACTTCCAAAACTAGAGTTTATGTAATTAAATATCTTGTTCAATACTTATATTGTTGTCATCGGGTTTTCAATAAACATGGTTCTTACTCAATGCTGAAATACCATCCATCCATAGGTTTTCAAAAAAAGAATTCTTATTCAAATGTTGGAACAACTATTTGTTGAGTAAATTTTTTTGGATCAAAGGTCACTATGAGGCCAATAGTTTTGGAGATCAATGAACTGTGTTTTTTGAGGTCTATTTGAATTCCATTGTGTTGTGGAAAAGGGATTCGAGGTTGTCATGCATTATGGAAATGAGGGTATGTTTTGAAGAAGTGAGTTGAAGTTTTTAAAAAATTGATCATTCTAAGAACTATAAAATTTCAGTGAGAGAATATTGGATATATTATGGGAGGATGAAGGTTATAATGCAGTGTACATATTGATATCAAAGAGATTGTGAGGATGGTTTGAGTGACAGAGTGAAAAGATTGAACTCAAGGAGATGATTTTGTTTGTTAGTACATTGAGAGGAAACTATCCATGTTCAGTACTTTATGAATTTAGTGAAGGCAGTATGTTGAGATAGCAATAGACAGTGAGACATGAGTAATTGAAGATAATAGGTTTATCAGTTGTCATTGTATCATTGTATTATTTTTATGTTTTTAGGATGAAATCATAGGTGAATGAATGAGTGCAAGTTTGAAAGAGGTATGTTCATGTGTTAGTAGTCGATCTATGTAGCAGGAATTCATTGTTATTGATATGTTGGTTGTATTTGGAGGTGGGGTATATAATAGGGTCACTATTTTTACATTATATCTTTTGTTTTATCCATTCAAATAGTTTAGTAGTCACAAAGGGTACAGTTAATTGCTTATCTAGGAGATTGATGTTTCAGATAGACAAGTATTTGTCATTCATATCTATTTTTTCATAGTATGTTAAAAGAGGGAGATAGGGTTTATAAGTTTGATGTTGCAAAGATAAACCATTTAAGTAATGAATTGTATTGTAATAGGGTAACTCCTTGAAATAGTGTTCTTTTTCTTTGGAGATTGTTCATTAAGGCCAAGGATTTTTTCCAGTGAGGTAGTTGTATTTTCTAGTGAGGCTTATCTATAACCAATGAGGTTCTCTTTCCAATGAGGCACAAAAAGTAGCTAGTGAGGCTTTGCTAGTGAGGCACAAAAAAAAGGTAGCTAGTGAAGCTCTATAATCAGTGAGTTTTTATTAAGCTAGTGAGGCATTTTACTGAGTGGTTTTTTATCCTTATGAGGGTTTTCCACTCATGAAAAATATTGTGTTATGATTATTTTGTGGTCCATATTATTATTATGTTTCATGCAATTAGGTCTTACTGCTTCCTTTATCTACTTTGCAACATTCGAGTTTTCATGTTGTTTAAGGATCTGCTATTGGCTATCATATTTGGTTACACTCTTGAAATTGAACATTCAATGATTACAAAGAGATTATGTGTTTTTGAGAAACCATTGAATTGAAGTTAGTTATTGAAACATTGATTCACCCCCCTCTCAATGTTTCTCGTACTCCAATAGGAAAATTTTTGTAGGAAATATATTCAATATGTAAAAAACTATTGCTACTTCACCTCAAAATATGTGTGACGATCCCTTTTCTTTCAACATACTTCATGCCATGTCTTGAATGGTTTTTTCTCCTTTCAACAACTCTATTTTTCTATGGAGTATACCTAGTTGTGAATTGTTTGTGAATTCCCTCATTCCTACAAAAAATAAAAAAATTATTTGGAGATGTACTCTCCCCCTCTATCCATTCTAAGGGCTTTGATATAGTGGCCACTCTCCTTTTCCACTGTTGCTTTAAACCACTTAAATTTCTCAAAGGCTTTTGATTTTTTTTTCAAGAAATACACCCATATTTTTCTACTATAATCATCTATGAATGCCATGAAATAGGTGTTTCCACCTAAGATGGGGATTTTCATAGGTCCACACAAATCTGAGTGCACTAACTCAAGTGGTACTTTTTCTCTCCTAGAACAACCAGATTGAAAATGATGCCTATGTTGATTTCCTAAAATACAATCCTCCCATTTGCCATCGGGTTCGACAATAAATGGTAGACCTCTAACCATTCCTTTCCTAGAAAATAAACTCAAACTAAAAAGCCTTAAGTGCCCATACCTTAGATGCTAAAGTTTGGATGGGTCTTTGATGTTTGTCTTGAATGTAGACTATTGTTCCACTATTGTGAGAATCGAATAACAATGTTGTTGCTATTCTTCTGTTGTGTCTATCATAGATACTATGTGCATCTTAAGAGGAAAAATTATGTTTCTCATCATTTGCACTGCAACCATCACTTTCTAGCTGCCTCCTTTATTGAATATCTTGCACTCTCCATTCTCCATCAAGATTCTATAACCATTTTGGACCATTTTTCCAATGCTCAATAGGTTATGTTTTATGCCAGGGGCATAATAGACATCTTGGATTTGTTTCCTCTCACCATTCTTGGTTTGGATGTTGAATATACCTCTTCTAATGACTGAAACCTTCTCATTGTTTCCAATTTTTATTTTTGTTTTTATGTTACTTTCTATGGAGGAAAATAAATGTTTGTTGCCACTCATGTGGTTTCTATAAGCAATGTCCAAGTACCAAACTTCTTCATTGTTGCACTCAACAAGATTGCAAATGATGGATACATTAGACTATTTGTCATTTTCCACCTTGTTCTCATTTGCTACATTGGCATTTTGGCCTCCATGGTCACATTGCTTCTTCCTACACTCACTAGCATAATTTCCATACTTGTGACAATAATAATATTGGACATTTCTCCTATCATACTTCTGATTTGAACTATTTTTCTTCTTCTAGTTCTGGTTTGCTAATTGTGAGTTGCTTCGCTCCTCTATGTTGTTTGAGTCTCCTCTTCCAGAATTACTTCTTCCTTTGTCTCTTTGACCTATACCTCTATTGTTTCTTCCTCTTCCCTGACCTCTTCCATTGGTCTGAGCTTTGAAAGCTTGATCTAGGGAAGGAGTAGATCTATTCAATTTTTGCTCATGGGTTTGTAGAGAACCCATCAACTCATCTATAGTCATCTTGGACAAATCCTTTTCCTCTTCAATGGTAATGACTATAGGATCAAATATAGAGGGTAGTATTCTAAGTATTTCAATAATCCTTTGTTCTTCCATTGTTTCTCCATTTATTCTTAGCCAATTTATCAAATTGGAAACCTTAGTGTGAAAATCTAGAATGGACTCACTATATTTCATTTGTAGAGTCTCAAAATATCTTCTCAAGAGCTACAACTTAACCAATCTAGCTTTATCAGTCCTCTTATAACTATTTTATAAAATTTACCAATATTTTTTTGAGTAATTTGCTACTGCAATAGGTGGGAAAATAGCCTTTGTCAAGGCTTCCTCAATAAAATTGAGGACTTTTGCATCTTTCGTCCCCTTTTCTTTCAACTAATTCTTTTGAGGATTTGAAAGGGCTACATAGGCTACTAGGTCTGTGATATCTTTGGACCCATTATTGCCCAACTCCCATAAGTCATTTGCAACCAAAATAGTCTTTATTTTCTTAGCCCATATATCATAATTTGTCCATCAAAGTTTGGTGGCTGCTGCCAACCCTTTCTCTCACCACCTACCATTCTTCTCGGATTTGAGAAGACTAATCAATTCCTTGACAACCCAGGGCTTTTCCAAACACACCCACAATAACAAACTACCCAAAAAAATAGGGATCTAATAATAGTTGTTGGTAGGCAGGGGTGTAGCAATACTAATTAACTACTATAACTAGATGATGGGCATAATAGACAATAACCAAAAAATGCACAAAGACAACAAAAATACAAATGCAGAAAACATAGATTTATATATTCCTACTTTCTTTCAAAATTACAAAAACAAAGAGTATGTTCTCTATTTTACACAAAAAAACAAAACATAAAGAATTTAGAGTACTATCTAATACAAAGGTGCTTCACTCACACCAAAAACTAAAATTGGCTGCAATCTTGTAGTTGTTGCTATCACTCCGCTACGTCTAATAATCTTCATGTGTATTGTTGTTGTCTCCTGAACATTCCCTTCTTCTACTATAACATTCTTCTGCTACTGTAGGTTCAACCACACAATACCAAAAATTAACTTCTTCAAAAACTAATGAATACATTCCTTTTCTCCTTGTTTGTTTTCAGCTCATGAGAATGATCCCTCAAAATTTGAATTCAAATTCACCTACCAAAAATAAATTCTACAGGTTTATGTTGGAAGGTCAACTACAAGAAGTTTATGTGGGACAGGGGTAAAAAGTTTGTTGCTATAGATTAATTAATATTCCAATAGTTTCAAGCCTTTGAATTCATAGAATGAACACTCGGATACCACTAGGAACCCAAACTATTGAAGGCTTGTAGAGATTAACACCAGTATCAATGATATCACCACTACTACCAATCTTCAACAAATTACATTCTCCTTATTCAACACAACACTTATAGGCTATAAATATTGACTCCAAAAATAACGACCATGAACCAATATATACCCAAACAACTCCTTGCTCGATACCCAACTCTCAATCAAAGGCATATACATTAAAGGCTATGCAATAGCTCAAACTATACCTATGAATTCCCCTAGCATAATTTAGAAATTGCATTGGTGGCACATTAAAATATTAATCCACTCAACCTGAGTCCTTTCACAAGTTCTTAGCACCAAACAACAATAATAATATCTATGGTGGTATTTCTACTTTATTGAAAGGCTAACGATTTCCTTGGCTTCCCTTATAAGTCACATTTAGCGATTCAAACTCCTTGACACTTTAATAGCTACTGAACATACATTGAGAATACCTAATTCTTTCCATATGGCTCACAAATTCTAGATTTAATCCTTATGTTTCACCAAAATAACATACTAGTCACCAAACTTGAATTTGAGGCAGTATTATTTACCCATTTAAAACTCAAATACTATACTTCGAACTTGTTCAATTATCTATAATGTCCATTAATTATCTCAACCAAAGACAATTTCTCAAGGAACATATTTCAACACTAAAGGAAATATACTTCATGGAGGCTATCGTCTCCACTAAGTTCTAAAATGACACTGCAAAATTCTTTCTCACAAATTTTATAGCATGCCCAAAAAATGAAAATTCTCTTGCCTTTCCTTATTTTCCAAGAGTAATTGAAACTCTTTCATTGAAATTTCCTTTTTTATTATTCTTTTGAATTTAATTTTATTTCACTTAAGCTCACCCAAAAAAAATATTTTATTCACCTTTAAATACACACCTTATAATTCCCTTTTTGAAACAATTAAATTAATGCTACATTTTAAATATTAATTTTGACATAGGAACTTAAGTGTTAATTTAATTAAAACATTTACCATCATGTTTTAAGAGGATACATTGCATAAAAGCATATTATAACATGAGATCCTTCCTTCTCATTAGGATGACTTATTACGACTTATCTTTGACATTTCCTAATGTTTTTTTCTAGATTCGTTCGGTTTTTTTTTAAATCTATCCATAATTAAATAGCTTTAAACCATAGATGGAAAACTCGTTGAAAACTCAACGACTTGCCAAGTCCAACAACTAGCAATTTTTCTCAATGTTTACTCACCACTTTGATGCACTGAGTTTTTGGAAAAATCTCGCTGAAATTTTGGCGAGTTTTTGCCAAAAACTCAGCGAGTCTGAGTCAAAAAATCACCCGCATAGGTGTAAAATGTCATGGCATCAAAAAATAACCCAAAATAAAACTCACCTGTTTTTCTCTACAAGACAAGAAAACCCTCCCCAACAACAAACACACAATTTAAAGATTTTTCTCATCGAGGAGAGAAGATAGAAAGGGATTTTTTTGGTGAATTTCTAAGGAAAATTTGAAGCATGAGCAAGTTTTTTGTTTTTCATTTTTTTGTTTGTTTAAAACATTTTAATTCATGTTGGCTGCAAAATGTTGCTTCTAGGTTAAAAAAAATTCATCATATGCTAAAAAGGAGGATTTTTGCATTTAAATTCCAAGAAATAAGATTCATCACTATTTTTGTTTTTTTTTAAATTTTTTTCACTATTTTCAATGTTTTTTCATACCCAACTTTTTTTTTATTTTCATCTTTTTCTTTTATAATGAAGTTTACAATGCTTAGATTAGATTAAATTTTTATTGATTTAAACTAATTTAGGCTGATTTTTAGTGACTTATATATAATTTAGGTTTTTTATATTAAAATATAATATGTTGTGCTTTCGATTTTTATATGTAGGTTAAAGACACAATATAATGGAAAATATAGAAGATTTTGGTTCTAGTTTAGCCTTAGGCTCCACCACATCAGTGTCCATGGCACCACCAATTATAGACACTCATCTTACAAGAGCTAGAGACCCTACTTGCAAGTATGCCATACATGGATCAATTCCTAGATCAATTATTTGCATTCAATGTGAGCAGCTACATCATCGAGGCATAAATAATGTCAAATACCATCTTGTAGGAATTACTCATCATGATGTTAGGCCTTGTCCTATGACTATGAAAGAGATAAAAAGGGAGATGAATGCCTAACCTGTAGCTGCAAAGGAGAAAAAATTGTAAAGGGAGAGATCAAGGGCAACCATAGTAGAAAGAATAGTTGGTAGTCATGGTCATCAACAAGTAGAATCAAATGAGGAAACATTCCCTAGAATTGTGGGCTCTCTTCGTGATCCACGCATCTGTGGAACATTGGCCTCCAAGCCCTCCACTTGCTCTACTTCAAGTAGAGTGCCAATGCCTATGGCTACACCTACACACATGCCACATAGATTTTTCGTTCCTAGAAACACAATTGGAATACAACCATCATTGGAAGCTATATGGTGGAATAGGGAGCTGCATGAACATGCAAACATGGTATTTGTTGATTTTTTCTATTTCAACAACATTCATTTCAATGTGGCAAGTAGTCCTAATTGGGAGATTACTCCAAGACAAACATAGGACACTTTTTTGGTCACCTTGCACAACACATTTCCTTGACCTTCTTTTGGAGGACATAGGCCAACATGATTGGGTGACACTAGTTGTAGATGATGCAAGGAACATTACAACACTTATCTAGAATCACCATTGGGTTCTTAATTTGATGAGAGATCACACTCAAGGAAAAGAGTTGGTAAGATCATGTGTTACAAGATTTTAAATGATTTTCCTTATGTTGCAAAGAATTATTGGTTCATTGACTACTTTGAAGCAAATTTTTGTGGGTGAAACATGGCTAGACTCATCTTATGCAAAGAATCTTGATGGAGAGAGGGTTGCAAGCATAGTCTTAGACCACCTTTTTGCACAAAGAGCTATAGAGATCATGAAGGTAACTTCAAAACTTTGAATTTGAATTCAAGCTAAATATTTATTTTTTAATAATTTAAGTATTTCATTATAAATTTATAACTTTAATATTTTTGTATTTGTAAATTTCAAGTGTTAGAGCCCTTGGTTAGAGTTCTCCATTTGGTAGATGGGGATAAAAAATCAATGGTGTATATTTATGAGGCAATAGATAAGGCCAAAGAGGATATAAACAAATATTACAAGGGGATAGCCTCAAATTTGATCCCATATGGGAGATTATTGATAGGAGGTGGAACAATCAACTCCAACAACCCATTAATGTAGTAGGGTACTTCCTCAACCCTCATTTATTCTACTTGAACACCTTAGATCATAATGGAGAGGTTGTGGAGAGGCTCATGAAATGCATTCAAAGGATGACGCCCTATGTTGAGGTGAGAGACCTCTTCCATGCCAACTAAGGAGCCATAGCCTACTCCAAGGACTAGAACCTCTACCTCTCCCCTAGTTTTCAATAGATTAGGGAAGAGGAAGGTGCAAAATTTTGTATTTAATTTTAGTTTTACCATTTTCCTTTTTCAGCTATCTATTGTATCATACTTTCAACCATTAGGATTCCACATGAGAAGACAATTTTGTACTCAATTTGCACTCAAATCAATCAAATTTAATAGAAAACACTTTTGTACTCATTTTTAGGCTCATTGGATATATATTGTCATTGAATTTTGTACAAGAAAATGTGTTTCTAAAGAGATTTAAGAATTTTTTTAAGTTGTCGAGTTTTTTATTAGAAGTTTTTGCCAAGTCAATTTTTTTGGGTTTGTTGAATTTTAGTCTAGTCTAAATTTTCTAGCTATGGTTTAAACTTTGAAATTTTTTGAATCACAATTATGATCTTGATTTGAGCTTGGAAATATTTTTGGACCCTATTTGTACCATCTCATTTCAAGCTTTCAATATTTTCAATTTTGTGAACCTTGTCTACAATCAACCTATTATGTATAGTATACTAAAATGTGAAGTTTCATGACAAAGGAGGCATGAAGGGTTCAATATTCTTTCAAAAAAAATTATTTCTTAAAACATTAAGAAATTTTTAAAATTAAATTAATCTTGTTTTGGCAGGGATACAAATTCTACCTACTCTATCTTAAGGAACATTCTTTCATTGGTCTAGTTTTGAATCTTGCTCCATCACCTTGGTTTCTAGTTCCAATTATTTCACTTCTTCCATTTCTAGTTCAAGTTCATGTTTCACTACATCCATTTTTGTTTCTAATTTTTTTTTAGAATAAATTTTTTATTATTCTTATCAAATTTTATGGTCTTTTCAATAATAGTAACTTTCTTACAAACACTTGCTATTGTAATGTAGAAAAATGCATACCCTTGCTTTTTCACACTTGTTTGGGCACACCTTGCTTTATTTATGCTTCTTTATATCTTAATTGGTCCTATTTTGTATCTACAAGCCTAATAAACTATATATTTTATGGAAAACCCTGACAAACATCAAAAGATAAATGATCATTTAATGATTTTTTCTGTGTCCCTGATTTGTGGACTGGGACTAAAATGCCACCTAGGGCATCTTTGTCTTTGATGGGTCTTGGGACCCTAATTTTGAATGTACCTGAAAAGGTCTCTTTTTAGAGTCTTGTTGTGCATGTTTTTCCCACACACCCCACCGTAGGCAGGGACCCCCATTTTTTGCTCCTGATAGGCGGCTTTGCTCTTGTCTTATTTTGCGTGCCCGATTCTCCAGGCCAAAATTGGTCATGTGCCTTCAAATGATCAAATTCCCCTTACCAAATTCACCTACTTAGGGTATTCAAATCTGTGGAGAAATAAATTTTCCCGTCCCCTTTCTGCCTTTTGTCTTGTTCCTGCTATTTTGGAAACATCTGTGGACCCCTGTCGGTCCAATTTCCACATCTTTGACTTTGGGGCTTTTTTTTGTTGGATTTGGGATGTGTTTGGGGTCCCTAAGTGAACTACCAAAGTTTCGTTAACGTTCCGTAAAGTATTGGTGGTTTCGAAGCTTTCCCTTCGGAATTCCCTTTCTCTTTGGCTATTTGGAAACATCCGTGGACTCCGTCTCTCCGGTTTCCACATTTTTGACTTTTGGGGCAACTTTTTGGTGGATTTCGGATGTGTTTAGGTTGCTTAAATGAACTGCCAAAGTTTCGTCAATGTTTCTTTAAGTTTCGGTGGTTTCAGAACTTTCCCTCTGGAATTCCCTTCCTCTTTGGTTGTTTGGAAACATCTGTGGACCCCCGTTGCTCCAGTTTCCACATTTTTGACTTTGGGGGCAACTTTTTGGTGGATCTGGGATGTGTTTGAGGTGTCTAAATGAACTACCAAAGTTTCCTCAACGTTCTGTTAAGTTTCGGTGGTTTCGGAGCTTCGTCCCCCTTTGGCTATTTTGGACCATCCATGGAGCCTTGATGGCCCGACATCTGGAGCCCGGCCCCTCCGTGGCCCTTTCCAGGACTCCATCCCTCTTTGGCCATTTTGGAACATCTGAGGAGTCCCGGCGGCCCGGCCTCTAGAGCCCGACCCCTCCGTGGCCATTTCCGGGACTCCGTCCCTCTTTGGCTGTTTTGGAACATCCGTGGAGCCCTGGTAACCCGGCCGCTAGAGCCCGGCCCCTCTGTGGCCATTTCCAGGACTCCGTCCCTCTTTGACCATTTTGAACATCCATGGAGCCCCAGCGACCCGACCTCTAGAGCTAGGCCCCTCCGTGGCCGTTTCCAGGACTCCATCCCTCTTTGGCCGTTTTGAACATCCGTGGAGCCTCGGCGACACGGCCTCCAGAGTCTGACCCCTCCGTGCCCGTTTCCGGGACTCCATCCCTCTTTGGCTATTTTGAAAATATGTGTGGACCCCTGCTGGTCTGGTTTCCATATTTTTGATTTTGGGGCCAACTTTTTGGTGGATCTGGGATGTGTTTGTGGTGCTTAAGTGAACTGTGAAGGTTTTGTCAACGTTTTGTTAAGTTTCGGTGGTTCCGGAGCTTCGTCCCTCTTTAGCTATTTTGGAAACATATGTGGACCCCTGTCGGTCTGGTTTCCATATTTTTGACTTTGGGGCCAACTTTTTGCTGGATTTGGGATGTGTTTGTGTTGCCTAAGTGAACTGCCAAGGTTTCGTCAACGTTCCCTTAAGTTTCGGTGGTTTCAGATCTTCGTCCCTCTTTGGTTGTTTTGGAAACATTCGTGGACCCCTACCAGTCCGGTTTCCACATTTTTGACTTTGGGGCCAACTTTTTGGTGGATTTGGGATGTGTTTGTGGTGCTTAAGTGAACTGCCAAGGTTTCGTCAGCGTTCTGTTAAGTTTCAGTGGTTCCGGAGCTTCATCCCTCTTTGGCTGTTTTGGAAACATGCGGACCCCTCTGGTTTCCACATTTTTGACTTTGGGGCCAACTTTTTGGTGGATCGGGATGTGTTTGTGCTTAAGTGAACTACCAAAGTTTCGTCAATGTTCCGTTAAGTTTTGTGGTTCCGAGCTTCATCCCCCTTTGGCCGCTTTTGAAAATTGGTGGAGCCTAGCGGCCCAGATTAATGTTTATGGTCCAAATGAGCTCCAAATATGAATATTATGATTTTTTTGATGATACATGGATGGATCTAACAAGGATTTTGCAAGATTTGACTAACGTTTTCTTTAATTTGTGTATGAAAGCACTTATGACACTTCATGTATGTAGGAATCAAGGAGCCTACTGCAAGTCCATCAGGAGACCCATCGAGAAAGCTGAAAAAGGAATACGCATAGCTCCTCTTACCATTCATTTCATGATCACCTCTCCTGCTAGCACCCACCAATAGGGTTGGCATTAGAAGAAGGCTTGTGCCAAGAAAGTCAAGGACAAAAATGCAAGGGGGAGGCCTTGAAGAAAGCATAAGAGAGTTGTCCGGCCAAATCAGGCACAACCAATCCATTGATGCCAATTGTCGACAGGCTCGTTTGATCCAAGGAAGAACATTGCAAACACATCAAGCAAAAGACAACTTTCAGGTAGTTTTAGCTAGAGTAAAAGGGCAATCAAATAAATGACAAAATTGCTACAGTGACTGGCACTAGATGACAAAATAGAGAAAATACAAGGATTGTATTGTAAAATTGTTGGATATTGTGGGGTAGGTGAAACCCTATTGTAAACAAATCTAGGCCATTCGATGTAATTCAATCCTTGCCATTCATTTGGGCTTTGGAAAATTATAAATAGGGGCTTGCCCCTCATTTGTAAGGGTTGGAGAGCTGGTGTAAAAATAATTTGTAGCAATAGAAGACAACATTGCATGATTTTATGGATGTTCTCTTCGATTTTGCTCATTTTGCATGCATGGTTCTAGCTTCCATGTTTGTTTAGGTGTTAGTTTTTTGAATGGAAGTGGTGATGGTGTTTGTTGTTTCAGTATTTGATGAATTTCCAGCTCATACTTTTTGTGGTTCATTGATGATGAATCACTTTGTAAAGCTAGTCTGAGCCTCATTCCTTTATTGCTACAACTTAGTTTAATCACATGTGCATAATGTGCATATGTAATTTGAAAATCTGTAGTCCTTAGAAGATTGCACTGGTTTTGTGCAACTGTAGGTTTCTCTTGGCCAAGGAAAACCCAGTTTAGGGAGTTTGTATACTGTAGCAACCTCCATGATCACTGTTCATTTGTAGTTTTAGGTCTATGAATCTTTTCTCTTCCCTGCCCTTTTTCCTTTTTTTTTAATGAGTGACCTATGCCAAGGTTCATTGCACATTGTAAAGCTAAATCCAATGATAAAAATGGAGTTCAAGACTGCTGTTTGAACCTACAACAAATGCACAACTTCTCCATCTTAGGAACTCCATTTCAAGACCCAACTTCCCATGATTTGTAACTCATCTATAAGACTGCCTTGTGATTCCAGTAAATCACATCAAACAACTGAGATATTCCAAGCACTATCAAGATCTGACATTAGAGACCTTGGGATAGTGTTCTACAATCTGATTGTGGAAGATTGTCTTTCAGGAGAGGTAGTGCACCTACGCACTGCTTGTGTTGAGAAGTGCATAGAAAAAACATCAATATAATTGGCACTAGAAGGAGGGCCTGACATGTTGAGGGTACAAAGCTGAAAGTTGGCACCTCGATAAGAGCAATTTCAAAGAAAAAATATGAGATAGGGAGATCTCCTGTAATGCTAAAAATCCAAAATTTTTGAAGGCAAGTAGAAGCTGAGTCAAAATGGAGCAGCATGCACAAATCGATATTACTTAGCTGCATGCAGATTTGAATAAGAGACTAAAGAAGCCATTGTAGCAATTCACATTGGCAGATAGATGTCGGATCCATTGCACTCGCAGGCACAAAGAGTTGGGATGTCTCACATTCTTGAGCAGAATTGAAAAGGTCTTGCAAGGAGAAATTCCCTTTTGGGAAATATGCCAACCCTTGGCTCTCGAAGGCCCAGAGGAAGAGTTGACAACCATGGCATCCAAAGAATTCAAGGAGATGATCCAAGAACATTTGAGCAGCAAGGATGGATAAAGATTGGAAGAAGTACTAATGGCAAGCTGGTGTAGATTCCATAATGCACCCCACTCCGAATTCACTTGCTCATCATGTGACAACATCATCGCTCAAGCCAAGGGTTGTTCGAACAAGTTGGAGCAGCCAACTCCCAATGAAGAGAAGTTATCCCATGAGGCAAAAGAGCTGTCAACATCCAGAGGACAGCAAGGTAAGGATGAACCAAGAAATTTGATACAAGCTGATGTTGGAGCAGCAAACTTTGAAGTTGAAAGCCAGGAGGAAGAGGCAGATTTCACTAGGACAGCAAGGTGCCTTGGTGGAAATCTGATTGAAACTGATTTAGAAGGTCTTCCCTCCACCAATCAAAGGCAGTCCTCCACTCTAGAAGAAGAGCAATTGGGAGGTGACGATGAACGAATGAAGTCTGCAGTCGTGCATGTTGGGACAGCCAACGAAGATGTTGAAGAACAAGAAGAAGAAAAGGTTGACAACATTGGAGTAGTAGAAAATGACGATGAAGGTATAAGTGAAATCAAATTAGAAGACCTCCCCTTCACCAATGACAATGATCGACGATCTGAAAATGCAGATTTGGAGGAGTGGGAGCAACCACTCGCCACTGCTGTCTACCATCAAGCTTCTTTTTCAAGTGATGATGAGGACCCAGTAGCAGAAATATATGGCCAGCTCATCTCTAGATTAGCAAAGGATTGGTCTGAACTAAGATGGCAAGTGGATTTAGAGGTATTGCTACAACCAAATTGGTGCAGACTTCATAATTCATCACACTCTGAAGTTGCATGCGGACTGTGCAAAGAGGCTATCAAACAAGTTAGAGGACAAGTGGAGCAGCCAAGCACCCGACCTCCTCTACTTGCTGCCCATATCGAAGAAGAAGACCAAAATCCTAAATCAAGTGATGGCTCAGCTGAAGGCAGACCTCAAGAGGATGCTGGGACAACAGTAGAAGAAGGACAACAATATAGTCTCGAACTTCTGAGCAATGAAGTAGATCAAGCAAGAATGCTGTCCACCAGTCACCAAGAAGTTCTTCCTCTTGAAGAGCATTTGTACACCATGAACGATAGGCTTTATGCTGAGCGCTTGGAGGGAAATTGTGCAGTAGACTTTGGTCCCCTTGATGAGGTGCCATCAATTGATGACTTCTTTCCATTGGGAGCTGGATTACGAAGGTATGCTCATGCCGAGGAAGATTATATCCCAGAAGATGGTAGCAATGAAGGCATACCACTTGCCCCTTCCGTTGATGAAATACTAGAGCCTCCAGAGTGGGAGAGGAGCTCCTTCTCCATTTAAAGTGATAATGAGCAAGACGAAACGAGTGAACGTCATGATGAGATGCATGAACAACAAAGAGAAGAAGACAAAGGTGGGGGTGTTTTGATGGCTTCGAACAAGTATGACAAAATTGACCAATTCCAAGATGTAACTTGGATCCCTTCCACTATGATCGCTGTTGATCCTCCCTCATATTTAGATGGTTGCAATAGGATAGATTCGCATATGTCATCATCCCATAACACTGAACATCATGAAAATGAGGTTGATACTTGGGGAAGGAGACAAGACAACATACTGTCATTTTAGGACAACAACCAAGTGGATCCCAAGTTTGCAGATGATCAATGTGGAGAAGTATTTATTTTTGAAGAACTACCAACTAGGGCTATAGATCCCATTGGTAGATTGGAAGAGTTGTTTGCTGCCTCGTCCTCCTAGCCTCATGCAAGCTTAATGTCCAAAGTGTTGCACCCTCCACCGCGCCCGCTCAAGGCTACTGATGCAACGATCAACGATGTTGTGCTTGCTCTCAACTGTCCAACGCTGCCACCTCCATGTGATGACATCCAGGTTCTATCCTTCCTTGCCCCTATTATTTCTCATAACTGCACTTATTATTTTGATTATGGGAACAAGGGAAAATGAACATGTTTATGGATTAACCATGGGTTCAGTGAGCCTCCTCAATTGCTGATTTTTCATGATGATGTGATTGAACTTGAGTGCTACAATGTTGAATTTTTTTTTTCAGAATATAAAGATAAATTTGCATGGTTAAGAAAGATAATGATTGCCTGTTTGCTTGTGCATGCATTGCAAAATCCAATGAACATTAATGTCAGCTCGCCCTACCTGAACATAGTTCATTGTAAATATCTTTGTACATAGCCCGTTTTGAGTAGTATAGGTTTCCTGTAAATACTTCACTTTCCTGCTTTCCTTAGGTTAGTTGGTTTATTGTAGGTTGTTTGCTTTTGTTTGCTTCCGATTTGCTATTGTTTTGCTTGAGGTCCCTTTGCTTTTAGCTAGGCACATCTGTGCGCACAACAACCATACTTATCACCTAGGGTTGTTCCACGTATTTCTTTGTCAAACTCTAATCAAGTCTTCAGAGTGGATGGTGAAGGTCTTTTGTTAGTGTCGAGTGATCTGGGTGTTTTATTCAAAGAGGATAAGTTGTTGGTTTAGTCTGACTCTAACGTATTCTGAAACCTTACAGCTCTTACACATCTTAACAATCCGACGATCACTGTAGGGCCTTTTGTGAAGTCTAGTTAAGTGAAAAATCTAAAATTCTGCTTCAGTGCCACTATGATTCTTAGCCCTGAGCGCGAGCTTGAATGCTTGCAGGTTGAAATAAAAGGACATAGAAATTGAAAATCAAAAGAAAAATAAATGAAAGAAAGAAAGAAAAATATTGAAAATCAAAAGAAAAGAAAATTCAACTTTTCAGGGGTATCTGAGCAACTCTATCGGGGCTATGGACGCCTGACCGACAGTAGAGCAATGTTCGGGAGAATCACAGCGATAACCTCGTTAGGGCTATGGATGTCTGACTGGCAATGAGGAAATGTCCCAGATGCTTTTGGAGTTAGAATAAACTACGTAGCTTAACTTGACGGAGCTTGGGTTCCTGTAGCAATTGAAGGATGAGAATTAACGTAACTGCACACACTTGGATTTTCAGCATACTAAAGGTTGGGTTGGCTAGTGGTTTTGATCCTTTGGTTAGGCGTATGGTTTGTTCTCCCTAGCGTGAAGGTCAGAACTAGAGATTCTGGGTTCGTGATTCCAGTTTGTCATCAAAATGCTCTATAGCATTTACCAGCGAGTCGCCATTTGTTGTGCATGTTTTGCACACACGCCTCACTGTAGGCAGGGACCCCCCTTTTTTTGCTCTCGACAGGAAGCTTTGCTCCTGTCTTGTTTTGTGTGCCCCATTCTCTAGGCCCAAACTGGTCATGTTCCTTCAAATGATCAAATTCCCCTTACCAAATTCACCTACTTAGGGTATTCAAATCCATAGAGAAATAAATTCGCCCGTCCCCTTTCTGCATATTGTCTTGTTCCTGCTATTTTGGAAACATCTGTGGACCCCTGTCGGTCCGATTTCCACATCTTTGACTTTGGGGCTAACTTTTTGGTGGATTTGGGATGTGTTTGGGGTCCCTAAGTGAACTGCCAAAGTTTCCTTAACGTTCCGTAAAGTCTCGGTGCTTTTGGAGCTTTCCCTTCGGAATTCCCTTTCTCTTTGGCTGTTTGGAAACATCCGTGGAACCTCATCTCTCTGGTTTCCACATTTTTGACTTTGGGGGGCAACTTTTTGGTGGATTTTGGATGTGTTTAGGTTGCTTAAATGAACTACCAAAGTTTTGTCAATGTTCTGTTAAGTTTCGGTGGTTTTGGAACTTTCCCTCTAGAATTCCCTTCCTCTT
>VDFB02271358.1:732618943-732649974 GCA_007258455.2 Sequoia sempervirens | reverse complement strand
GAGCTTCGTCCCTCTTTGGCTATTTTGGAAACATCTGTGGACCCTTGCCAGTCCGGTTTCCACATTTTTGACTTTGGGGCCAACTTTTTGGTGGATTTGGGATGTGTTTGTGGTGCTTAAGTGAACTGCCAAAGTTTCGTCAACGTTCCGTTAAGTTTCGGTGGTTCCAGAGTTTCGTCCCCCTTTGGCTATTTTGGAACATCCGTGGAGCCCCAGTGGCCCGAATTAATGTTTATGGTCCAAATGAGCTCCAAATATGAATATTATGATTTTTTTGATGATACATGGATGGATCTAACAAGGATTTTGCAAGATTTGACTAACGTTTTCCTTAATTTGTGTATGAAAGCACTTACGACACTTCATGTATGCAGGATTCAAGGAGCCTACTGCAGGTCCGTTAGGAGACCCATCGAGAAAGTTGAACAAGGAATACGCATAGCTACTCTCACCATTCATTTCATGATCGCCTCTCTCGCTAGCACCCACCAACATGGTCGGTGTTAGAAGAAGGCTTGTGCCAAGAAATTCAAGGACAAAAATGCAAGGGGGTGGCCTTGAAGAAAGCATAAGAGAGTTGTCCAGCCGAATCAGGTGCAACCAATCCATTGATGCCAATCGTCAATGGGCTCATTTGATCCAAGGAAGAACATTGTAAACACATCAAGCAAAAGATAGCTTTTGGGCAGTTTTAGCTATAGTAAAAGGGAAATCAACTAAATGATGAAATTGCTACAGTGACTGGCACTAGATGACAAAACAGAGAAAAGACAAGGATTGAATTTTAAAATTGTTGGATATTGTGGGGTAGGTGAAACCCTATTGTAAACAAATCTAGGCCATTCGATGTAATTCAATCCTTGCCATTCATTTGGGCTTTGGAAAAGTATAAATAGGTGCTTGCCCCTCATTTGTAAGGGTTGGAGAGCTGGTGTAAAAAGAATTTGCAGCAATAGAAGACAACATTGCATGATTTTATGGATGTTCTCTTTGATTTTGCTCATCTTCCATGCATGGTTCTACTTTCCATGTTAGTTTAGGTGTTAGTTTCTTGAATGGAAGTGGTGATGGTGTTTGTTGTTTCAATATTTGATGAATTTCCAGCTCATGCTTTTTGTGGTTCATTGATGATGAATCACTTTGTAAAGCTAGTCTGAGCCTCCTTCCTTTATTGTTGCAATTTAGTTCAATCGCATGTGCATGATGTGCATATGCAATTTGAAAATCTGCAGTCCTTAGAAGATTGCACTGGTTTTGTGCAACTGTAGGTTTCTCTTGGCCAAGCAAAACCCAGTTTAGGGAGTTTGTCTACTGTAGTAGCCTCCATGATCACTATTCATTCATAGTTTCAGGTCTAGGAATCTTTTCTCTTCCCTGCCCTTTTCCTTTTTTTTTTAATGAGTGACCTATGCCAAGGTTCATTGCACATTGTAAAGCTAAATCCAATGATAAAAATGGAGTTCAAGACTGCTGTGTGAACCTACAGCAAATGCACAACAACTTCTCCATCTTAGGAACTCCATTTCAAGACCCAACTTCCCATGCTTTGTAACTCATCCATAAGACCGCCTTGTGATTCTAGCAAATCACATCAAACAACCGAGATATTCCAAGCACTATCAAGACCTGACATTAGAGACCTTGGGATAGTGTTATGCAATCTGATTGTGGAAGATTGTCTTTCAAGAGAGGTAGTGCACCTACGCACTGTCTGTGTTGAGAAGTGCATAAAAAACACATCAAAAAGTCTATTCCCTGAGATTTGAGTCTTGGGACTAAGATGCCACCTAGGGTGTCTTAGTCCTCCTTGGCTTATTTTCGGAATTCAATTTTGAATCTTGGCAGGATTTGGCCTCCTTTAATTAATGAATTCATATGTCGGCTTGTTGTGGTGTAATTTTGGGATATTAAGCATGAATAAGTATAAATACAAGGTTCCTCCACTCATTTTCATAACAAGCATTGAAGTATTCATTCCTAAGGTAAGTTTATGCATTCAAGAGTAATTCATCAAGTATTTGGATCCATCACCAAGATTCAAGCATCATGTCAAGGGTTTCATGCATCCATTCATGTTGTTGAGCCAAAATTGTGGATGTAGCATTGAAGATCTATTTGCAACCATTTTTCACATCATATCCAAGGATCCAAGATCTACATTCTTCATGGCCATTGCATGGTAGATTGCAGATTTTGTTCATAAGACATCATACAAGGTGATAGCATTTACATATTTCATATTTCATACGTCATTTCATTTCAAGGTTTAACTACCAACAAGGGGTTTGACAAAGGAAAACCCCTATTCACTAATAATCAACAATTTTTTCCCTCTTGTGTATTTGTGATTGCAAATTTAGGTTGAAGACTTGAAGATCATTTGAAGTGCAAAGTTGCATTCCAAAGTTTTCATTTTCATAGAAGCTCACCTACAAGCTAGATTTGGAAAATTTAGGACCTCAGATCTAGGAAGAGGAAAGTCTAGATCTTGGAGCTCAGGATGACATTTAGAGATTTTGGAAATTCCAAATGGAACTAAGACAACAGTAAGGTCATCTTAGTCCTCCTAGGGGTATTTTACAAAGATTCTTTTAGATTTTGTTCCTACATTTGAATATTCTGCATCTACCCCGAAAAACAATAATGGGACTAAGATAATAGTAAGGGTGTCTTAGTCCTCCATAACACTTTTTGACAGCTTCTTTACATTTTCAGAATCCTCATTGCATTTCCAGACCTCCTAGATACATACCCCCTAACTTGATGTGGTTTAATTTTGTCATTTGATCTCCTTATTTGGCTTGCATTGCTTGATTTTGTGAGTTGAATTTTCATTTGTATTTTACAAGCTTTTTCTTGGTGGTGAACCCCTAAAAGTTCAAAGAACCCCCTCTTAGGTCCTCCTTGTTGAGAATTGACTCACCTTGTGCGGTTTATAGTCAATCCAATTGGGACTCCTAGGAAATTATTGAATGATAATAGGAGAAAAGTGGTTTTCTATTCCTAGGTTATAAAGTACCCATTTTCTTATTATTCAAATATTAACAATTAAGTATGTCTCAAGAAGGGTTGAGAAGGTAGTCCCAAAACATTGAAGGAAAAAAGAAGCAAATATAGTTGTATCCAAATTATGACTCAAACTATCAAACCTTGGAAATCTCAAACCATAATCATGATAATATTGAAAATCTCTCATTTTATATTTGTAGTATCCCCAATGGGATTTTCTTTAATTTTTTTGATTTATTCAATAGAATTCTGATTTATATTTCTGTACTTTTTGATTTAGTTGGATGAAGGGAAATTGCTACTTGTACCTAATACTACTCTTGATCATGGGAGATCGCCAACCTTGAGGAGAAAAATAAATATATTATGAATCCAACTACCCTTAGGTAACTCCAACTTGAATAAGAATCCTCTCCAGCTCCACTCTCAATCCTAAAAGGGTCATAGAAATGAAGCTCTTCAACTTCCCTGCACTACTCCTTAATGTAATTTCTCTATATAGTTGTAGGAACAAGAATACCAATTCATCAACCTCAAGTGTCATGTACATTTCCTACATCAACCCCTTCACTCTACCTCTATCCACAAATGCTAAGTCAACCAAGATAAAGCATCATATCTATCTAAGGCCCTAAAATATTATGTCTATCAATATGTGATAGGTGATATCATAATAATGTTCTCTAAAACACAACCACCTACACCCAAGCCTTCTATTGCTCCACTTTGATATGAATATCACTCATCCAATTGTTGTGAAGGAATTGACAATGATCCCTATGAATTATTCTTCTTGGATCCCAAATTATTGCACCATCACACCAAATGAAAGTAAATAGAGAAGTGTCACTCATCATGCCACCACAAAAAGGTATCCTCCTATACCTAAATTTCCTCTTATGGATGTGAAAAGTGTCCATCATATGTGCATCACCAAACATGCAAATTCACTCTAGGTTTCTAGTGCAAATAAAAAAACACCATGAAAACTGAAAACTAGACATATGATCATGCCAAGAATGCTTTTGTCATAAGATAGGATTTCATCATCATGCAACCTCCCAATTATGTAGTGTCAATCCCATGCACACCAATCCATCCTAATAGCTGCAAACATCAATGAGAAATCTAAAAACTCCATGATCAACAATATAGAATAGCCATCAATCATCAAGAAGTGAGTTGAATACCAATAGATTAGGTTTGATAATATTTTTCTCTCATCCTCATTTCCATGTATTGAACTATAGTCTAGCTGAAACTCAACATCCTCATGAACATACAAGTCCAAAACACATTCCTCCATGACATCTCCTTCAATTTTTGAAGCTAGGACATCATTATGCTCACCGAAAGGATCATCATCATGATAACATGGTCTCAAAACAAAAGTAGGCTCATTGTCCACTCTCCAAGAATGATTAAACTCTTAACAAAATCCAAATCACAAATTTTCTTCTCTTCATATGCATAACAATCATTCTTTATTGGTCCAAAAAATGTATTCACAACTTCCTCTTCCTTAACCTTGACTCGAGCCTTCAGTCAACTCTAAAAATGATGTGTTTCATGAACCCTATGATTAAAATCATTTGTAAAAAATAAATTTTATGATTTTTTTTTCAAAATCATACCTCTCAACAAGTTCATGCAAATCTGATCAATCTTCACTTTCTACCATGATAGCTTCTTCCCTTGGAAGTATTAGAGATTGATGAAGAAATTCATCTTGCTACTACTTCTCATGATCCATGTGACTTAATTGTTCCTTGATATTTTGTAGGTGTTGTTTTGTTTTTCTACAATTGATTTATCCCCCCTCTTAGTTGTCTTGTTCAACAATTGGTTTTAGATCTTGATTCCTTGGAAAAGAGCTTAACCACTTAAGGAAGGTCTGAGATG
Source organism: Sequoia sempervirens (assembly GCA_007258455.2). Lineage (NCBI taxonomy): Eukaryota > Viridiplantae > Streptophyta > Pinopsida > Cupressales > Cupressaceae > Sequoia > Sequoia sempervirens. Next base: position 732,645,063 of record VDFB02271358.1, on the reverse strand, counting down.
GTGAGCAAGATGAATTTTGAGTATCCAAGGTTTGATGGAACTGATTATGCTATCTAGAAAATACAGATGGAAGGATATCTAGAGTATTTTGGATATGATGTTGAGAAAGCTTATAAGACTACTTACACTCCTCCCAGTAATAGTTTGAGTACAACTAATGAAATCAAGGTGCATGAAGCAAAAAATAAGGTGAAGTTCATTTTGAAGAATAGTCTTTCACCTTCTGAGTTGGTTAAAGTTCAAAATATGAAGACTACTAAAGAAGTTCAGGATGCTTTAGAAAAGATGCATGAAGGAGATGAAAAGGTCAAAGAAGAAAATTTGTAGAATTTGGAGGCACAGTTTGAGATACTGCATATGTTTGAAGATGAGAACATTAAATCCTATGTACAGAGAGTGGATGAGTTGGTATGTGCAATGTGGGTACTTGGTGTTATAGTAGATGAATCCAAGATTGTGAAGAAGATTCTTAGAACTCTCCCTATTGCATACAATGCAATGTTATCTGCTATTGAAAAATATGTAGATTACAAGACTTATACTAAAGATCAGTTATTGGGAACTATAACATCTTATGAGATGAGTAAAAAAAAAAATAGAAATGGATCCAAATCAAAAATTACTTTCAATGCTACAAGAACTGAAGACCTAAATGAAGAGAACCTTGATGAAGAAGAAGCTAACTTTGTGGGAAGGATGAAGAAAGGCTCTAGTAAGTATGAAGGTAAGTTACCCTTTAAATTCTTTAGTTGTGGAGGAATAGGTCATTTTTCTTTGAGATGTATGGAAAGATCTTAAAACAAACAAAGATTTAAGAAAGAAAACAAAGGTAAGAAGATCAATAGAGAATACTATGTAAATGAGGACGCTGGTATTTTTGATGAAGAATATGATTATGGAGATTTTAATGAAAATGAATGCTTGTTTTTGGATATAATATGAACCTAATTTTGATAAATCTAAAAGATAGGTGAAGGAATGCTCTCCAAAGAAAGTTGAAGATATTGTAATTTCTGCTCTTCATGCTAAACAAGAAAAAAATTACTTGGTTTTTGACAATGGTTTTTCACATCACATGATTGGTGATAAGAGTAAGTTTTTCAAACATAAAAAATATGATGGAGGGTTAGTTATGTTTGTAGATGATACTAGTGTTAAGATTTGTGGGATAGGTTCAGTGAGTTTTGATGGCAAGTAATATAATACTATTGATGTCTACTATGTTAAGGGTTTAAGGAATAATCTCGAGTATTGGAAAAATGTGTAGTAAAGGATATAATATTGTATTTGACGATGGAAGATATGAAATCAAGAAAGAATCCAAAACAATGATTGTTGCACAAAAGAAGTCTAGAGGAAATATTTACCAACTTAAGGGTGCTGATGAATAGTGTTTTATGACTTAGATTAATGACAATTGGTTATGGAACTAGAGAATGTGTCATATGAATTTTGATAACTTGGAAAGAATTAGGGCAGTTGATGAAGGAGACTCCCCTTGCGATCTAGAACAACACAAAACAACCAAGTTTGCACAACACAACTTGTTTTATTACTAAAATGACATTACAGAGTTACATGCCATCTTATGGGCTTCTTACATGCATTTGAAGATTGTAGATCTGAATTCTAAGTTGTCAAACTACAATCTTCAACCTCTGTATTCTTCAAGAAATTCCCTATCCTATGCCCCCTTTCTATTGGTCACCCTTCAACTTATATATATAATTCTAATTCTCTAGGTCAATTACATAGACTTCCATGATCACATTTTCATTCATTCCCGAATAAGTTGTCTACCAGTCATTCGTTGCATACCTACAAATCTATTTTTTCCTAGTCAATTAGCAACAATGATGTGAATTGATGAATACCAACATGCCATGTGTCATCATTGGGTTTTCTAGCTCATCATTCAGTCATTTTCTATCATCATCTCCTTATCACTGTATCATTGGGACCATCTCAAGAGTCCTTCTGATGAAGGTCAACCACACCAATCAACTTGCTATCATGATATGAGTCCACCCTGTTTCCACGTGATTCACAACAAGGATGTGAATCGTAAGACCATTAATCAATCACCATCAATCTGTACACATCACCGTCATGTCGGGTCCCATATATCATCCAACCTTACATCACCTAATTTTTGAGACTCGTTCCCTCATCCTACCAATACATCCAATTCCTCCCAATGTCATTTGTTAACTTCCTTAGGATCGTTAGGTTGTTGGAGGGACTCACATTAGACTCCTGCAGATACACAAGTGTCCTGCTTATAGATGACCATCAGTTCATCAGGGAGACCTAAGTTAGCATCCCGCTGATGAAGTTCACTCTAACCAATGATATACATACCACCACTCACAAGGGATATCATCTCATTGTTGGGATACTGGATGTCCTACCGATAAGTAATATTTATGTCAATGTAACTCTGTGCACTACTCACTCACCATTGTCATCAATATGTCATTGGTTCTTGTAGGAAATTCACACCAATATGTGAAGGTCCCACTGATAGAACATGATCAACCCTTATTTGAAACAAAAAAACACAAAAAGATGATGTAGGATTTCTCTTCACCTTGGATGCTCCTGCATCAGACACCTGGGGTAGATTTGAAAAGTGACTTCGTCACTTCTTGGGAGTTAGAGAAAAACCAAGATGGCTAACCTCTAACTCAGATAACCAAGTTAAATCTTCTATTGGCCTTCCTTTCCACTTTTCTAGGCATTCATTGTACTACCTGTTCCTAGTACTCCTTCCCACACAGCTATCTAGGATCTCTTCAATTTCTTCTTCCTCCATGGTTGTTGGTGGAACACTCCACTGTGCCTCTACCAAATCATTCTCCTTGTCTCCTTCATGATACTCTATTAGGTTTGAAATGTTAAATACAGGTGATACATGAATCCCACTTGGAAAATCCACCTCGTACGTGTTTCCTGAGTCATGTTTCTTCAAAATATTACATGGTTTGAACTTCTTCATCTTCAACTTATTTTATGTACCAACTAGAAACCTTTCCTTCCACAAATGAACCGTGACTTCATCTCCAATAGAAAACTCCTTATGCCTTATTTTTTGATCTACCTTTACCTTGTATTGTATATTCATCTTAGTAATAGGTTCCTTGACTTCTCTATGCACATTCTTCATATGTTCAACGAAATCATCAGCTTGAACACTATGCTTCCCTTCCTTATCCATATTTCTCAATCCAGTAGCAGTTCTCAGACTACTCCCATACACAATTTGGAATGGTGATCTACTAGTGCTCCTATTGATAGAATTGTTGTAAGAAAATTTTTCCCAGGGTAAAATCATATCCCATCCCTTGGGCCTGTCTCCTAATAAACACCTTAGCAAGTTACCCAAACTCCTATTCACTACCTTCGTTTTTCCATCTATCTATAAATGATGTGTTGAGCTAAGTTTGAAATCAATTTTTAACTTCTTCCACAATGTCCTCCAGAAATACCCAACAAACTTGGTATCTCAGTTTGAAACTATGCTCTTGGGTAGACCACATGTAGTCTTACCACCTCCTTAAAGAATAATTTTGCAACATGAACAACATCATTAGTCTTATGACATGGAATGAAGTGTGACATCTTTGATAATCTATCCACCACCACAAGTATGGAGTCATGACCACACTGCATCCTTGAAAAACCAAGAACAAAGTCCATGTTGATATCTTCCCATGACCTTTCTGGTATGGGTAATGGCTAGTATAACCCAATATTCTGACTTGCTCCCTTTTCCATTTGACATATTCTATAGTTTTGTACAAAAAATTTCACATCCTGTTGTAACTAAAGCCAATAATAATGTTCACCAATGGTCTTATCCCACCAAAGTGTCTTGCCAATCCACCATTATGCTTCTCTTTGATCAAATTATCTCTCATGGAACTTTTGGGAATGCACAATTGATTCCTCCTAAACAACATACCATCCTAGACTATAAAATCCAACCATCTCATCCTATCCAACATGACAGGCTTCATGCAAGCTTTCCAAGCCTCTACAAAATCAAGATCTTCCAAATATAAAATTTTGAGTTCATTGAACTCAACCACTTCCACCTGTAATTTTGTTAACAAATTTTTCCTTCTACTCAAGGCATCTGTAACTCTATTCAACCTTCCACTCCTGTGATTTAACACAAACGTATAACTTTGCAGAAATTCCACTCACTTCAAATGCCTTTGATTTAGTTTTCCTTGACTATTCAAATACTATAAAGCCTAATGATTAGTAAACAAAAAAAATCTTTTGGCAACAAATAATGTCTCCACTTTTTCAAAGCCTGAACTTTTTCATCATTCAAATTCTCACTAAAATAGGCCATGGGTCTACCCTCCTAACTTAAACTAGCTCCAATGGTGCTACCACTAGCATCATAGTCTACTTGAAACACTTTATTGAAATCTAGGAGTACCAAAATAGGCTACTCCATGACCTTTTTCAACAAATTGAGACTCCTTGTTGCTCCTGTACTCCACTTAAATTATTTTCTATCCCCTCTCATTGTTTCAGCTAGGGGTGCACAAATACTACTAAATCCTTTAATGAACTTTTGGTAAAAACTTTCTAAACCATGAAAATATCTTACCTTAGTAGTGCTTCTCGGTATTGGCCACTCCACAATAGCTTTCACCTTTTCTGGATCCATTTTTAGACCCTCTACTGAGATAACAAATGTTAGATACACCAATTCCTGTTTCAAAAAGATGCATTTCTTTAAGTTGATCAACAACTTCTCTTCTCTTAGCTTCTCAAAAACTTCTCAAATATACCTCAAGTGCTCCTCCAATGTCCTATTGAAACTCAAAATTTCATCCAAGTAAATAATGAAAAACTTACCCAAAAATTCTTTCAATACCTCATTCATGAGCCTCATAAACATGTTGGGTGCATTGGTTAGCCCAAAAGGCATGACTAACCACTTGTACAGGCCTTCTTTCATATTGAAATTTGTCTTCCATTCATCTCCTTCTCTGATTCGAATTTGGTGGTAACCAATCCTTAGATCAATCTTTGTGGAATACTCAGCTCCAATTAAGCAATCCATAATGTCATCCATCCTTGGAAAGGGAAAATAATACTTGATGGTAATCTTATTAATGGCTCTTGAATTAGTACACATTCACCATTCTCCATCCTTATCAGGTGCTAGTAATATAACAATCCTTAATCAATCCCTTCCATAACAACTCTTGCACTTGTCTATTTGACTCTTCACTCTCTATTGGACTCATTCAATGGGTTTCCTTATTTGGAAAACTGGCTCCAAGAATTAGATCCATCTGATGACTAATCTTCCTTATACATGTTAATCATTTAGGAAAATTATAAAAAATAATACTCTAGAATTCATCTAAAAAACTACACACTTCTACAGGAACTTCACTGCTAACTTCCTTTTTAGTTCTTAGAATTAATGAAAAACACATGTGTTCATGTCTCATACCTTCCAGAAATTTTCTTGCATCAACCAAACAAATTCATGCATTATTGCATACCTTTTCATCTGCCTCCTTCAGATGCTTTAGCTTAAGTCAAACTCCATCCTTCGTTAATGAATAAGTGATCGCATGTCCATCATGTATTGCTCATTGATCAAACTGCCATGGTCGACCCAACAACATGTGACAAGCATCCATGGGTATCACATCACGCAAAACTTCATCCCTGTAGTTACCAATTTTGAATTTTATTAGGCATTGTTCATTGACCAACACCCTTTGATCCTTCTATAACCATTCAATCTTATATGGACTCGGGTGCTTTCTCCTCTCTAGTTGTAATTTGGTGACCATTTCTTTTGACATTAGATTTTCAGTATTGCCTCCATCAATGATGACAATGTAGACCTTGCCTTCATATTTACAATGGGTACAAAAAAAATTCTTTCACTAGTCAGGCTCCCTCTCTTCATTCACCAAGGCCATTTTGACAACAAGGGTCTCACCCCTTTCTGCATCTTTAGACTTTGAGGGTTGAGTGTCTTCATCTACATGGGCTACTCACGCCTTTCCTTTTAGTCTCTTATTCATCCTCTCTTGGTGTTGTGGGAACTCATAAGCCCTATGTTTCTCTTCACCACATTGGAAACATGTTCCTTTGAAACCTCCTCTTCTTGGTCTGTGCCCATACCTTCCTCTACCTCTTTGATCTCCACTATTCTAATCATGAGGCTGATATGAGTCATCTCTCAGTTGATCTTAACTAGCATTGGATCCTTCACCTTTCTTATAATCATCACCTCAACCTCCATAAGGCCATTTACCAATCTTTCCACCTCGACATCCTCCTCTTTTGTTGCTTTCAAACCTCTTGTTCAATCGTTCTTCAACCTTTAGAGAGAACTAATAAGCATCCTCAATGGTAGTCATTCTTACCAGTGCCAATTCCTCTTGTATACAAGGCTTCAACTTGTTGATATACTGAGCAACCTTCTCTTTGTTCACCTCTGGGTGTCTTTTTCAAATAAGAACCTTGTGAAATTCCTTAGTGTATTCTTTCACTGTCCTCATTCCTTGTCTTAGAATCTACATTTTCTTTAGCAACTCCAATTCATAATCAATAGGAATGAATTGCTTCTTCAAATTTTCCACCATTCTATCCCATCTGGAGATTATATCTTCTCCTTGTCTACCTCTTTCAAGTTTGACCTCTTTCCACCATATACTTGCATGACCTTTAAGTTTCATCTTTGCAATCTTCACTCTGTGGGGATCTTCAATCTCCTCAAATTCAAAAAATTCTTCCATATCATTGATCCAATCGATCAATTCTTCTAGGTTCAAGCTACTGCTAAAAGTTGAAACTTTCATTTTTGGTTTCTTTCCTAGACTGGATATAGCTCCTAGCAATCTCAACTCCCCAGGATCTACTTGATCATGTTCTTCCTCTTCCAATTCCTCTTTTGTTTCATCTTCACCATCATCTCTTTCCTAATGTACTCCTCTTCCTCTTTAGATCTCTTGCAAGGCTTGCATCTTCCTTCTAAGGGCCCCAATTTCATCTCTCAGTGGATCTCTTCCTTCACCACCTCTACCTCTACCTTGACCATGTTGGGCCATCCTTGGAGGATTTTTTTTCTTAACTGACATTCACAGGTCATGTTGCAACTACCTCACATTCGACACTATGTTATAGACTCAAGAACTCCCGCTCTAATACCAGTTGATAAAGGGGACTCCCCTTGCAAGCTAGAGCAACACAAAACAACCAAGATTGCATAACACAACTTGTTTTATTACTGAAATGACATTACAGAGTTACATGCATCTACAGATTGCAGATCTGAATTCTAAGGTGTCAAACTATAGTCTTTGACCTTAGTATTCTTCAAGACATTCCCTATCCTCTGCCCCCTTTCTGCTGGTCACCCTTTAGCTTATATATCATTCTAATTATCCAGGTCAGTTACATAGACTTCTGTGATTGAATTTTCATTCATTCCCTAGTAATTCATCTACCAATTATTTGTTGCATGCTCATAAATTTATTTTTCCCTAGTTAATTAGCAACAACAATGTGAGTTGACGAATACCAACATGCCATGTGTCATCACTAGGTTCACTAGCTCATCGTTCAGTCATTTTTTGCCATCATCTCCTTATCATTATCTCATTGGGACAATCTCAAGAGTCCTTTAAATTAATTTCGATCACATAGATTAACTTGCTATCATAATATGAGTCCACCTTGTTACCACACGATTCACAAAAAGGGTGAATCACAAGACCATTCATCAATCACCATCAATCTGTACACATCACCATCATGTTAGGTCCCACATTTCATCCAACCTTCCATTGCCCCATCCTAAGACTCATTCCCCCATCCTACCAATATATCCACGTCCTCCTGATGTCATTTGTTCACTTCCTTAGGATTGTCAGGCTATTAGAGGGACTCACATTAGACTCCTTCTGATACACAAGTGTACCACTAATAGATGACCATTAGTCCATCAGCTAAACCTAAGTTAGCATCCCGCTAATGAAGTTCACTCCAACTGATGATAAACATACCACCACTCACAAGGGATATAGACCTGTCACTGGGACAATAGATGTTTTCCTGTCAATAAGTAATCCTTCCACCGATATAACTCTACACACTGCTCACTCACTATTGTCATCGATATATCATTGAGAATTGTAGGAAAGTCACATCGATATGTCAAGTTCCTGCCAATAGAACATGATCAACTCTTATTTGAAAGAAACAAACACAAAAATATGATGTAAGATTGCTCTTCACCTTGGATGCTCTAGCATCAACAGTGCAAGCCGTAAGAGATTTATCAAGGATTACAAAGCCTGTTAATGCTATTTGCATGAATTTTTATTTTGGAAAGCAAGCGAGAAACAAATTCAGATCAAAGGAACAATCTACTATCAAACTATTGGATTTGATTCATAAATATCTTTGTGGTCCTACAAGAGTGAGAAGTCTACAAGGTGAAAGGTATTGTATGCTTTTGATTGATGATTACTCTAGATATACATGGGTTACTTTTATTAGAGATAAATTTGAAGGATTAGATAGATTCAAGACATTCAAATCTATGGTAGAGAATGAAGTAAATTTGAGAATAAAATACTTAAGGTCTAACAAAGGTGGTGAATTCACATCCCATGAGTTTAATATGTTTTGTGAAGTTCATAGAATAAAAGGACAGTTATTTGCTCCTAGAACTCCTTAGCAAAATGGAGTTGTTGAAAAAAAGAATAGAACAATTCAAGAAGCTGCTAGATCAATGATTATTCAATTTGGTCTACCAAAATTTTATTGGAGAGAATCTATTCGCACTGTTGTTTATGTGTTTAATCAAGTTCAAGCAAAGGCTAATAGTACTAAGACTCCCTATGAGCTATGGTGTGGAAGAATTCCTACTGTCAAGTATTTGAAAGTATTTGGAAGGAAATGTTATATCAGATGGGATGAAGAGAATTTAGGGAAATTTTATGCTAGATGTGATGAAGGTATCTTCCTTGGATATTCTACTAGAAGCCAAGCTTATAGATGTTTCAATAAAAAACTAAGAAAGATTATAGAAAGTATAAATGTCAAGGTTGATGACGTAGTAAAGAATTCAATTGAAGTTGATGGATATGTATTTGATGAACTTGATTTTACAGAAGTTGAAGAAGTTGTGGAAGAGAAGGAAAAGAAAAATGAAGAAGAAACTTCGGTGGTGTCCCAAAAGACACCTAAATATGTTCAAAATAGTCATTTAGAAGATCAAATCATTGGAGATAAGAGGAAAGGAGTATTAACAAGAAGTAGAGTTGCTGCTATTGGTGAGATAAATATGTGTTCACTCTCTAAAGTTGAATCAAAGACCATAAGTGAAGCATGTAAAGATGAACGTTGGATGAAAGCTATGGAAGAAGAACTTATGCAAATTGAGAAGGATCATATACTTGGAAAATGCTCCCTAGACCGGAAGATAAAAACATAATTGGATCAAAGTGGATATTCAGAAACAAGTTGAATGAGAATGGAGAAGTAGATAGAAATAAAGCAAGACTTGTGTGTAAGGGCTACTGATAAGTAGAAGGTATAGATTATTGGGAGACTTTTGCTCTGGTGGTAAGAATGGAAGCTATCAGAATGTTTTTAACATTTTCTACTCATAAATATTTCAAGGTATATCAGATGGATGTAATGTATGCATTCTTGAATGGTGAGTTAGAGTAAGAAGTCTACATAGAACAACCAAAAGGGATTTTAGTTTTCAAATCAACCGAATATGGTTTGCATATTTAAGAGGTATTTATATGGATTGAAGCAAGCTCCTAGAGCTTGATATGCAAGGTTGGATATATATTTGATTGAACAAGGTTTCAACAAAGGTACTACAGATAGTAATCTATTTATTAAAATTGAAAATGAAAAGATCTTGATAGTGGTTGTATATGTTGATGACATTATCTTTGGAAGAGATGAAACTTTCTACAAGATGTTTGTTGAAGAGATGGAAAAATAATTTGAGATGTTTATGTTTGGTGAGATGAATTTCTTTCTTGTGATAAAAATTAATCAAACATAGAAAGGGATTTTTTTTTCATAGTAAAAGTATGTAAGAGAAATGTTGAAGAAGTTTGAGATGGATGGTTCCAAATCGATATGTACTCTTATGGTGACTAGTTGTAAATTGAGTAAAGATGATGATTCACCTAAGGATAATTAGAGAAAATACAGATCTATGATTGGTGGATTGTTGTATTTAATTTCTACTGGACCAGACATTATGCATGCAGTTTGTCCTGTGGCTAGATTTCAAGAAGGATATTTACATGTTGTTGCTATTAAGAGGATATTTAGATATTGGTGGAACTATAGATTATGGCTAGTGGTGTCTTGCAGATAATGATTTTACACTAAGTAATTTTATAGATGCAGATTGACCAGGTTGTGTATATGATAGAAAAAGTACAAGTGGTGGTACATTCTTTCTTGGTTGCAGATAGGTAGCTTGGTTAAGTAAAAAGAAAGACTCAAATTCTTTATCCACTACTGAAGATGATTATATTGCTACTACATCTTTCTCCACACAAGTTTTATGGATGAAAAAAATTTGAAAGACATTAGAGCAATGTATGATGATCATATTTCTATTTTTTGTGATAATACAAGTGAAATTAACATTTCAAAGCGTTCAGTGATGCACTCAAGGACAAAGCATATATCTACTAGGTATCACTTCTTAAGAGAGAAGGTTGTAGAGAATGAAGTGAAACTTGAGCATGTACCTATGAAGGATCAGGTTGCTAACATATTCACGAAGGCTCTTTCTGAAGATACTTTTGAGTATCTCTAGGACAAGTTAGGGGTAGTTTCCCCTCCTTTCTTGAACTATATGCATATGAAGATGCATATGTCTGGTGGGTCTATGGATCTATCTTTCTTCTAGACTGATGTTTTGGTGGTTACCTCAGGGAGTAGGTAGTGTCATGTGTTGTTATTTAAAGTGTATTTTGTTGTTAATGTCAAAAGGGAAATCAATGTAAAATATCTTTTTCCTTTTCCATTGATGTCAAAGGGGGAGAGAAAGATGTGAGAAGAGAGGAGGATGTGAAAAAGAGAGAGATTATCATGTGAATAATTTTATCTACTAAGGGGAGAAACAAAAATCATGGAAAGTGTGTTCAGAGCTATTGTGTTGTCTTTGATGGTTTTTCACATCATGTGTTTCCATAAATTACAAAGGGGGAGATTGTTGCAAGTATAAAAGTGTTGTCATTGATGTCAACTAGTTCTCAACTAGTTGATGTTGTCATTAATATCATGGATAATGGTTATTGACTACATATGTTGAGGATATTGAGAAAATTATAATAAAGAAAGGTTGTAGGTGTTGAGTGTTTTCTCCGAGTTTTTCTATGGGATTTTCTCCTATGGTTGGGTGGTTCAGATATGTTGAACATGGTTGTTGGAAGTTTCTATATCTATTATTTGGGGTTCTAGATCATTGTACAGTTGAAGTTATGTTCACTAGTTGTGAACTATGTTTTTCTATGTATCTAGTTGAGGTCCAAGAGAAATGTAGTTTCTCCGGATTTCTTCTTGTTCGAGTCTTATGACTTGCAATTTTTAGGATAAGCTATTGGGAATTTTTTCAAGTTAATGTTGTTATCTGGAAAGACTAGATCATGATAAGTGCAATTGTTTTATTTTTTTACATTGGTTTGGTTGACCTTGTGCTAAATGCTACTGGCGAAGTTCATGAAGTGTGTTGGGAATTATTTGGGTTCTCATAAAGCATGTGTTTGGTTTTCCATCATTCTAATTCCACCCTAGAATATTTTGGCACTAGCCTAATTTGAATTTGTAAATGCAAATGGTGTATGAACACTACTATATTTGACTACAAATTCTGACGAATGTTTGGTGACACATCAACAAAATATTATCGAATTACCAAAAAAACACTGTTTTAAATTTTGTCATTGGAATTTCATCACTTTAATGACCAACTTTTATTCATCGAAACCATGACCTAGCTTTGTCGGTCAGTGCCATGGAAAAATGTTGGTGGTGTTTGTCACAAAATCGATGAAACTTCATCCAACTATCGACGACAAAAAAACACAAAACGTTATAGAGCGCCCACTTGAAAGAATAAAAAAAACACCATTCATCATTTTTCCGATGAGGTAGAGTTGCCATTACAACAAAAATTTCATCTCTTGTATAGCAACCTCGTCACAATTTTTAGTGTTTTTTCAAATTGTGTTCATCGAAATTGTGACAAAACACTACATTTAAAAATAAAATAAAATATTTATTTGCCACCATAGTGAAACGTTAGAAATTGCATTTGGTTTGTTAAACAAGGCCCCTCGTACAACTATTAGAGTTGTTAAGAACCTTCAACCATGTTTTGATTGCCACATTGCATATAAATTCATCTCCAAGATTGTTGCACCCTCAAAGGTTAAGCCCAACACACAACCATACTTCTTTCTTGTAGCTCATTTAGGGTAGGTTGCAAGTAAACCACAACCAAAACACCATTGAATATATTGAGTTCACCAAGGCTTTGAATTTTTTTTAAAGCCCTAGTCAGATCGGGTGAAGAGAGTAAGAGTTTTAGATAATAATAGTCATAACAATATCTAAGCACACTCATTGAAGCTAAAACAAGGGGAATTTCAATGATGACAGTAGCTAAAATACCATGACATTTATGACATTTAAAAGATCATCAATAGAGGATAAGTTTCTTGCAATATTTTTACATCACAGTCACCTATTAATGGGGACCAAGGATGATACAAAATAGAGATAAATGACTATGATAATGAAAAAAGGGAAATAATGAAATGAAGACTAATGAATAAAGACATGAGATAATTGAAGAGGACAATCATAGGTCTTTGTGACTATCATAAGAGGTCATTAGTTGATGAGAAGATAATATAGAGTAAGCATAAAGAGGCATGACAATAAAATGGACTGTGAAAGAAAAGGTATGCAAGTGTAGGGTGTAAATATGATCAAATAACTAGTGATATGTTTGAAATGACAAAGATTGAATGGTCAATCTAGAAGTATCAAGAGGGTAGAGGATTCAAGTCACATCCAATGTGATTAAGATAGTGATTGTGAAGAAGGAAAGGGGTAATGGTTTATGGCAGTCACCTTACATTGAAAAGGGTGTAGATATTATTCAATGGATAGAGTTAGCTCCCACAATGAATTATGTGCAAAGAGGATTAACAAATACCTTATGCAGTAAACCCTAGGGTTTGTAAGAAGGTGACACTTAAAGGCAGTCTTATGCAATGACATACTAAAGGAACAACGTTGAGAGAACAAATGCAAGAAAAAAAATCATAGAGCATGAGTCATAGATCATGAAGTTTTTTGAGGAAAGACTTGTGCCATGAATTTTTTGTGGATAGACTTGGAGGCATGAAGCATATGAGGACATGAGTCTTAGGTTCTACATGCTAAATTTCAAGACATGGAAAATGATTCAAAATCTTCAATGATGGACAACGATCACCAAGATAGTCATGATGATATTCCAAGGATAAAAGAAAAATACTGCGTGACCTTGTGAAGTTGAAAGGATAGCTTGTAATGACTAATAACCTATGGAAATGGCATGATTTAAAGATAGTTACAAGGAAAGTGCAACAATTCAAAAGCATGAAAATATAGTCACAAATGGACATACCATATATTTGCAAGGATAGTCATGTGCATTGATATTCATGAGGAAGAAGCAATACACAATGTATGATGTAACAGAGCGGCAATGCTATGGAGGAATACTAAAGATATATATTTTTGATGAGAAATCAAAAAGGGGTCAAATCTCAAGGAAAAATAATTACAATCAACTAACAAAAGATGATTTTCACAAGGGAAATGATAGTAATGAGGGTGCAGAAAATATCAAACACCATGAATAAAACCTAGGATAGTCATAAATGTCTTCAAGATATAGTCATTTTAGAAAATTTAAATGGTAGTGACCTTGTGAAGTTGAAAGGATAGTTATACTGACTTTGGATAGTGATTAGTGACTATAAGTTATGACTTTGTTTTATGCCCAATAGGTCTCTTTATGACTATGTTATAAAGGTTTTGACTATGAATCATGATGAAAAACCTCAAGAGAACTAAAGGATTGTCATATTAAATGTATGAGGTCAATGGGCACAAAAGAGGAGTAGAGCATAGACCTAGTAGGCATGAAAGATAAAATGTCAATATTCAAATGAGACTCAAATTGATTGCTCAAAGAAGAATATCACCATACATATATAAAGGGTAGTCACCTAGAAGGACTATCAACTAAGTGAAGTAAAAGATAGTCATGTAAAGGGTAGATTCAAAGGATGACAGTCCACAAGCATTTCAAATAAGTACAGTGATAGCCCCCCTCACCAAGTGAGCAATGATGGAAATAGTTTAGAGTCTTCAAGAAGATGCCAAATCATGAGAGGTAGAAAATTATTTAAAATACAATTAATAATCAATAAAGGATGGTATTAATAGTTAAAAAAATGCTTGAAAATATCTTTAAAATGGACTATGAGATGAAAGATCAATAATGCATAGTGATTTGATGAATATGGGTGATAGTGCTAAGACAAAGGAATAGTCAACTAAATGCAAAGTCAATGGTCATTCAACTTAGGGAAATCATAAAGATTACAGAGGCTTATGACACTTATGATCATAGATATGGATTTGTAAACAATCCAAAAGACTATCATGTGCCCTTAGCAAAGGTTATGAGTGTGATGTATTTTCGATGGTTTTATGCACTGTGAATCTCTAATGGATTGGTAGACTATAGTTTATCCTCCATAGGTCTTCATGAAATATGTTTACCCTTAGTAATTTATTAATAACTATTATCCTTTTTGTCAAGACAAAGATTAATGACTAAGATTGAAGCATTATGACAGTGTGCTAGTTATGGTTGTGGCTTAACAAGGGTAGATTTTGGTATGGAAGACAATAAGCTGAATGAATGTAAGTAGAGAAATTTTTGCATACCTACAGATGGTACAAAATTTCATGATTAAGTGGAAGCCTCCCATCAACAAGATCCAAATACCTGTGTATCTATCTCAATCAAGCCTCTAAAACCTTCAAAGTTGTCAATTTTTCCACTAACATGTTATGCACAAAAGTCAAATTTTAGAGTTATGTCACCACTAAAAACAAAAGAAACAGAGCTTTGAAACCAAATCCACACACAAAAAAATGTGGTATTCATACAAATCCATACAAACAAACTAAACTCAGAACATTGGAATGGAAACAACTTCAAATTATAGTGTAGAGCATGGATTCACTTTACTCAACTAGAGGCACATTTCAATATAATGGGTTCTTCATCTAAAACATATGTACGAGGTTCAAATAGTAAAGAGATTGATGAAATATAGAGGAATTAAAAGGATACTTGGATGTAGTTGGATTGAAGGTCATAAATTGGTACATTTTTTTTTGTGTAGGAGACATATCACATCCAAAAACATGGTAGAGCCATGCAAAGTAGGAGAAATTGGCTTGGAAAATGAAGGCATCAGGGTATAAAGAATCATTTTTCTACCACCATAGTAAAAATTTAGCACTTTCTTTCATCTTTGTATATTGGTTTGATGCTTCAAACGATGCATTTCTTATATTGAAAAGTGCATTACCTTATTGAGCTTCTCTTTGTTTCAAGAATAGTTTAATATTCTCTACTTAACAGGTCCAACCACATGGCGGTGGAAGCTCATTTGGCCCGTCCCCTCCCTCACATCACTTTCAATTCCCCATACCCGATCATATAACATTCATTGATTAACATATAACATTCATTCATTAATTTATTCACATTCATTCATTAACATATAGCATTCATTCTTTCAGTTTTTACATATTATAAAAAATATGGTAGTCATAATATGATTACAATCGCTTTTTCTTTTGTTTCTTTATTGTAGCTAAAAAAAGCTGAAGTGGAGTATCATTTTCTAAATTATTTGTCCCCCCTTCAGTTGTTCTACCCTCTGCTCATGATCTTAATGTACACCTAGTCGTGTACTCACGATGTGGAGGTTGCTACAAGGGGGGGTTTGTTGCAATAAAAAATAAATGTTAAATTGATATGTTTTATTATTATTGTTACAAGTATTTCATTAATTAAAAGAACATTAGAGTGGTGCTCTTTACCTGATGGGGCAACATCATGTTCCTGATCTTGTCTTATAGCCTCATGCTCAACATGCTGAACACCCTCTAGATCCTGATCTAGAGTTGAAACACGAAAGGTTACATTAATTAATACACCAATTGCAATTAAATATGTTTAAAAAGAACATTAGAGTGGTCCTCTTTACCTGATGGGGCCACACCATGTTCCTAATCTTGTCTAGCCTGATCATGCTCAACATGTTGACCATGCTCTACATGCTCTAAAGTTGAAACATGAAAGGTTACATTAATTAATACACCAATTGAAATTAAAGATGTTTAATTGTATTAATCCATACTGCATTTTGTATAGCACATGAATAGATCTAGTACTGGGATGCACACCATGAACTTCATCTACAGGTTGTACTCCACCCTCACTAGGCTGCATTCCAATGTCATGTGTAGTATTATCATTTCTTTCATATTTAAAACAAATATGCACCTAACTACTTTATGATGGAAATTAATATTGAATATATTCCACAAGTATTCAATTTTAAATAAACTTAATTGATTTTATTTACCTGCATCTTAGATGCAGTGGAAGCTTGTGTTTTCCCTATCAAGAGTCTTAGGCATTTAGCCACGGCTCCATAGCCTTGGTGGAAGGAAATATTTAGGTCATCTTCTGTGGGAACTCTGTTGAATTTAGAGCCCTGCATTTTTGCATAAGATCATGAATTTTGCTTCTATGGTGTGATTAAACCAAAATTGTTTGCAATTTATTATTTGGATGCAATATTTCATTTATTAATACTTAAAATTTGTGTGGCTAGTTTCATATAACCACCAGAGCCAAGTTTGTGTTGCCCATGTTTTTATAGTCTTCCCTTTGTTTCCTTTGATGTGTCAGGCAGCCTATGAAAAAATTGAAATACGTTAGATTATGTAAAAAGAAAGAGTAATCAGTATATAATTACATTTTTGATAGAATCACATACCTTCCTTGGCTCAGTGGTGTCTTTCATTTTTTCTTTTCAGCCTTCTCCTTTCCATCTGACACTAGGTCCTTCCACTCCCTCTTTGGAATCATGGGGGGATGCTCGTACTTTTTGTTCTTCTCTAAATATTGGTCCCTCGCATACTTTAGATAGGTACTAGCTTTCTTAAGGACCTCGGTTCAGTTGAATGTGTTATTACTGAACAACACAACTAAACGGTTAATGAGCTTATCTTTTAAATCTTGATTTTGGGCATTCCACCATGTACGCATGGTGGGCCCGAAGATCTTCAATGTAATATCATTTAGATGTTTATAGAAAACATCATTTCCCACAAAATGATCATGGGATCATTAGTCTAAAAAGAGTGATGAATAAGTAAATTTCAATTGGATTATATATAATAATAATTAAAACATTTTAAAGTACTTGGGACCTTCTCTATCTTTATGGGAACAAAATCCTCAGTCACCACAAATGTGACCAACAATGTTCCCGTACTAGTAATACAGGAATATCCGAGAAATGTTGCTAAAACATCACTAGTACTAGTGGCCTTTGCATCCCCAGGTACATGTCCTGACGCATGTTCTGGCATGTGTTCGCTACTAGAGGGTGCACTAGCTGATGTCTACATGCTATGTGTTGCCAACATTTCAGTTGACAATATAGGCATGGATGTTGGGGTTGGATGATGTGATGTATGCATAGGAAGATTAGGACCGACACTTGTACCAACCCCTACTACTTGGGCAGCATCATGAGGACGCAAAAAATCCTATAAAAATAACACATTTTAGTTCATGACATAAAAGAGTACAAAATATAAAACCATGAATGAACTTATGTTATAATTAAAAATCTCATGACAACTTACTTGCAAGTTTCGTGCTCTCTCAGTCAATATTTTAACCTTTTCTCTTATCTCATTTGTTTGAGGCACTATGAATAACAACTAAAGGATTTTTTCATTGCAATTTTTTTGGGTCTTTCTTATCATATCCAGAGGATTTACGGAATATGCAATGTCATCATCGCATAATAGTGACTGCACGTCCCTATGTATGCTCTCCTCTACTGCTATTGCCTTTCCCCAATCAGTCGACTGCGACAAGAATATTAAAAAAATTATCAAAATGAACCCAATAAACTTATGAAAAAAACATAATATTAAAACATTTTGCTTGTATCTAATTTGTACAATTACAATTAGGTAAACCTATCAGGTAGAAGCACTTGAAGATGCATTGCGATCTGAGCTCTGGGCCAAAGCCTTCCCTGTACGATCAATGTCCCATTGTGACAAAAATTAAATATAAAAAAACATTACCAAAATGAAACATATACACTTACGAAAAAAAACATAATAATAAAATGTTATAATGGAGTCATTAATTGGAGGTTGGGTAAAATGGTATATAATATGTACCACCCCCATAGTAACTGTGTTTGTATCTATGCAATTCAAATTGTAATCGATTAGCAACTCTTCCCCTTCAATTATTGATTTTATCACACATACGAATACATGGTTTCCCTCATGCACCTCAAATATGCAATTGGGTTGCTTATTTTTTGACCTAGGTCATGTACTGATTATAAACCCTGCAATATTCCCTAATGTTTTTGGACTTCCATCAATGTACATAGCCAATCCTTTATTTTGATCCTTATCTTTTATCTATATATAATTTGTTGACAGTGCATACCTACGCATACTTCATGTATATCAAACCAGCTGCATCCAATCTTTGTAACTATAACAGGGTCTGACATACTCCATCAATTTAGTAACTTTATCATAATAGACGTTTATGCCATCCATGCAAAATAGGCCCAAACCATGTAATGACGATGGTGTTATGCGATATATCCTCTTGTTGACACAAAAATTAGTGTTTATTGGAGGAAGTTCCTTGGGTACCCATTGTTTTTGTAGATGTTTGTACCTCAAGGGTAACTTGATGTCATCTATGCTCTCATCATCATAAGCACATGACCCCCCTTCAGCAAGAAAAAATTCCATCCATTTACAAAATTTTCTTCTAATCTTTTGACCTCTAGTTGATCTCCCTCTTGTAGACCTACTACATGTCTCGCTTTCCTCTTCTCTTCCTAAATTTCCCTTGCTCGAGGAAGAGAGATCTGGAAAATACCTATTTGGTGGTATCTATAGTCATAAGGATGTTGGATGAAGTTATTTCATGGTGATGTGATCCCAAGGTGACATTATGATTAATTTATCATTTCATTGCTAGAATTTGACAGGTTATAAGGTAATCAAGTCTTGATAGTTTGCAAGTTATTGTTACTACCATCCAAATGTGTCCATCAAAAATCAAATCAATGTATGAAGGAGACTATCCCTTGCAATTAATGACTTTAAAATGTCATTATTTTACAACCTAACACAAACATGGAGTTTGGGAGATGCAGTTCACAATAGCTGAGGCTATGGAAACCTAAAAAACCTAGACTCAGTGATGAATTTTCCTACATGAACAATGTATGGCAATGTTCCAAGGATTTTTGCATGACAATTGAGGGGAAAAGGTAATGAATGATAGTCATTATCAGTCTCATAGTCTTTAAGTGTGTGAAAGTGTTGCATGATCATATTTCAGTGGATAGTCCATAGGTGCCAATCATAGTAGGCAGTAACCTTGATGAGGGAGGTGCCATGGAACAAGGTATGATTTCTCTTGGTTCAATAGTTTTGTGTCGGTGGGTTTTATATTTTAATTAGATTGAGAACCATATTGATAAGATGCCGAACAGTGAAGTTTCTTCAAAGCATTCTATTTTTTCTCTTGGTTTAATTGCTAGATAGTAGTTTTTGAGGAATGAATGTTATACGAGTATCTGTCAAACACTTATCATTTGGAAAAGTATATTTAATATTGGTACAACAAGGTCAGATTTCTTATCCCTGGGTCTTTGTACTATTGTGAAAATGTTCAAGTGAGCAATTGCATTTTTAGAAATATTTTTAGGGGAGAAACCAACATAGTAATTTAAAATCCATTGTAGTGGAAGAGAAAAAATTCTACTATTTTTTGACTTTCAAAACATGCATTATTATGATCTTGTACTTAAAGGATTGTCAAGTGGGTTTTATTGTAATTTGTTTGAAGGAAACAATTTCCTCGAAAATATTCAAACATATTCTAAAAGCTGAGAAAACCTTGCTAATTTCATCAACCAAAATGCCTTGATAGATTTGGAGTTGGAAGGTGTAGATTTCACTTGGTCAAATTGATGGTTAGGCTCCTCATCAATTCAAGGGAGATTATACAATTGATGATATTCTTTATTGTAAAGTACCATGCAACCTCATGTACAACCTTTCAAAGGTATGAATTCCTGTTACATCTTCTCTTAATCCAAGTTATTTGATTTACTAGACTTCTACTTAACATTTTAACTCCCAAACTTTGTAACAAGTGTTAAATGTGACTATGGTCCACCAATTAAACAACCAAGGCCTCAAATGTATTCTCTATTTGTAATCAAAGGAATTTTTCTTTTCATTCAAGTAAATAAACTTGAAGGGAAACAGCACCAAGTGGTTTATTGGATGCCTACATGACTAAAAATAGCAACAAATTTATATTTAATGCAAATTTAATGCAAATTTCCATTGAAATTTTTTGTAGTGTGTAGAAGAATGGTTTCACCATACATAATATTTTGGTTTAAGTTGTCTTGAAAAAGATGAATTAGAACACTAATAGACACAATTTAGGTGCATGTGTGAGGTGGTTTAGTTGTCCACTAATAAAATCCATATGTCTAAGTGGTTAACGGGGAGGGAGTGTGTACTAGTCTTGGTTAAGTCATCATAAGTTTATGCTTTGACAATACAAATTGTTTAAGTCATCTTAAATCTTCCTATGTCTAATTGCTAAGAGACTTTTGGTATGTTTTAAGGTAGGATGAGTGGTTGCATCAATGTTCTAGTTCTCTATGACAAGGTTTCAACATCTTCAAATAGTGAAAGTTAGTGCTAATAGTCATTTGAAACAACAACATTTTTATTATGTATGATGGTAGTATTTGATAACTTAAAAGAATTGGCTACCCAACAAACTTAAAGTTAAAAGAAATTTTTTTCAGTTTAAGGGGTTAGCACTTTCTTTCATCTTTGCATATTGGTTTGATGCTTCAAACGATGAATTTCTTATCCCACTTCTATCATATTGTATTCCCATCCAATTGTAAAGCAAAAAGGTTAAACATTTAGCAATCTGCCATTCTTAGCTTGGAAGTTGTTGGCCTTGCATACTTGTTTTGTTGAGTCACAAGTTTGCATGATAAGAAAGGAAGAATGAAATTTTAAATTTTAAATGTTGCTAAGACCCTATCTTTGAGTTGCTCCAATTTTGTGCCCAAGAAACCATATTATTTTTTTGTGAATGGGGGTCAATAATATGTTCTACAATCAATGGAAGATGACTCCATGTAATACAGGCATAGCTCATTGGGGAGCCTCTGGTGCAGGAGCACCTACCCCTTATGTTCACAACTAGAGCATTAGAGGTTGATCATAGAAGTGTATAGGGAGGTTTCAAAGTTATTTTATGTTTTAATAAGGTCTAAAAGACCATTTATTGTTCCATTGATCCATATTGTAAATAAGATCAAATATGTGAAGAAATTGTCAATGATGGTCAAATATTGTCAAAGTAGGTAGAATAGATTTTCTTGTTGGGAGTCATGTATTAAAGGTGAATAAGGTCTAAAAAGACCATTTTAAATGTGTTTAGGGTGCTTGGAAGTCATCTAGTTGATAATGTAAAAAGTTGCAATTGTTGACATTAAAAGTTGTCAAAATTGCAATTTTACAAAATAATGGTTTGTTAAGTGTTTGTTAGTTATGGACATTGGTTGAAGGTAGTTTGGGTCTGAGATGATTTTAAAATCCTTCCAAGTCCTGATAAAAGGTTGTTAGAGGAGTTGATACCAAAATTTCATATCAAATACCACGTTCTTGAAGCAATTTTCTATGTTTTTACTATTTTACTGAAGTTCTTTTGTGTTGTACAGATCTGTACAAGCTTGAAATGCTCTTAGATCATTGGTGTAGATAAATATATTTGTTCCATTTCATTTTCATTTGTTTTTAAGTGCTAAATCACTATTTTGTGGGAGAAAACAATCAAATATAGGGACTGCCCTATTTTGCCTATGTAAGGGTTTGAGAGCTAAAAACAAATGAGATCCACCAATCCACCCACTATCTTGTAATTGTAACTTGGTGGATTGGTGTGCAACATGGTAGGATAGAGGTTAATTGCATTTAGGGGTCTGTTACAATAGGAAACTTGGCATTGAAGTGATGCCCTAGGGTTGAGAGGGGCAATTTTCTTGTGAATTTGTGGTTGTTAAGTTAGGGTTTGTCAATTTGATGGATGGAACAATATGAATGAAGGTTACTTTTCCTATTGCAGGATGATTTTAATGTGTTGAAGACAATAGTTGAGTTAGGGAGGTCAGGTATATGGTGTTTCTATAAAACCCTAGTGTATTGAGGGAAAATGGAGGGTTTTGTAGAACAATGACAAAAGGGCCATGGCTTAGCCCAAAAATGGTGAAATCTGATGTTTTGTGTCATAAAAAATATCTATCAATAGGTTGTGGAACAAAACCAAGCGGTTGGAAAGGCCTTCCTTTGTAAAACAGGGGTAGCAAAGATTGAGAACGATTTGGTTAAAGGTTGGGGGCAGGAATACTAAGTTTTTGTATATGAGGCCACTAAAACACAGCTCATCTAAAAAATTGAAAGAGATTTGGTTGGATGGTAACCAAATCTCTAATGAAGCCTATATAAGGGACAAAGCAACAAAAAATTTCAACAATCTCTTCACTAAAAATAATGTTTTTGGTCTTATGAATTATAATGTTATCCTAAAGCTTATCCCCACAATTGTTGATGAGCAAGATAATATGGAGTAATGGAGGAAGAAGTGAGATTTGTTGTTTTCTGTTTTTAAGGAAGTAAGGCCCCCAACCCTAACAAGTTCCCTCACTTTTTTCAAGTGCATTGGGATATTGTTGTTGATGACATGGTAGTTGTAACTAGGGAGTTATTTAGGAGTGGAAGATTACTAAAGGAGTTGAACACTAACTTTTTGGTTCTTATCCCAAAAAAGGCTAGGGTTGTCTCCTCGATATTCCAATCAATCAACCATTGTAACTCGATTATAAATTGTTTGCAAAAATCATTTCCTTAAAACTTCAACAAATTCTCCCAAAGTTGATCTCTCCATAGCATAGTAGTTTTTTCTATGGTAGGAAGATTCTTGACTATATCGTTATCATTCATGAAGTGCTCCATTCTATGGAACTTGATAAAAAGGCAAGATTTCTTCTAAAGTTAGATTTGATGAAGGCTTACAACCATGTTTCTCTTAGGTGTTTGGGAAAAGGGAATGAAGATTTCAACTAGAAAAAGTGCTCCCATTCAAATTTAATTGTGCTTTTTCTATATTCAAATGTCTACATTTTCTTTGAATTTCTTTCTATGTTGTAAAAATATCTATTTGGGAGTGAGCCCATTTGGTGAATAGAAAATTTTCTCTTGAAATATGGTTAGACATCCAAAATTGATGACAGGTTAGTAGCTACATTTTGATCCATCTACAGAGTTGAAGACTACAAAATTTTTTTGGGCATGCATGCTAGTCAGGGTATGGCTGAATACAACTTTTTTTTTGTCTTATCTTATACCATTTTACAAGAATGGGGGTGCCAATGTACAAGAAAATCTTTGGAAAGGAATGGAAATTGCAGGTTAAAGAGAATGGGGGTGACAATATAAAAGATATAAATCACTTATAGTACTCATTGTCCCTTGGTCATCAATTTTCCCTTCTTGAGTGCCCTCAACCTCATTGCTTTGGCTTTCCTCCTGCCTTGTTTTGCTAGTTAGGGTCTTTGTGCACTAAGCTATGTTGTGCACCTATGCACATGAGGCCAAACATCAAAATAACATGTGAAAGTCAAATTAATATGCAGGGTTTTTGCTCCTCCAAACTCTTCCTTGCTAGTATTGACCTTTCACTTCTCCAATTTGATGAGCTACAACCTAAAAATAAGGTTTTGACAAAGGTTTTAGAGTATGTTAATTAAAATGAAAATTATGGCGCCATTTGGGTTTTAATATTCTACATAGTTAAATATATATTCTTTAACAAAATTATTAAATACATATATAATTATTATAATTAATAATTAATAATGAGTATATTTTTATATAATACAAAATATAATTAATATAATATATATTTAATATAATAGTAATATTAGATTAAATTATATATAATATAACTATATTTATTATTATATAATAGTATATATAGGCTTTTACCTGATATTTTAGAGGATTTTACCATTACACTACATCTGGTTTACCATTAAAT
Source organism: Sequoia sempervirens (assembly GCA_007258455.2). Taxonomy (NCBI): domain Eukaryota; kingdom Viridiplantae; phylum Streptophyta; class Pinopsida; order Cupressales; family Cupressaceae; genus Sequoia; species Sequoia sempervirens. The sequence goes on along the minus strand of VDFB02271358.1, from coordinate 732,620,453 downwards.
GGTAGTTGAAACTTGTTTTCCAACAACACACTAGTGGTTTCCAGGCATAAGATTTGTTTCAAGCTCAAATCTCACAATATATGTAGCCTATTAGCTCATACAAAGAGAGAAACTAAAAAGATAGAGAATGAGAGAAAGAGATGAACTTAGATAGATAGGGAGAGAGAGAGAGAGAGAGAGAGAGAGAGAGAGAGAGAGAGAGAGAGAGAGAGAGAGAGAGAGAGCATGAGAGAGAGAAATATAAGAGATACAAAGGAAAAGAGAGAGAGGGAAAAGAGAAACTAAATTTTGATTGGTTGTTTCATGTCAACAATCCAAGGATGGAATGTGTCCTTGGGGAGTTATGCTCAAGTTAGCATGCCATTTGATTAAAGATATGATAATTCTCCTTTAAGACCTCTTCAATGTACCCATTGCACACTTAAGGAGACAAAGATATGGAGAGAGAAAGAGAGAAAGAGAAAGGAAGAGAAAAGGGAGAGGGAGATAGAGATAAGATATAGATAGGTGGAGAGAGAAAAAAGAGAAAGAGAGCAAGAGAGAGGAAGAAAAATGAGACAAAGGAGGAGAAAAGATAGAAATAAAGGGATAAAAAGAGGGATACGGAGAAAAAAGAGAGAAGAGAGAGAAACAAAGATAGAGATAGAGATAGAGATAGAGATAGAGATAGAGATAGAGATAGAGATAGAGATAGAGATAGAGATAGAGATAGATAAAGATAAATAGAAATAGAGAGATAAAGATGGAGATAGAGCTATAGAGAGATAGATATAGAGAGAGATATGTAGAGATATAGAGGAATAAAGAGGGACAAAGAAAGGTAGAGATAGTGAGGTAGATAGAGAAAAATAGATAAAGAAAAAGAGAGAGAAAATAGGAGAGATACATAGATAGAGATAAAGTCACATAAAGAGATAGGGAGATAAAGATAAATAGAGGGAAGAAAAATATAGAGAGAGTGAGATAATGAGAAACATACAAATATAATGAGACAAAGAGATAGAGAGAGGTAGAGAGATAAAGAGAGTGATGAATAGATAGAGATATAGGGAGATTGGATATATTCTCCTCCTCACAATTTCTATATCTCTATATCTCCCCACTCATCTATAACAATTCCCTCTTTCCCTCTATCTATTGAGATATCTCTCCCTCTCCCCCCTTTCTCTCTCATATTCACTCCATATCTCCCTCCATCTCTCCATCTCTCCTACTCTATATCTCTATCTCTATTTCTCTTTTTATCTCCCTCTCACTCCTCTATCTCTTTCTATCGATATCTTTCTCTACCTCTATCATGATCTCTCTCTCTCTTTCACCATCCCCCTCTATCTCTCTATATCACCCCCTTTCTATGTCTCTCCCTCTCCCTCTATATATATTGAGCTATCTCTCCATCTCTCCCCTATCTTCTTCTCTCTCTCCCTCTCTACATATCGCTCTCCCTCTCCCCCTCTTCTTTCTCTCCCTTTTCTACCTATCTATCTCCCTCTCTTCTCTCTCTTCCTCT